>JAVJAQ010000787.1:723752-1035366 GCA_032362365.1 Zygogramma bicolorata
GCATGCATTATATTATTTATAATCTACATCTCTACATCAGATATACGTTTTTATCGTATTGCAGCAGATTTGAAGTAAAGTATGAATACTGTCAGTGCGATTTCTCATAAGATTAAAGTTAACAAAGCTCACAAACCACCAAGAGGTTTACAAATAATGCAGTACTGGACATATGTGTTATTAAGATGTCTAGAAGGATGGTGCTGGGACCGATGCGATATTGTCTAGAATTTTATAGCGACATTTTTCTGTCATTAGTGTCATTTTTACGTATCGTTGTGTGTTTCTCAATTTCATCGCTAGTTGACGCTAATTGGAAGTGCACAGTCAACCGATCGATCGAAAAACTATATTCTTTGATTCGAGCAGTCAAAAAAATGAGCAAAATCTTATGTCATACTCATAAAAAACAAAATCGAATGAAAGGAACACAATTATAGGGAATTTGGCCAGTATTCTGAACAAATAATATAGGTTGTTGATCAGTCAGCGTCCAAAAGTAAAAGTATAGCCAGCCGTCAGGTCGGCCGTTTATACATTTCCTAAGAAATTTGTAACTCTTTTCGTTGCAAACGCCATCTGAACTGATTTGATGTCGAAAAGCCATGATGGTTATTATCATAGTAGGCATGTGTCGCCAAGTATACCCCAAACATGCCTAGGTTTAACTCAGTACACCATCCTTCTAGACATCTTAGGTGTTATGCGTGACAATATTTATACTATGTAAGAACACAGTGAGAATATGCAATTTATAAATGTGGGAAAATCTCAATTTTTCAAAATAGTTTGGATTTGGCTATTCCAAATATATGATTCGAACCTGAAATCGAACGAAATGTGATGCTTTAACTGGGTGCGCCGACGAAACGGTTCGGTATTGATAAACATAATGCTGACCAAAAATGTCGGTCTCCATTAGTTCTACAAAATATTGCTTGTTACTATATAGCTAGCTTTTATATTCGAATCACTATAAAGGTTTCATATAATACGCTTGTTCCTGGATAATCAACTCACAGCCTAAATCGTAGAGACCTGAAACTTGAAGGATGCGTCCTTTGTATGACGTAGGCATCCGATAAGGAAGGGTTTTCCGAAATTCTACCCCTGAAGGGGTGAAAAAGGGGGCAAAGTTTGTATGAGACAACGTGATTTCTTGGTTCAATCTATTCTGCATAAATATCTTCAACATAATTGATGGAAGACGTGTTAAGAATTTTATTGAAACGCATCGTCTAACGGGGTTAGAAGGGAGGAGAAAGTTATTTTGGCGGTGAATCAACGCACAGCCAATACTGCCTATCGTAAAAACCTGAAACTTAGAATGTACGTTCTTTTTATAACGTAGGTTTTCGATAAGAAAGATTTTTTCTGAATGCCATCTCTAAGGGGGTGGAAAACAGGGGCAAAATTTGCATGGGAAAACATGATGCCTTGGTCCAATCTGAGTGGCAACGGTTCGGACTTCCATTGTCTATATTATTACCTCTATTGAAACCTGTTGCTAAGAACGAAAGGATAAAAATAAAAATCGAGTCAGAAAATCAAATCAAAATCAAATTTTTTTGGTCAATAGTGAAATTGAGGATTGATTGATCGAACAAAATGATGTTATTACAAGAAATCAAGATATCGAATATGGAATATGAGTCAAAAAAATTATATGAAGAAATGAATGAAATAATATTGTTACAAGAAGATTATGGTCTCGAATGTGAAATAATAGTCGAATAATGAAAATAAAGACTGGTATTTCACATTCGATACCTCAATTTTCTTGTCACAATATTATTTCATTTACACCTTTATATAAAAAGTTTTTTGACTCATATCTCATATCTCGATATTTCGTGAAAACACTATTTCATTCAAGCAAACGTTGGTCCAATCTATTTCACATAAAAATCTTTGACAGAGTTGATGGTAAACGGGTTCAGAATTTCATTGAAATTCATCGCCTTACGGGGTAACAAGGAAGGAGAAAGTTATTTTGGGGGTGAATCAACGTACAGCCTAAACCACTGATCGTAGAGATCTGAAACTTGGAGGTGTTACGGTGAATCTCAGGGTTTTGTCGGTGGTGGGTTCACTGCCGTTTGAGGGAGAGGAACCAAAGTGGAAGGATTCACAAAACTTCATTTGGTACGTTTCGAAGTGTACAGTATCCAAGAAAGGTTTCGCTATATTCTAAAATAGTATGCTCTAATGTATTACCAAACCATAAACACCTTGATATATTTCAATAAATGATCACTCAAATAATACGATATATTATTTGAATGATTACCTACCTGAACTTCATTTCAGAATTAATCACAAAATATAGTTTGTAGTTTGTATCTAGGCAAGTCAATCAGAACCACAAAATAATATTAGACAACGAAAAAATTCATCTCGTTTCGTTAAGCCCCCACAGACCTCGTGACTGTTTGTCGGTTATCGGTGAACGCGACAGGCCATCCTGATCGAACGTCGCGCTCGATAAAGCCCCAGACCACGTGATTAGTAGCAGTTTTCGTGATGGACAAGACACAACTTCTGGCAGTGGCGGCGGCAGCCGCAGTTTTGAGTGAAAGCAAAACAAAAAAAAGACGTCGGACTTGGACGAAGGAATGGTTGCTCAAAAAAAGAACATTTTCACACAAAAATTTATTGGCCGACTTCAGACTTTGAGCTTTATTTTTATTGTTTCTGTCTTTATATTCACTTGATTTTATGCGCCACAAACAAGGATATCCCCTGTAGGCCTCGATGAAATGTATAAGAAACTCCTTATCGATGTGTTCAATATTATCCATTTCTTTACTTCGATTCGAGAATGTGTGATTATTATTAAGTGAAAACGTCATGTGAAACGACAATGAATTTAAACTGTCACGTTGGAACGAAATACCCACACACCTCGGTTTTTCCCGTCAACCGACGAACCGTCGCGAAGAAAATCAAGCGTCGGCATCGTGACCGATAACCGATAACCGGCAAGAAATCACGAGGTCTGTGGGGGGCTTTAGTTCCTGCAGAAAGTAAGTCGTTTTTACAAAGCATAAAAACATTGTTGAAAAAACTAATGCTGGAATCGGTGCCCGATATATTCGGAGCAATGGTGGTTGTATATACGTCACTGGAGTAGACAGTAAACAAAATAAATGAAATACGTGGCAGAGGAAGAGTTATAAACGCAACATACCGTTTTGTTACAGAGGGTGTCTTTTTTGTATGACGTTAGCATCCTGTAAGAAGGGCTTTCCTAAGGGGTAAATAAAACGAGGTCAAAGTTTGTATGGGACATCGTGATTCCTAGGCCCAATCTACTTCAAATTTTGCATAAACTTTATATAATAATAATAATATTTATTGGTTTCGAAGATTACAGTTAAAGTAATATAAAACACGTCATAGGTTACATAGAGTCACTTCACATTTAAAAATGACAATTTAAAAAATAGCGTAATTAAGTAAGATAAAATATGTTTTAAGTGAAAAACCTCCTATTAGCTTGTATAAAATTCTTCGATACTATAAAACATTTTCGACAACAGAAAAGTTTTCAGATTTTTTCTGAATTTGAAGTAAGCAGCTTCCTTCGTAATTGACTCCGGGAGCTTATTGTAAATCCTCACACCATTGGAGATGGGTCCCTTGAGAGTTACATTCAGATTATTCCAAGGTGTTTCAAGATGGTGATTGAATCTCGTTGAATAGCTGTGATCATCACTATGAGTGCTAATGCTTTTTTCATTTTTAAATATATAACAAGATATTTCTAGAATGTACGGGCAAGAGAGAGGAAGTATTTTCATTTTGGCAAACAATGGTCTACATGATTCTCTCTGACTTTTATTTAATAATGTTCTGATGCATTTTTTCTGCAGTGAAAATAATTTCTGAGCTGCTGATGCTGAACATCATAATAAGATTCCATATGTGAGTCGTGACTGAATTTCAGCATAATAAAAAATTTTTAGTATCGACAAGTTGAGAACTCTTCGTAGGCATTTCAGTTGAGATATTTTGCTGTTTAGTTTGGACATTGTTTCTCTGATATGAATTTCCCAATCTAATATGTCATCCAAAATTATGCCTAAACATTTTAATTTCTATGTTTTCAATCCTCTTTTGCCTAGAGTGAAATATTGAAAAATTTGTTTTACCACAATTGACATATAATTTGTTTCTTCAGAACCAAAGCATAATAATTTTTGTCATCAAATCATCACAGTTTTGCTGGATGGCTTCTAAGGAGACTTTTGCTTCCAAGATCGACAGATTATCTGCGTAAAGTGTAAGCTTGTATTCACTTAAGTATTCAACAATGTCTGCGATATATGAGGAGAACAATACAGGGGCAAGGACACTTCCCTGCTGTACCCCTACATCTATCGTATATTCAGTATATTCAGTATATATAATTGCATCACAAAAATTATAAACGCCCAACGAAGTGGGCACGGTTCGAAATAACTATCAAAATAATGCAAGACTTCTATGGAAGGAGTAACATCGCTTTTTTTCCAAGTATCTCACGTCAGCAAGCACGCCCTTGTATCTCCCAATGTTTGACGAACAAACACCAAGATTCCGTAGCAAACACGCGTGAACGTTGGTGAACGTAGTAAACACAAAAACGACTGCCAGAAGGCAAGAAGTGTCGTTCGGATTGAGGAGCTCACGAAACAGACGCATCAACGGGTTTGAATGTCGCGTATCCCCCAGCGACTCCAGAATACTTCCAGCCGGAGAGCTGTTTATCCCCGGGGAGTTCCACCTGAGCGGAAGTTATCCTTTCAAGCCGAACGCGAGTCGTGAGCATGCGAATGGGTTGGTGCTAAGTTGACGGAAGTTTTGGCGAATGCGATTGATGCGAGGTGGATTGATATTGATGGACACCTTTTTAGGTGTTGACTTGAATGTAGTTGACGATGTTCCTTGCTGAGTGGTAATAATTGTCCAGACTTACATTGTCTAAATTATTAACTCTATTGAAACCTGTTGCTGAAAACGAAAGGATAGAAATACAAATGAAATGAGGGTATCAAACCTAAAGTTTTGATTGATCGAAGAAAATATTATTTTGATAAAAAAATTGAGATACCAAAATATTGAATTTTCGACATGGAATATTGGTCAAAACAATGTAAACAAAGAAATGAATGAAATGAACAAATGTTGAAATCAAGAATCCGCAATCGAAAAGTCGTGAGTTCACTCAACTTGAAACTTGGTTTCAACATTTGTTCATATCATTTCATTAATCATTTAATTTCTTTGACCGATATTTCGTTTTCAATATCTCGATTTTTTTAACTAATAGAGTATATTATGATATCTCAATTTTCTTCACAATTTTCTTTGATCAATCAAAACTTTAATTCAATCTCGACCATAAAATCCATTTCAACCTTTTGGTTTGGATTCGACTGATTATCTTATTTCAGAAAAAAAATTTTGATCATCATCATAAGTACAGTTTGAAAGTCATTCTTGGACATATAGTCAAATTTCAGTTATACGAGCAGTTGTTGACTAATAGGACGTGCTCCGCTTACCCCAACCAAAAAAAAAAAAAAACAAAAAAAAAAACCGACAAAAAAAAAAAAAAAAAAAAAAAAAAAAAAAAAAAAAAAAGAAAAAAAAAAAAAAAAAAAAAAAAAAAAAAAAAAAAAAAAAAAAAAAAAAAAAAAAAAAAAAAAAAAAAAAAAAAAAAAAAAAAAAAAAAAAAAAAAAAAAAGAAGAAACTATTTTTTGATTGACACAGCAACCTTTCGAGGTAGATTAAAAATCTGCCCTTCTACACTTGTATAGATTTCAATATTGAATCTTATTTTTTCATATTGTGATAGGACCAGAACTCAAAAAAACTGAGGAGAATTCATCATCATTTTTTTAACGACTAGTTTGTCAATAATCAAGTCTATTCTAGAAAACCCACCTCACAAATTCATATCAATCCCCATCCAGCGATACTCAAGCTATCTTGAGGTGAGCTTTTCCACATTTTAGAACTAATACCCGAGATAATTCGTTAACACTCGACGCATTAGAGAGATGAATACAGGTTCAAGTTCTCTTCGAGCTATCAGCCCAAGTTTAATTGAAACTTGAATCTAATTAGTCATGCATCATAAAGGTTTCATAACGCGGCCAAGAATTCTCGAGAGGTAATATATTCCGAATGGATTCATGACGTTATATATGATTAGGCTAGGACGCATTTATTGACGTGAAAATTTGCGTTCAAGAACGGCAATTTGCCTCCTGTCGTTGCCTGTTTCGGGGTGGATAGATGAAATTAAAGCTCTGTTTTAGACTTCTGAAGAATTCCATGAGTATGTAACAGAAATCATTCGAATCAATCTCATTTGCCATCAGAAAATATAACAGTATACGTTCGAAATACTAACAACGCTCTCTTTACAACTGTGTTTTCATTAAAATTTTTAAAAATTTACTGTTATTCAACCTCTCCTATAAATAACTATCAATCAGGCTTCATTTATTTCTTATCATCATGCAAACGCGCAATTGTTAATGAATATTGACTGTTGAATCTTGAATTTCTCTCTCTTTACGTTCGAAATAATTATTATTTTTGATAAGACGATGATGATATCTTGCGATGGCGATAGTGAAGAGATAAATGATGCAGTGAACGCTGTATTGGCAAATCCTTTGTCAAGCAAATCGAAGCTTGTATACGAAAAAGTACACTCGGTTTAGAGAATGGTGTTTCACAGAAAAATGTACAAACCGCAACAGAAAATGCTATGCAATGTTTGCCAAAAAATGAATCCAAGTTTTCTAAGCCCCCTACATTGTGAAGCCATTATTTAATACTCAAAAGTACTTTGAATTTAAAGAAAACATTGATCCATATCAATATTTTTCTAGCAGAGCAGAAAGAAAATTCAACTTCAAAAAAATAATTTCCCAGCGGTAGCTACCTTATTTTGTATTATGAATGAATGAATGAATGACATTTATTCGTGCTAAAAAAATCGAAACAGATCTGTTAAAATATTACAGATATGAATGAACATAAAAAAAATCCACGGAAGTATTATACTTGTTCGTGGAATTACAATACAATACAATTATGAGTAAATAGGAATAAAACTAAGTGTTAAATAAATGTACATTGATTAAAATTATATTCAATCAATTTTATAAAATAGCATAGATGAACATGGGTAAACATACAAACATTTCAATATCTTTAGAAATGTTGAAGCTGATGAATAATTAGTACATATATCACGGGCTATTATAAATCATAGTAATCTATGAAATGGGGCAAAAATAATCATAAAAAATATATCGTGTATAGTGTTTCAACCTTCAACCAGTTTATGAATATCCATTCTTTCATTTTTCTTCACAAATGATATTAGTTGCTTTCTGAAGCGTTTCAAAAAAGTTTCATTCATTATTTCTTTCGGTAAATGATTAAATAATTTGGGAGCTAGATACCAGTAGCTCCTTTGAGCTATAAATTTAGAAACCAGTGGTATATAATGGTTGTACATTGTTCTCGTTGCATATGGATGGAGATGAATATTGTGAATTTTTCATGAAAATCACAAACAATGAAGGAATTCTCCCTCATAAAAGAGACTATTGGTGAAAAATTCACCCAACAAGAGCAACAGTATCAATGAAAAAGTGGAAAGGATCAGAAACAACAACAACGTAAATTGTAACAATTGATCAGAACTACCAAACGTATTCAAATTTCAACTACTTCAAATTGAAGAGTCTCACTATCAAATTCGTCAATGAGGGGATAGCTTTACATAAGGATTATATTGGTGAACGAAAGATCCCGGCAAAGTTCAGCCCAAAAGGCTGTCGCTGCGGAAAGTCATTGGCTAAGCTGCTGCTTGATTGGAATTGTAGCTTGGGGAAAGTGCATTTTCCAAACAGCACAATATATTCACAGAATTCGCGAAGCAATGGAAATCAAAAACTTTCTGAATGCCCCATTCCTGAAACCATTGCTATCCCATCGAACTGATCATTCAATAAAACCCTTTCAAATAATTACTACATCGGGCCTGATACCATATTCAACCATTTAGCTCATTTAGCTTCATATATCATTCTTCAGTATTCACTTGGTTATGATGAGATTTGGGGCTTGAGGAGACTTAGAGCCCGGCGTCAAGTCACGCACAAGACTTGATACTGTTTACGAAGTGGGAGCCGAAACGTCGACAAAATCATATATATATATATATATATATATATATATATATATATATATATATATATATATATATATATATATATATATATATGTATATATATATATATATATATATATATATATATATATATATATATATATATATATATATATATATATATATATATATATATATATATATGTATATATATATATATATATATATATATATATATATATATATATATATATATATATATATATAATATTATTATATTTATTATATATGTGTTAATTTTATCAAATAGAGAGAATAATCCATGAATATCTTGTGCCCTCCGGGTCACACGATTGTATCAATTCATTCATCTTCGTCCAGCTCAATTCTATGAGAAATTTTCAGGAAACTTCGAGATGCTGCTAGGGAAACAATGGCTAGATCATTAACGTGGCACATTTCACATTCAAACTCCCAGTTGAACTTTTCCGCGATTAAAAGATCAACGAAAGAAGTTGTAACTGAGGGATTAAATAAAGTTAGAATCGCACAAGTAATCCCGCCCCACTTTTTGTTCATGGAATCCAGTCCCAAGCAAAGAATCGCTTCCCCCATAAATTCGGGGATGCTGATGCCTCCGCTGATAAAATACTGTTTCAGCCGGGCTTTGAATGCTGGAGGCTGAGACATCCCCAATCCCATTACCATTGTTCACCTTCTACTATCTCGTCATCTTCATCCACTTAGAATGTACATACCCCTGGATATTGGAGTTTTGTGGTAGTTTCGTAACATTTTCATCTCGGAATTGTCTAGATTAGAATATATTGTTTTTGGATTGACGAATGTATACGTTTGTCATTGACGTTTGTGGCGGGTTGTTTGTTACGGCTCTCCTGAGATGCCCTAAAACCTTGAAGTAGCTATGAAAGTTTGGGGTTAAATTATTATTTATAGAGATATAGTTAGTCAATGCCTGTGTGAAATGGATTTGAAGCATTTTTGTTACGCCATCTACAGTATAATGTCAATATTTCTGTTTACTTGACAATGTACGACAAAGTTTCCTACTCTTAAGGGAAAATGGGTGTAGATTTCTGTCTAACAGCTCGACTGAAATGTTGAAAAATAAATAATGAAGCTTCACAATAGAGCTGACGATAGAAGTTTATGAAGTTTATGAATTGAAAGTTTAGGCTTTGAAAAAGTCTTCAAAACATGAATTGACCAAGAACTCAACTTCTGTTTTTGAATTGATTGCTATCTTTTGGTAATATGTATAAAAATGTGTGATCAAGGCTACGACATCCGTGAACAAAACGAAAGGGCAAGACATGACTTGGAAACGAAATCACTAGTGCCATCTATCCGTGATATTCATCCCTTCAAATGATGGGTGAGTTCGGCTTGGCAGTAAGGTAAAGGAGCGGAAAAAGAGTGAAGTTTCGTCACGTGGTCATGGAGTGCGGTGCGTCAAATTGAAGTCGAACGTGTCAGAGCGCGAAGCGAAGACACAAAAAAGCACAGATTCTAAATTTGAAAATTCAAATCATGATGGATCCTAAATTAGTAGTTATTGAATACGCGAGAAGTTATTTTTCATGATTCATCCGAAGAAGATTTTATTGAGAGAGTTGAAAACTATGCGGAACTAACTGTGCCTACATCTCTGATCAGCAATTCAAGCAAAATTTTCATCTAACCTGTTAGACCTACTCTTTCTATCCTGCAACGCTAATTTCCCATTTGTTACATATACTTGTTCATCCACGTTGATTAATGAATGGGTTTCGTGTGATATAATTGCTGCCAAGCTAAACAAATCGGAAGAAAACTCAAAATTTGTATGAGTCTAGAATATTATTACACGTTTTTCGAACAGTCTGACAAGTAGTAACAATCTCATGACAACCCTATCCATAACACGCACCCTCAGCCAACGGTGTCTAGAGAGTTAGCTCCTTTCGATCTACTCCTACCATACCCAAACACAATGGAGTCAACTCTTTGCGTTCTAATGAGCATACTCGAACGGCTTGGGGAAAAAGGAGTGAGAAAATCGAAAGGAGTTAACAACCCGAACTCACCCTATCCATAAGGTTGACTAAATATATCTTTGTAAACAATGGTAGAATTGGCGACACATGCCTACCTTTGCTAATACGCAATATGACCTCAAATCAGTTCAGATGGCGTTTGCAACGAAAAGAATTACACAGTTCCTAGGAAATGTATAAACAGCCGACCTGTCGGCTAGCTATACTTATACTTTTGGACACTGATCGATCAACAGCCTATATTATTTGTTTGGAATACCGGCCAAATTACCTATAATTGTGTTCCTTCCACATGATTTCGTTCTTCATAAGTTTGATATTAGATTTTGCTCAATTTGTTTACTGCTCGAATCGAAAAATATAGTTTCTCGATCGATCGGTTGACTATGCACTCCCAATTCCAATTAAACGTGGAATTTCAAAATTGAGTCTCTCCATGACAAATGGAACTATTTGTGAAAATGATAATTCGCAGCAAGTGCAAGAATCTGTGGAGGTAATGAGTAACGTGTGCTTCTTTGATTTTTTGATGCAGAAAAGGTGAAGTAAGCCTGCGTTTTACTTCTTTATTTGTATTCTACACATCGGTATACGAGTTCAGTGAGAATATATTTTTAACGTGGAGATATATGACAACGAAACTTCACCTCGAAACGAAAGGCAAATCGTCAACTATTTAAAAAAGAAACAAATTTCAAACATGATAACAACGTGAATGATAACAAATATCTCACAAGTTTCTATTATGATTCAAGATCATTACGTGAATGATAATGAACAGTGCCTCTCAAAATTCCCCTTCCTCCTCTCCTATCTTCAAAACGCTCATACATAAACAAGTGAAATTTGGAAACGGAATATTTTTGGTTGTTAACTACCATACTAGTGATGATAGATGACGAAATCGGCAAAGATGACGTCACAAGGCCATTGTGACCAAAAATTTTAAATAGAACCCTACGGCAAGACGAACCTCTTTCAAAGGGTAACGAAAAAAATCTATTCAATAATACAAATTTTGTTTGTGTTTATGTCAGTTTGGAACTCGCTTTCAGAAAATGCAAAGTTGTGAAGAATTGTAACTGTTGATACTAACATTCAGAATCCAAGCTCCATCTCAGGATAGTTGTCAAACAAGCTGACGTTTTTGTTCGTCTCCCTAATTCGACGTTTTGTACTTGTCCAAGGTTTTGATAAGAAGGAGGGAGGGGACTTTTGAGACGCACTGTATATTAAAAATCACATGAATTATTCTTCGGTAGGTACTACATATCGTAGGTCGTATCTGTGGCTCATTTAGACTGCTACAGATTTTTCATCACGATACAGGTTTTGAATCAATTGGTAATCCAATTCAGTGGCGGAAGGCCACATTGGAAATCCGTTTCAGAATGAAATCAATATTACTAATTCAATATTGAACTCTGTTGAGACTAGCGATACTGAAATCAATGTTAATATTCCTTTCACTTCCAGATCAGTGAGACCCACAATACAAATATAAATATAATATTTATAGTTCTCCATCATTTATTGATTGTAGAAAAAATAGCGTATGCAACTCTCATGTAATGGTTATTACAAAAAATAATACGAAACTAATCTCAATTTCGTATCACGGTTGATGCTCGTGTATTAACCATAATTACATGATCGTTGCATAATATACTATTACGTCTAACAACTATCGGATTCTTACTTTTGAAATGTAGAATCAATAGTGAAGTGAATATCATTCTGCTCAAGATTTCAAACTCCCCATGGAAATTGTATTTTTTTTTCTCTAAAGGCCTCGAAATATTCAAAGGAAATTCCTGAAAGAAATATTTAAATTATTATTGATTCGGCATTTTCAACAATCTTGTGATTCATGACTAGACATTTTTACCTATTTTTACGGTGGTTAAAGTATTCCTTGTTCTTTACATACCAAATTTAGTGGTAGTTTCAATGAATGATTCTATACAGAATTCTTACGAAAGGCAGTGGATGTTGCATACATTTCCAGAAAATGACCTTATTTATGTGGAGTACTAATGCGTCTGTATTCAAAGCGGGAAATCATAAAGAAATGCTTACATTTCGGAGAGTCGACTTCTGTTCCGTTTCTTTCAGAGTTTTTTTTATTAAAAATCTGCCGAAATATACGCTTTCAATTCAAATTTTATTTCGGCATTCCATTGAAGTTTCTGTGATTAATGATCCTTTGAAGTACTGTTATTAATTTCAATATTGCTGTTCACATACAATAACAGTAAAATTTGTAAATTTTATTGAGATAGATTCTTCAAGCATACTAAAAGACAATTTCCATTGATGATGCTTATTCGGAGCCAGAATTCAAGATAAATGAAATTCTATGCCCAAACTATGAAATTCCTTGTCATGAGATGTGTTGTCTGAAGCCCATATGTTTCAATGATTCATCAATTTTTGATTTGTTAGTTGGTGATTAATATTGAACTAATTAAGTTTCTCTAGATACCTCTATAATTTTTCCAATAGAATTTTTTTAAAAAACAGCCAACATGAGCTGATCATAGATGAACATGACTACCAATAACTTGGCCCCCACTCTGGTGTACTACAAGGCTCCATTTTCTATTGGTATATCTTTTTTATACTTTATATGCATACTACTCAATGGCTGAGATAGTCCACGCAACAGTGCTAGGGATACTTAGTTGTATTACAGCTTTTTCTCACTGATAATACGAGATGTCTACAATTTAATGAATCAAGAACTGCAAGCTTTCATCACAACAGTTATAGCTTATCCAATCCATCTTGGCAAAGAACCGATGACCTATATGCCCAGCAATCTCTGTGAAGTATGGTAAGATAATAGTATATTATGCAACGATCGTGTAATGATGGTTATTAATACATGAGCATAAACCGGGATACGAAACGAGCCGAAGGTGAGGTTTATGCGAGTGTTTTAATGACCACTACATGAGAGTTGCATACGCTATTTCATCTACACCCAATAAATAATGAAGAACTAAAAATATTATATTATTAAGTATTTATATTGAACACGATAATAGTAGGTAATCAATCGTACCTATTCCTTCGAAAAATCCTACAAAATTAGCATTAATGGTATAACCACGGAAAATACCACAATGAGAAATGAAAGGAAAAAAAATGAAAAAAATATCTGCCGAGGTCAGGATTAGAACCTGGACGTTGCTGATCGCAGCGTTCGCCATTGACCACTAGGCCATGAGAGCTCATTCCGTTTGGTCGAAAATAAAACATATCTGTTGCATTTGTCAAATGAAAAATATAATCCTTTCGATTGTATTTTTTTCTTGTCTAAGACATATGTGGAGGAGTCGCTGGTAATTCTTCTATATCACCGCTAAAAGACATTTTCATTCGATTATCGAAAATTGACTGAATTCTTCAAAAATCCAATACCTACTGATTTTGACTTGACAAACGTCAAAACGTAAAGCTTGCATATCATGCTTGATTGAAACATAATGGGTTTCTATCGGTTGAAAATCTGTATCGTAATGAAAATCTGTATCGTAATGGATTTCATTAAATAACGGGTTGTGGGCATATAAGTGTATTATTAGAGTACGGGTGTAGATAAAAACATACAATATGTGTTCACCTTGTTGAAATCTATTCCTAGTAGGTGTTTATTCTTTCGTCATGATCTGCACTAACAGTGAGCAACTGGCAAATCAGCTGAATTTGTGCCAGGATGGATTGGATAAGCTGTACCAATCACTGCTTTTATAATCGATTTTGGTACGGATATAAGAAATGTGCTACTTCAGAGACGTATTCAGTATGTGATCCTGGAAGAGCGGGCAAATATTAAGAATCTTGATATGACAAAAGTTGACAGTTTCATATGAGAGTTTTACTGGTTATGATTTCATAAAACCGTGATACGTGTTCATCTATACAATATTTTCCTCAATCACGATAAAAAAGCTAGCCATTGTGTAGCGATACACGTGTCGTGGTTTAATAATCTTCTTTTTCATGAGAATGTTAGACTTAACTAGTAGCCTGCTTCATAAAAAACTCTGTCTGTCTTTTATTCGGATAACTCATAGCAACTGATAGCAGCATGTCATTTCAACAATTCTACATTAACTCTGAGTTCATTTGGCAAAACACTCTCTCTTTGTATTTATTCTGTGCAATACGTTCACAATCATCTTGAAAATTACACAATATTATCTGAACATTACATAACTCACTTCCTCTGTGATCTGGGGATGAAACGAAAAGTTTTGTGGAACATGGATTTTACAGTTTTTAACGGGTAGATAGTCATAATTTTTATGAAATGATGGATAAATCGTGTTAGTTACACTATTTATAACTTAGGAACGGCGGAACCGATTCGACTGAAAATTGGTGGGGAGGTAGTTGAGAACCAGGAGACGGGCATAGGATACTTTTCATCCGTTCAACCGTTTTCAGAAATTCCACTCCTGAGGGGGTAAAAAACGGGCGCCAAATTTATATGGAACAACGTGATAACTTGGCCCACTCTACTTCAAATTTTGCATAAACATTTTTCAACAGCGCATATTTTAAGGGTTGATCAACGCACAGCCTAAACCACTGATCGTAAAAGTCAGAAACTTGGAGAGTGTGTTCTTTGTATGACGTAGGCATCCAATAAAAAAAAAGGTTTCCTGAAATTTTACTCCTAAGGGGGGTGAAAAACGGAGTCAAAATTTGTATGGGACAACGTTCTTCTATCGACTTCAAGTTGTGCGGAAATATTCTTCAACAGAATTGATGGAAGACGTGTTTCCGATTGCATCCAGAAGGTAGAGCTGCGATGAATCTCATGAAACTTACTACTAAGAAGTACACAATATAATTGCATCACAATAGTATATTATGCAATGATCATGTAATGATGGTTATTAATACTCGAGCATCAACCGGGATACGAAACGAGACGAAGGTGAGTTTTATATTTGTGTTGCACGCGAGTGAATACTAATTAACGCATCACATGAAGAGTTGCATACGCTATTGATTGATGCTACACTGACGATAAATAGCGAGAGAACTACAGGGAATATCAAATATTTATATTTATAATGCACACAATCAAGACCGAATCGAACGCATTTCTCTTCCAACAGTCCAACTAGCTACTAAAATATCAGCGCCTTAGACCGCTCGCTTGCTGAGAGCTCACAAAATTTGACTGGTAAAAATCAGAGATAAATCATGCATTTGTCAAATGAAAAATCTAATCATTCTAACTGTATTTCTGCCGGTGAAGGTGTCGAAGGTGATTCTCCTATATCGCTGGTATCTGACATTTTGTTAGGATTATCGAATTTTGGCTATATTCTTCATAAGTTCAATACCTATACCGATTTTGACTTGACAAACGTCAATTGCAGAGCATGCACATCATGATTGATTGAAAAATAATGGGTTTCTATTGTTGAAAACCTGTATCGTAATGAGAAATCTGTATCGTAATGGATTTCATTATAAAACGGGTTGTGGGCATATAAGTGTATTATTAGAGTACGGGTGTAGATGAAAATAATTAAATGTCAACGATGTAGGCAAGGGTCAGCTTGTTTTGAATAAATTATACAAATACAAATATATTTATTTCATCAGACTTATGATAACAAGTATCGAAATTGTCAGAGTACATGACCATGGTCAAATTTCATGAAATACAGGTCTAAAATTACAAGGCTTGCTCAAGGACAATAAAAAAAGCACCGATATGACATGATCGTTAAACTTAGTACATAGTTAAAAAAGTTTCAAAATTGTAGAAAAAAGAAGGCAAGTCAATTAAAATGAGTCAGCAAAGTAAAAAACTTCTTACATTGTTTCCGAAATACTTGTTTTCCCAATTCTTTGAGTTGGACAGGTAAGTGGTTATATATTTTGAGAAGTTAAAATTGGGCCTCTTCTGATCATCGCAAGTGAAACGGAAGGTATATAAAGCTTTTAAGCGTTTCTTGTATTATAATTATTTATATCCCCCCCAAGTCTCGAATCTCTCAATGCCCACCTAATTGCATAATTCGTCCGTACTAGGAAACTCTTTCATTTCTTCCGGCTCGAACTCACGGCTTTCAATAACCGTCACACTTTTCAACGCTCTTCGCAGTTCTCATTTGCATCTAAATGGGCGAGTATTGATTTTCCCAGTGTAGAAGTTGTTTTCTTCCAGATTATCAACTCCATTTCGGTGATCCATGTACTGGATGATGGATTCACTGATTTCGTTAGTTGATATGAAGTGTCGCTTTATGAGGAATCGAAAGTTTTTACGGAAGCGTAGAATTGCCACTTCTTGTCATTTTTTGGAGCGAGTGTTTCGGAAATTAGTATTTCCAACAGCATCTCGGAATTTCAAAATTCAGATTAGTATTTGACAACTCAGAATACTGACTCGATTTTCATAGTAAGAACTTGTGCCTGGATGTATTCGAGTTTCAATTCTGTACCCCGGAGATTTTCGAACTACAGAGATTTTGAAATTCTTAACGAGTTCGAAATACGAAGTCGTTTTTATGAAATTATGAAACCCAAAGTCAGAATCTCGAGATACCAAGTCTGAATTTTATGAATATGAAGCTTATCAAATATCTAGAAAAATCGGGAATAATTATTGATCGACAATACGGATTTTGCCATCAAATATCAACTAGTGACTCATTGGCGTATGTTTCTCATATTTGGCAGTATTTAATCGGAAAAACGAAAAACGATAGCTGTTGCACTGGATATTTCAAAAGCGTTTGTTTGAGTTTGGCATCGGAGTCTCATTTCCAAACTGCCGTCTTATGGTTTGCCTCCTAAGTTGTGAGCTTTGTTTGAAGAGTTTCTTGTCTGATAGGTCTCTGTATGTGGTTGTTGATGGAGTATCATCTGATATTCTTCCAATAAATGTAGGTTTTCCACAGGGTACAGTTCTGGCGCCCACTTTGATTCGGCTTCATATCAATGATTTGCTCTAGAAAACATCTTGTTTAGTACATAGTTTTTTGGACGACAGTACTCTTCATACTAGTTTCTCTTCCAGAGTTCCCATATCAGCTCTAGAAATTGGATTTCTATTTCGTTTGAAGAAATACTTCACTTCTCGTCAGCTTCTGAGGCTCAGATACGGCCTGGCTTGGAATATAGTTCTCATGTACGGAGTTCCGTACCAAAACATTCATTGAAGCTTTTGGATTCTCTTTAGTGAAAGGTAATCTGTCTTGTTGTTGATTCTTCGCTCACAGACTCGCTCACTTCATCGGAGCATCGTAGAAGGGTCGGAGAGTTGTCTCTCTTCTACAGATATTTTTACGGTCGGTGCTCTTCTGAATTGTTATCAATCGTTCCACCCTTGGCAATATATACACGGATGACTCGACGAGTACAGAATTCCCACCCCTTTGTTGTAAATTTGGAGACCTGTCGAACCTCTCTTGCTCAAGGATCTTATTTCAATAGAACAGCTGTGCTTTGGAACTCCTTGCCAAAAGAGGTTTTTCATGAGGCTCACAAACTTCAAAAATTCAAAGTGAATGTTATCGTATTTCCTGCGGTGTTCTCTGAACATTACAGCACTTTCCTTTCTTGTGAAGCTACATATAAAAAAAATCAAGAACAAATTCTGGGTTAGCCATGAAGTACCACTCAGCGCGTACTTTTTTTTGCAGATTGTGACTTGTTTCAGATTCTTGCCGTTCTTCACATCAAAAACACTTTTGACATAGTCACATGGCCTAAATCATAGCATGCTTTTTGCTGTTTCCTAGCCGAATCAGCCTTTATATAAATCAAATTCAACAATGTATACTGTTCTCATATTGTCGATACTTCCTGTCTCCTGACTAGCGAGCACTGAAAATGACGAAAGTATGAGGGCTTTGTAATAGAATTTCAAAATTATATATACACTTTATACAAAAGTCCTCGATTCATTTATTACCAAGAAGAGTATTCGGCTTCACAAATTCATAGATTGTAAAAAATCGGTCCAAATAATCTGCCACTGCCGCCCGGTATATGTAGCTTCCAATTCACAGTGACACGATAGTGATCATTATGAGACTCGTGTGGAACGTCATGGAATCCGTGTCAACGAAAACCTCAAACGTGATATTCTATCCCGCTTTATTCACTCCACCGCCACCTCATATATCCCACCACGTACTTCTCCCACACGGTATTAATAAAGTTTCACCGAAGTTGTTACATTCGTAATAACTTATCCCAATATTGTTACAACTTCGAACTGCAATGTGGATTATAGGTACCTGTATCGAATTACGTTTCTCTTCTCGGTTTCTAACTTCGTTGAGCAGCTGTCCAAAACTGTGTTGCCCACAATAAGCTTCAGATATTAATGAGCGAAGCAAACCTGTCTTGCAGTAGGTAGCAACATAACGTCAATCACAATTATTGATATCGAATATTGCAACGTGATACACTATAAAAATCGAGGTATAAATGAAAACGTGATTCGTACCCAGTAAGCACATTGTCATTCAAAGAATGTTCATACAATATTCTCTGAGATTATTTGAATATTATCAGAACATTATCACAACATGGTTCAAATATTCTAGGCATGTTCTATGCAGTTCTATGAAAATATCTCTCGAATATACTATGACTTTCCATAGTGATTCTATGGAATATTCTCTAATAACATATAAACATTCTCAGAATGTTGGGAGAGTATTTGAAAACTGATAAATGAAGGGAAAAATTGGCAGTGATTACATAACGCAGATGCGGTCACCCATCCAAACCCTAACTACGCCTATCGTTGCTTCTGTGATTGATGCTTCCTCTGCATTGTATGGTCGCTGTTGACCTCTTATTGATTAATATTGATAATTCGAAGATATTTGAAAAACAATGACTTCGTCTGACAGGTCTCAGTATGTGGTTGTTGATGGAGTATCATCTGATATTCTCCCAATAAATGCAGGTGTTCCACAGGGTTCAGGTCTGGCGCCCACTTTGTTTCTGCTTCATATCAATGATTTGCACGAGAAAACATCTTGTTCATTACATAGTTCTGCGAACAACAGTACTCCCCATACTAATTTCTCTTCCAGAGTCCCCATATCACCTCGAAAAAAAAAAAAAGATACATTTACGTCACTGAAACTAACGATGACTTGGTAATGGAATAATGGAATGGGGTAACATGAACTTCGTGGAATTTAATGCTGTGGTAACCCAGGCATGTATCTTCTCAAGGAAAGCCGGTCTATCATCATCTAGCCAGGAGTAACTCTTTCTACAAAGTCAAGTATCTCGAAGCTAGGAATTATTATCAGTGATAATCTCTCATGTGAAAACTATGTGAGATCTATCGCTGAAGGTGCTTCTTAAAACCTTGAATCTTTATTTCGTGCGGAGAAATACTTCACTTCTCGTCAGATTCTAATGATCTACAAGGCTTAGATACGACCTGTCTTGGAATTTAGATCTCATGTGTGGAGTTTGGCACCAAAACATTCATTGGGGCTTGAAGAGGTATAGCCCGATATAATAAATATGTAGCACGCCTATGTGTAAAGACAGAGTGCGCGGAGTGGGGTGAGACAACTGAACGTGGACTATGAGACAGACGACAGAATGGCAGGCAGGCTTGACCGGCGTTAGGTTAGAAAAGTAGCGTGGCTTGGGTGAGGCCATTTATATGTTGCATTTTTGCGTTAGATGAGAGTGCTAACGAATTACCAGACGTTGAGATTGTGTTAATTGCTGGAAGGTGTAAAACTGTGCACAGTAGCTGAGATCCAGGAAGCAGGAAGCAGTAATCGAGCTCGCACCGAGGGACACGTGAGTCTGTACCTGCCTTATTTCGAAATTATACATACCCAAACCCCAGAAAACGTTCAGTAACGAGTTAGGACATTCATTAATTAGGTATATATTTGCTGTAAGACTGTGTAACCGACAAGAGTAAAAATATTATTCAATACATTTCTGAGTTACTGCAATTTATCGAACCTAGAGTCTCTTCATTTGGCGCCTAAAGGCGGATTCATGCAACAATCATTATAATTACATTAACATTACATTATCATTAAGAAAAGTTGAACACCCATTTTATAGTGGAAGCGTTCATGCAACACATTAGTTCATTACATTTACATTAGTCGCACTAAGAAGTTGGCAACTTTTAACTTTATTTTCATTACACTATGAATCTTAGTGAAAACAGCAATTGCGCATGTGCAATAACGTGTCATTTGACGGTTTTAGGTTATGTTATGTTTATTTTTGGGTTTATATTATTAGTATTCAGCAATATAACGGATCAAGGTGCTTTAAGAGAATTAGTTCGTCAATATGAACATCCTTAAAATGAAAAACATAGATATTTCAACAACAAATATATAATGTAATGAGTGTTGCATGAACGGCAACACTTTCTTAGTGAAAATGTAATGATAATGTAATGTTAATGTAATTATAATGATCGTTGCATGAATCCGCCTTAACTCGAGGCAAATTGTAGTAACGAAAAAAATATTTGGTTAGAAATAAGAATGGTCGGAAAACCGAAAAATAAAGCTGAAAAACAAGGGTTAGATACTAGTAATAGTAATTTAGAATCGCAAGAAATGTCGGAGGAAACACATGTTAGTGGATTGATTCAGTTATTATCACAAGGAATGATTGAGATGCAAAAAAATATTGCGCAATTAACTATATCAGTGAAAGAGAATCAAACTGCTTTGAGGGACGCGTTGTTGGCATCCCAAAGCCCCGGAAATACGGTAAATGAACGAACGTCTGATGAAAACGAGCGAGTTCAGTCAAATCAACAACTGAATAGTAATTTAGTAAGTAATGAGAATAGTAGACAGTATTTCGCTATTTATAAAGATCTGGGGGGTACTACGCTAATGTTCGAACCAAACGGAAACATTCATCCGATATTATTTTTGAAAAGGTTGAAAAAAAATCTGGAAGAGGCAAAAGTACCGGAAAGTGCTAAAGTGGGGCTAGCGATGAATGGGTTAAAAGGGACGGCTTCGGATTGGGCCACAGCGAAGGAGGATGTGTTTGTGAATTTCGAAAGATTCGAGGAAATGTTTAAGAATAGGTATTGGAATTCTGAACATCAAAGAGACTTGTTTTACGAAATTAAATACGGGCAATATAAAAACGGAAGTCGAGCCGAGTATATGCTTAAATTGTGTAATAAAGCAGCTTATTTGTCTGAGAAAATTCCGGAGGATAACCTAGTGGAATATTTAGGGAAGCATTTTGATATGGATATTCAGAGAGGAATAGTACTCAATGGGGTAAAGAATATAGACGATCTGGAAAAATATTTGATAAAGATTGATGAAACATATGAAGCGGGGGGTGTAACACAAATAACGAACCGCGGTGGAAGAAATGATAATGTAGTAGAACGAAATTGGCGTTTTGAAGGTCGCGACAGAAACTTTAATAGGGGACAGAGGCGTACAAATGAAAATCCGAGGGAAAATCTAACAGAGCGTCGAAATTTAACAGATGATAGACAGGTAGGGACAGGTCGATTCAATAATGCGGGAAGTAATAATGAAAGACAGGAGCGTAGCGAACGGGAGAGAGAAATAAGTATATTGAATAAAGTTTGTCTGGAAGGGGAAGAACTATTAAGTGATAATGAGGACGAGGAAAATAAAAAGTTTGTTTCACCTGTAGTAGTAGCTAAAATACACGACTTCGTATTGGAAATATTAATAGATTCGGGAAGTCAAATTTCGGCAATTTCCGAAACATTTGTCAAAATGATTAGAGAACGGGACGAAAAACTATTATCACTACCAGTATGTAATGTAGGTATTTCAGTGGCTGTAGGCAGAAAGAGAGTGAAAGTTAACGAGCAAGTGTATTTATCAATCGATTTTGGGGGGTTAATTTTCGAAGTTATATGTATAGTAGTACCGGGATTGAATAGAGATGTGATTCTAGGGTGCGACTGGCTGATGAAAAATAAAGTTATGTTGAACTTTGATAATATGGAACTACGTTTACCGGGGGGTACAGTTGTATTTAAAGTAGAAGCGAGGGCGGTTACAGATGAGAGTATCTCCGTAAATTTATTGGGAGGAATGGAGACAAGGAAACGCCATGAATATACGGAAGCGGAACGGAGGCAGGCGGCCGATTTGGCAGAAACATTCAATGAACGAGAGAAAGATAATTTATTGGAGTTACTCGCTAATTATCAACCGGTGTGAAGTTAGCAGCCACTTTCTAGCAGCCGTTTTTATCTAGCAGCCAATTTGCCAGTGGCGTCGGGTGTGAAATTAAATTCGGCTTTTGATCCGAATAATCTTCAATTTCTGTATATATACTACTGAGAAGCCCGAGAATGATATACCAAGAGGTGGTTGATTTGCAGGCCTTCTGAGGGGTAGTTTATACTTGTCGATTTTTGAAAAATCATCGCGAAACGTCCCTAAAAAATGTTTAGCCAAATTCAATTTTTGTATATAGACTACTGAAAAACCCTAAAACGATATACCGAGAGATGGTTGATTTGCAGGCCGTCTAAGGGGTAGTTTATACTTGTCGATTTTTGGAAAATCATCCCAAAACGTCCCTCAAAAATGATTAGCCAAGTTCATTTTCTGTATATAGACTACTGAGGAGCCCTAGAATGATATACCGAGAGATAGTTGATTTGCAGGCCGTCTAAGGGGTAGTTTATACCTGTCGATTTTTGGAAAATCATCCCGAAACACCCCTCAAAAATATTTAGCCAAGTTCATTTTCTGTATATAGACTACTGAGGAGCCCTAGAATGATATAACGAGAAATGGTTGATTTGCAGGCCGTCTAAGGGGTAGTTTATACTTGTCGATTTTTGGAAAATCATCCCAAAAGGTCCCTCAACAATGTTTAGCCAAGTTCATTTTCTGTATATAGACTACTGAGGAGCCCTAGAATGATATACCGAGAGATAGTTGATTTGCAGGCCGTCTAAGGGGTAGTTTATACCTGTCGATTTTTGGAAAATCATCCCGAAACACCCCTCAAAAATATTTAGCCAAGTTCATTTTCTGTATATAGACTACTGAGGAGCCCTAGAATGATATACCGAGAAATGGTTGATTTGCAGGCCGTCTAAGGGGTAGTTTATACTCTTCGATTTTTGGAAAATCATCTCGAAACGTCCCTCAAAAATGATTAGCCAAGTTCATTTTCTGTATATAGACTACTGAGAAGCCCTAGAATGATATACCAAGAGATGGTTGATTTGCATGCCCTCTAAGGGGTAGTTTATACTTGTCGATTTTTGGAAAATCATCCCAAAACGTCCCTCAAAAATGATTAGCCAAGTTCATTTTCTGTATATAGACTACTGAGAAGCCCTAGAATGATATACCGAGAGATAGTTGATTTGCAGGCCGTCTAAGGGGTAGTTTATACCTGTCGATTTGTGGAAAATCATCCCAAAAGGTCCCTCAACAATGTTTAGCCAAGTTCATTTTCTGTATATAGACTACTGAGGAGCCCTAGAATGATATAACGAGAGATGGTTGATTTGCAGGCCGTCTAAGGGGTAGTTTATACTTGTCGATTTTTGGAAAATCATCCCAAAAGGTCCCTCAACAATGTTTAGCCAAGTTCATTTTCTGTATATAGACTACTGAGGAGCCCTAGAATGATATACCGAGAGATAGTTGATTTGCAGGCCGTCTAAGGGGTAGTTTATACCTGTCGATTTTTGGAAAATCATCCCGAAACACCCCTCAAAAATATTTAGCCAAGTTCATTTTCTGTATATAGACTACTGAGGAGCCCTAGAATGATATAACGAGAAATGGTTGATTTGCAGGCCGTCTAAGGGGTAGTTTATACTCTTCGATTTTTGGAAAATCATCTCGAAACGTCCCTCAAAAATGATTAGCCAAGTTCATTTTCTGTATATAGACTACTGAGAAGCCCTAGAATGATATACCAAGAGATGGTTGATTTGCATGCCCTCTAAGGGGTAGTTTATACCTGTTGATTTTTGGAAAATCATTCCAAAAGGTCCCTCAACAATGTTTAGCCAAGTTCATTTTCTGTATATAGACTACTGAGGAGCCCTAGAATGATATACCAAGAGATGGTTGATTTGCAGGCCGTCTAAGGGGTAGTTTATACTTGCCGATTTTTGGAAAATCATCCCGAAACACCCCTCAAAAATATTTAGCCAAGTTCATTTTCTGTATATAGACTAATGAGAAGCCCTAGAATGATATACCGAGAGATAGTTGATTTGCAGGCCGTCTAAGGGGTAGTTTATACTTGTCGATTTTTGGAAAATCATCCCGAAACACCCCTCAAAAATGTTTAGCCAAGTTCATTTGCTGTATGTAGACTATTGAAAAGCCCAACAATGATGTAGTGATTTGCAGCAAGTTTATAAGTATCAAATAAATTCAAATAATCAAAATAAAACAACAGATTTGGAACTTTTATCATATATATAAAATATAAAAAAATACAAATCAAAATAAAACGAACTAAAACAAACTTACTCATTCTGTATGTCACAAGAAAAACTTTAATAATAACGGTAATAACAAAAAATAAAAAAATACAATATAAAAAATACATAAAACAAAACAAATTCTTCCTTTATAAAAAAAATATACCACTTAGGTGTCTTAATGCTTTTGGTACAACCGATAATATATGAGATAGATATTTGACAAGAACATGGGGTATGAAAATATTAAAAAAGTATGTTTCAAAAAGTGAATCCAAATCAGTCACAGTCACCACCTTGAAGTTTTCTCGTAATTGTCTTGCGATATCATTTAGGGTAGCTATTACTTATTGAAAATTTTGGAGAATAATAGAACTATTTATATTATATTCATATAATGTTATTGCAAAATCGCACGTTGAAAGGTGAGTTCTCGTCAATACTTGGCTCGCACAAGTTACGACTTTTGACAGTTGCCGTTCGTAGGGGAACTTCAGCTGGTTAACGAAAAAAATAACAATATTTATAACAACAATATACAGAAATTGAACGTGGCTAAACTTTTCTAAATAATGTTTCACAATAATTTTCCAAAAATTGACAAGTATTATATACCCCTTAGACGGCCTGCAAATCAACCATCTCTTGGTATATCATTCTAGGGCTTCTCAGTAGTATATAAATATACAGAAAATGAACTTGGCTAAACATGTTTGAGGGATATGTCTGAATTATTTTCCAAAAATCGACAAGTATAAACTACCCTTTAGACGGCCTGCAAATCAACTATCTCTCGGTATATCATTCTAGGGCTCCTCAGTAGTCCATATATAGAAAATGAAGTTGGCTAAACATTTTTGAGGGACGTTTCGAGATGATTTTCCAAAAATCGAAGAGTATAAACTACCCCTTAGATGGCCTGCAAATCAACCATCTCTTGGTATATAATTCTAGAGCTCCTCAGTAGTCTATATACAGAAAATGAACTTGGCTAATCATTTTTGAGGGACGTTTTGGGATGATTTTCCAAAAATCGACAAGTATAAACTACCCCTTAGACGGCCTGCAAATCAACCATCTCTTGGTATATCATTCTAGGGCTTCTCAGTAGTCTTTGTACAGAAAATGAACCTGGCTAAACATTGTTGAGGGACCTTTTGGGATGATTTTCCAAAAATCGACAGGTATAAACTACCCCTTAGACGGCCTGCAAATCAACTATCTCTCGGTATATCATTCTAGGGCTTCTCAGTAGTCTATATACAGAAATTGAATTTGGCTAAACATTTTTGAGGGGCGTTTCGGGATGATTTTTCAAAAATCGTCAAGTATAAACTACCCCTTAGACGGCCTGCAAATCAACCATCTCTTGGTATATTATTCTAGGGTTTCTCAGTAGTCCATATATAGAAAATGAAGTTGGCTAAACATTTTTGAGGGACGTTTTGAGATGATTTTCCAAAAATCGAAGAGTATAAACTACCCCTTAGATGGCCTGCAAATCAACCATCTCTTGGTATATCATTCTAGAGCTCCTCTGTAGTCTATATACAAAAATTGAATTTGGCTAAACATTTTTTAGGGACGTTTCGCGATGATTTTTCAAAAATCGACAAGTATAAACTACCCCTTAGACGGCCTGCAAATCAACCATCTCTTGGTATATCATTCTAGGGCTTCTCAGTAGTCTATGTACAGAAAATGAACCTGGCTAAACATTGTTGAGGGACCTTTTGGGATGATTTTCCAAAAATCAACAAGTATAAACTACCCCTTAGACGGCATGCAAATCAACCATCTCTCGGTATATCATTCTAGGGCTTCTCAGTAGTCTATATACAGAAAATGAACTTGGCTAATCATTTTTGAGGGACGTTTTGGAATGATTTTCCAAAAATCGACAAGTATAAACTACCCCTTAGACGGCCTGCAAATCAACCATCTCTCGGTATATCATTTTAGGGTTTCTCAGTAGTCTATATACAAAAATTGAATTTGGCTAAACATTTTTTAGGGACGTTTCGCGATGATTTTTCAAAAATCGACAAGTATAAACTACCCCTCAGAAGGCCTGCAAATCAACCACCTCTTGGTATATCATTCTCGGGCTTCTCAGTAGTATATATACAGAAATTGAAGATTATTCGGATCAAAAGCCGAATTTAATTTCACACCCGACGCCACTGGCAAATTGGCTGCTAGATAAAAACGGCTGCTAGAAAGTGGCTGCTAACTTCACACCGGTTAATTATCACATGGTTTTTTCTGAAGATCCGGGTAGAACAAATATATATGAACACGAAATTAAAATGCGCGACGAAACAACTTTTTTCAAAAGATCATACCCAGTTCCCTTAGCATATAGAGAGGAAGTGCGGAATCAAATTTATGAAATGATTGAACTAGGGATAATAAGAGAGTGTTCAACGGAATATGTGTCTCCTCTTGTAACTGTCGTTAAAAAAGACCACTCGGTTCGAATCTGCTTAGATGCTAGGTTTTTAAATTCGAGAATGGTAATGGAGCATACTATGCCACCAACACCGGAGGAACTTTTAGTTTGATTCAAGAAAGGACAAATTATCAGTACTGTAGATCTGACAGCAGGGTATTGGCAGGTTCCGATCGCGGAAAAGGATCAGAAATTTACGGGTTTTAGTTTCGAAAATAATACATATTGTTTCAGAGTTTTACCGTTCGGATTATCAACATCTATATCGTCGTTTTGTAAATGTATACGTAAAGTATTGGGGACGGAGTTCGATAGTTTCACATTAATATACGTTGATGATTTGTGCATTTTTTCAGAAAATGTAAAACAACATTTAGAGCATTTACGACAAGTTTTTGAAAAACTCAAAGGATGTAATCTCACCTTGAAATTGAGGAAGTCAAAGTTTGGTAGGAAACAGGTAGTATTTTCAGGACACATTATATCAGCGGACGGTATTGAAGTCGATCCGAGTAGGATTCAAGCTATTAAAAATTTACAACGTCCCAGGAATGTCCGAGAATTGAAAAGTTTTCTAGGGTTTGTCAATTATGATCGACGTTTCTGTGAGGGATTTGCAAATTTAACGGTACCGCTCATCCGTCTATTAAAAAAAGGAGTAACTTGGAATTGGAGTGATGTGGAACAGGTTGCATTCGAAAAAATAAAAGAATCATATATATATGTAACAATGATGTGGCATCCGGAATTGGAGAAAACGTTTTATGTGCAGGCAGATAGTTCGGGATTTGGTATTGGGGCATGTCTGTTTCAAAAAGACGAAACGGATCAAAGGAAAGTGATAGGGTATACGAGTAGAACATTAAAAGGGTCTGAGTTTTGAACTATACAGTGACAGAGAAAGAGGCACTTGCGATTATTTTCGCGCTGCGACAGTGGCGTACTCTAGTTCTTGGACGGGAGGTAATTGTTATAACTGACCATAAAGCGTTATCGTTTTTCATGCAGTGTAAATTGGGTTCGGCCAGGCTGTCAAGATGGACACTGTTCATGCAGGAATACAATTTTTTGATTCAATATTGTAAAGGAACGGAAAATGTTACGGCGGACTTTTTATCGCGAAATCCTCTACAACAAATAAAAGTCGAACCACCTGTAGGAGAAATTGATATTTTTATGTTGAAAAAAACTGTTGAGTTTGATAAATTGAAGGAAGAATTGAAGGGATTAGAGGAGGATCAAATAGGAGACGACTATTTCGGAAAAATTAGAGAAAGTCTAGAAAAAGGGGGGCAACTTTGCGAAAAAGGCAAAAAGAATCATAAATGGTTTATATTGTACAAAAATATCCTTTTCAAAAGGGGTGATCAGAATAATCCAGGCTATAAAGTATGTGTACCTAGATGTCGCGTGCTTAGTACGATTATGCAGCAACATAGCGATATTGGACATTTTGGGGAAAGAAAAACATATCAACACATGAAAAGGGAGTTCTTCTGGTGTAAAATGAAAAATCAAATAAACAAGGTTGTAAGTACATGTGAGTTGTGTCAGAAAACCAAAATAGGTAAGAGGGTTGTGGGCACGATCAACACGGTAATTACGGACAAACCAGGAAAATTAGTTTGTATAGATCTGATGGGACCGTTACCATCGTCTCGTTTTGGTGCAACTCAACTACTGGTGGTAATAGATTCATTTTCTAGATTTACAAAATTGTATGCTCTGAAAAAAGCTAGCGCCTCAGCCATATTGAATCGAATCACTAATGATTATTTTATAACAGTAGGTAAGCCTGACGCGATTTTGAGCGATAATGGTACGCAATTCCATGCTCAGGTTTATTTGGATAAATTAGATAAATTGGGTGTTACGGTAAAACATACTTCATTATATTTTCCACAAGGAAATATGACAGAAAGGGTTAACCGGGAAATTGGTAGGTTGTTAAGAACTTTTTGCTATCAAAAACACACAGCTTGGGCGTATCATATAAAAGAAGTAGAGCATTGCTTGAATGGAGTGGTACACTCAGTTACGGGTTATCCTCCGTGTTTTCTACAATTTGGTAAATTTGAAAAAAATAATATTCGTGATATTTTAGAATTCCCAGTCCAAGAATTTCAGGATTCCAATGATATGAAAAGGGTATGGGAATTGTCATACGAGAAAATGATTACTAAACGGGAGAAGAAAAGAAATAAATGCGAAGTTTCAGGAATTTCTTTCAAAGAAGGAGACTTAGTACTAGTAAGAACACATCCTTTATCGTCTGCGGAAAAATCCGAAATCAAGAAATTCTTCCTACTTTATGAAGGGCCGTATAAAATCTTGAGTATTAGAGGCCCGAACGCGTATTTGATAGGTGATCTTGAGGGAAATGTCGCCAAAACATAATCAACCTCAAGCAGTTCAAACAAAATCTCGAGCTCTTGTAAACAGAATACGTAGATTAGATTAGAGGTTAATTGTTATTAGTCAGAAGTCTGGATGGTTCTTGTAGTTGTTAGCTATATAGAAGTTGTTTAGTTTATTTAATGTTTGAAATTGGGTAATTAAAATTACTTGTATAACTGCATAATTTTAATGGGGGGTAGTGAAGAGGTATAGCCCGATATAATAAATATGTAGCACGCCTATGTGTAAAGACAGAGTGCGCGGAGTGGGGTGAGACAACTGAACGTGGACTATGAGACAGACGACAGAATGGCAGGCAGGCTTGACCGGCGTTAGGTTAGAAAAGTAGCGTGGCTTGGGTGAGGCCATTTATATGTTGCATTTTTGCGTTAGATGAGAGTGCTAACGAATTACCAGACGTTGAGATTGTGTTAATTGCTGGAAGGTGTAAAACTGTGCACAGTAGCTGAGATCCAGGAAGCAGGAAGCAGTAATCGAGCTCGCACCGAGGGACACGTGAGTCTGTACCTGCCTTATTTCGAAATTATACATACCCAAACCCCAGAAAACGTTCAGTAACGAGTTAGGACATTCATTAATTAGGTATATATTTGCTGTAAGACTGTGTAACCGACAAGAGTAAAAATATTATTCAATACATTTCTGAGTTACTGCAATTTATCGAACCTAGAGTCTCTTCAGGCTTCTCGATTCTATTCAGAGAAAGACAATCTTGTTGGTGATTCTTCGTTCACAGACTCGCTTACTCCATTGGAACATGGAAATTTTTGAAAAATTTTTCACCACCTTTGCCTTAATCAAACGTTCGCAACGTATTCGTATCTTTTTTTCTGGCAATTTTTCCATAATTTCCATAGTAGATGGATAATAGAATATGCTCCACCTGCATGTGAAACATCGTGGAGCTTCATCAGATTAGTTAACAAAGGTTGACTAATGAAAAATTCACAATAAATTTGAAAAAAAATGTTTCCTGTAATTTTTTGTTTGATAGACTCGGAACAACGGAATGAAAAGAGAGTTTATTTCAATAGGATGACCAATATTGATTAAATGAACATCATAATGAACATAAAAAAGAAATATTTCGGGTATCAATCAGTGTGCAGAGTCATTACTCTGATATGTATCACCCTGTATATTGAGATATAATTCGATACTATTCCCTTTTAGATCCATTAATTTCATGTTACTTCTCGAATACGATGTTATTGCCTGGGAGGATCAGGACATCAAAGAAATTGTTAATATCGTTATTATAATCATATCTGTCGTTCGCTCTCGTCAAAAATCATTGATAAATGATGATATTTTTGTCATTCCCAAGGCTGTGTTTTTCTCAATAAAACGCATATTTCCCATTTTGTGTTAAGCTAGTGCTCCGTGTATTCTTTTTCATTATCACCTTCTATATTTGGCAACAGTGCAGTATGTCTTGGTGATTATTTTAATCAAACTCACTTTCGTTGCTTTTTCCTTGGAATTATTCGTGCGTTTGTTGCACCTGCAGTCACAAAACACTTCCAACCAATTATACTGTTTAAATTCCATCAAGTACCACTCAAATCGTTCACAATGCATAGGAGCTCGTCAAGGTGTTGTCTACTCACTCATGACCTACTTATTTTTCACCCACATGACTTTACATTCGTTGTCAAAAAAAAATTGGAAAATTAAAACTAATCTTTAATATGTCTCATACTGCACGTTCCTTTGGTTGCTGAAACGTCTTCAAAAGCTGAAGTGTTGCAAAAAAAGAAAACATATAAGCCCTGATATTATGTGATTTTTCATTATGCAAGTCTATTGATGTGATTCCGACGGGTCTCTTCGTTGGATCTAGCAATATCAGTGTTGATACAGGGGTTTTCTCCGGCTGTCTTTCCGTTCCCACAGTACATACTACTTCGTTCACGTTTTGGTTCTCTTTATATCTGCTCTCGTGACGGACGTTCTGTTAGAGATGGGGCGTGGTTTGTTTTCTATTAGTTGTTTAAATTCGTGTATTCTTTATCGAAGGTAACGAGACTGTATTGATGTTCATGTCTTCTTCTCAGTTGAAATTGTCTTTATTTATGAATCTCCTCACCTCTCTGTATGATTTGGGAAAGCTTTGAATCTTGTGGAGGACTTGAGTTTCTTCAAATGCAATAACGTGATTGCCTTCTTCGAGTGCGTGAGTCCTAAGCGGCAATTCTCTTGTGTTCAATATCAGTGTTGTTTCAACTATCTCTACTCAATAGTGGTTAACGATTTGTTTCATTGATCTCTTGAATAAGCTTCCTCTCCGAGTTATAAAATTGAAAGATGTTCCTCCCAGTCCATCATCACGAAAGGAGTGCATTTCGTAATCCTGCAGCGTCGAGGATTAAAATTCTTATAACCCCGAGAATATGGTGCAGAATATTCAGTCAAAATATTCCGAGCGTGAAAATTTCCGTCGGTAAATGCAATTCGGAAAACTTCATGAAAAGAAATTGACGTTGAATGGCAGCTTTATTGAGAGACGAATGAAGTTACCGTAAAAACCTGGTGAAAACGTTAGTCACATTAGGATTCCTTATAAAATAGACCGATCAGTAAAATGGTTTCGATGGTAGAATCTATGGATGACTAAATGCACATTTCCGCAAAAAAATTGAATTGAATTAAGTTTGATTGTCATTATCACGTTGAAAACTCGAACAAGCTCTCTTACTGAATGGTAATGGTTTGGACTTCCATATATTGAAATCTGTTGCTTAGAACGAAACGATAAAAATACAAATCAAGTAACCAGATCCAAACAAAAGGTTGAAATGGACTTTTTGTTTGGTCAACAGTAAAATTAAAGGTTTGATTGATCGAAATAAATAATGTTGTAACAAAAAAAAATGAGATATCGAATAAGAAATATTCGTCAAACAATGTAAATAATAGTATATTATGCAACGATCGTGTAATGATGGTTATTAATACATGAGCATAAACCGGGATACGAAACGAGCCGAAGGTGAGTTTAGTATGGTTTATGCGAGTGTATTAATAATCATTACATGAGAGTCGCATACGCTATTTTTTCTACACCCGATAAATAGTGAAGAACTACAAATATTATATTTCTATTTGTATTGCACACAATAATACTAATTAAACGAATTTCTTTGAAAAATTCCACAGAATTGTAATTAATAGAATCACTTCGAGAAATAAAACGATGAGATATGAGAAGAAGATCGAAAATTAAAAAAAAAAAGATTACTCGAGGCCGGATTCGAGCCAATGTCTCTTCCTCACAATATTTGATGAAAAAATAAGTAATAGATCATGCATTTGACAAATGAAAAATTTAATCATTCTAACTGTATTTCTGTCGGTGAAGGTGTGGAAGGTGATTCTCCCATATCGCTGGTATCAGACATTTTGTTATGATTATCGAAGTTTGGCTATATTCTTCAAAAGTTCCATACCTATACCGATTTTGACTTGACAAACGTCGAATGCAGAGCATGCACATCATGCTTGATTGAAGAATAATGGGTTTCTATTGATTGAAAATCTGTATCGTAATGAAAAATCTGTATCGTAATGGATTTCATTATGAAACGGGTTGTGGGCATATAAGTGTATTATTAGAGTACGTGTGTAGATGAGGAAATGGATGAAATTATATTGTCACAAAACAATTGATATATCGAATGTGAAATATCAGTCAAAAAATTTTAATGAATAAATACATGAAATAGTACGAAATAATGATGAAACCAACTTTCAAGTTGACTGTACTCATGACGTTTCGATTGCTGGTATTCGCAACCGTCTTCGTGTGATGACTGACAATATTTCAAGCTATAGACGGTTATGAAGACACGATTTTCCTATGGTGGAGGAAGAGGCGTTACTAACAATGAGGCTCACGGTTGCTACTAGAAGTGCGCTGATCGGTTTTCAGTGGGAAATTGATGTATTGGCGCGAGATTTATGCATGGAATAAACGGCCTCTACACATTCTGGATCTCAACGTTGGAGTGACTGAATGCGTCGTTGTTCAGAATGTAGGCGGCTTTCCTCAATTTCCTCTTGAACCAGTGCTCTTCCTTGTTCATGACGTCGGCTTCAGACCATTTAATACTGTGATGGTTTGTCCGAACATGCTCCGTTATTCCTGATTTCGTTTTTCTTCTCGTTGTGTTTTTTTGTGTTCACCCATTCCCACTTCCAATGGTCATCTGGTTTTTCTGATGTAAGATTCACCGCACTCGTATGGTATCCGGTAAACGCAGTTGTTGGTTTCGCCCTTTTCATTCGGTGATCGAATTTTTATGAGCTGGCTGCATTTTGTGTTCCCTGATCGAAAACAGACTCTGACGTTGTATTTCCCCCACATCTTCTTTATCCTCTCTGAAAGTTCTCTCACTTAGTGGACGGTGAGAACTTGTTGTTCCAATATCGCCTTGGTGTTCCTTTGGTTCGTCCGGGCTAATGTCTGTTCCACTAGCTTCTTCAGGTAGCCGTTTCTTCATGTTATCCAGTTTTCTTTTCTAGACTTTCTTTGGTGTTGCAGAGATTGATTGCTCGATCAATCAGAAACTTGATGATTTCCCTCTTCATAGATTGATGGTGATTGGATTGCTCAATCAGGTATTGTCCAGTATGTGTTGGTTTCCTATAGACTGATAGTTCCCATATATTTCTGATCGTTTTCAGCCCCACGTTGAGAAACTGCAGTTTTCTCGGAGATTCTCTTTCCACTGTGAACTTGATGGTGGGCCTCACGATGTTCATGCTTTTCAGAAAGGCGTACAATTCGAATTCTGCGTGGTTCTAAACCATAAACGTGTCGTCGACGTATTTCAATCACACACGGAATTTCTTCTTGGCGTGATCGATGGAGAATGCTTCGAACCAATCCATGTAGATGTTGGCTATAACCGGTGACAGTGGTGATCACTTTTGTAGTCCTTCATCTTGGCTGAGGAAATGACCGCAACTTTCCAGCAACTCCATGATGCCTCCTATAGGTAGTGTTGTTATATTTTCCAGAGTATTATCCTCTCTCAGCTTCTTTCCGAATATCTCAAGTGCCTCTACGACGGAAAAAAGCTAAGAGAGGACGATACTTGGAAAAATAGAACAACACTACCAATAGGAGGAGTTGCTGGAATGCTGCGTTCGGAATTGCTACTTCCAGTTAAAGGATTGTCAAACACATTCTAACAAAGTCTCTTACTATCAGAGATCTACGACAGAAATCTAAAGTTAGATTATTGTCATTCACTTATATCGAATATAGGAATTTCAAATCATCACATTGAAAACGGAATCAATGATATCATTACGATGGAAAAAGCCACGAACTTTCAGGTATTTCATATGACTCTGGAGATTTGAGCAATTTGATGAAATACATCAATCTTCAATTGTTCAATCTTCAGGGTTAGAGTTAGCACAAATAATGCAACACCCTGCTGAACTTTTCCTTCAGCATTTCTCTAATAATCCTAGAAGTTGCAATGGCAAATCGAAAACAGTTCCTGGACGTTTATTGGATGAAAGCAGATATAAATAAAAAAGAGATACGTTCAGCTTTATTTTTTCTAGTTTGAGTAACATCATGGAGATGGTCTCGCTTACTCGAAATCCTGATGCCAACCGAATTTTAGTCAACCCGTATGTGATCGATTTCTGACATCCAACCTGTAAGGTATTCTGTCCGTATTCAATTCCCTCATTGGAAAAGCAGTTATTCTTCCCGCAAACGAGATAGGTTCTATAAGTAGAAGTTAATTCCGCAAATAAAATTGATAACTACCGACTCATAGTTGGTAGACTCCGAAAATCCTGTTGAATCCTTGGGCGAAATGAATTTATATTATGGAAACTTCTTATGTAATGCCCTGTTAATACCTATAGCCTGAACTTCTGAGCTCTTGGAAGCTTCCATTGAAACTCGGTAATGATATACGAAAACTAGAACATTTTCGGGTTTGAAGCGGCAAGATCCCACTTGCAGCTTCCAGACGTGTTCGGTGATGGTTTGAATGACATGCAGAGGTATCGTACAACAATATCAGAGGAGTATAATATTTCGTATAACTTTTTGACGTCATTGCCTTTTCGAAATAATCACTGATGAAATGAGTACGGAAATGAGGTGTGGCGACGTATGAAGTATTAGATTTCTGTAAGGGTCATGATATGAAATCCATCGAATTCGGATACCTACTGAAAAATATTCTTGAATGATATGCAGTATATACCCAGCGTTTTATTGAATGGTGCTGAGTAAAAACTTGAAAGTGTTTTTCAACGGAATACTCTGAATGGAATTTTGAATGTGAATTTCCTTTGAAAAGCACTTCATGAGAATGTTGGTTGATGTGGTATATTTGCTCTATAGCTTTTAAGGTTTCGAAGTTTTTCATCCCCAAGTTACTCGCGCTTTTCATAGCAATACTAAGAATCTCCGAAAAAATGTTTACCCAAAATTTCAGCTTCCAAACCATTCCGGAACATCTTCAAGTAAGCTCTTCTTCATCAATTTTTTTTAAGGCAATACATTATTGAAATAGACATTTTGGCAACCCCCCTTATGTGAGTATTCTGAGATCTTTGGTTGCGATGTAATACAAGGTAGAGCAGTGGAAGAAACAATTTTCTCCAGGCTCTACCCAGTCAACATCTCTGTGAGCTCGAATATTTAGTAGATTCTGCCGGTATGTTTCATTATTAGCCGCTTTTGAAGTACCTTTTCATTGATATATCCATTGCAACAAAATCGTTAAAATAAAAAATATGCCGAATTATTCAATTAAATCAATGAATCGAAAAGAAAACGATGCATTTATTTGTTATCAACAACACTAATTAGAAAATGTCAGTTCTGACAATTGATCAATCAAATAATTATCGAAAAGCAATATTGCCTCTTCGCATTTTTTGATAATGATTGATGAAGAGCTATTATTTTTTCTATACACAAGATAAATTATTCTATATTGAAACAAAAAGAAAATTACTTCTACATGGCTCATTCATGAGCATTAGAAAGCGTTTGAAAATATTTTCACAAAAGGCCCAAATTTTCCTATCTAAATTATACCCTTCTTTGGCGACAAAAAATATTTGAGAAAGTACATACATAAAAAGCACTATATAAAATATGTTATCACTGACCATACACCGTAGAGTATATTGTAACATCCACCAATCGTATATAAACTATTGAAAATGAATGAGTTAAGTGAACATAAGGTGTTTCTTTCCATGATCAAAACCATAAATAACTGAGAACTCAATTTCTAAATAGAAAATTAATCGTGCTATAACTCGAATTCACTTATCATTTTCAAATGATTACTGCTATATTGAAACTGATCCATTCTAATGACTTACACCAGGATTACAGTAATTCGTAGATATCAATATGACCAGACGTTCCTTGCAAGAATATATTTCTCTATGATTTATGTTCGTATATCGATGGAATTCCAATTGCTCATGAGCCTTCATGTCAAATAACGAATATGAGTCGAAAGAAGATGATAACCGTGAAGAGCTCTCGAGTTGATTGGCTATCTATTCAATTTGTATCAGTGGCTGTTCCAGTGAAAGAATATATTATGACATTCTTCTGAAATATGGAAATCAACGGATTTTTATTCACATAACGTGAAATATCAAATACGAAGATCAACCCAACCGTTATGTGATAGGTTGTGGATAACCATGAGAAATCGAGCAGCTCTAATTGTCTCTTGGTCAGCCGACCTGGATTGATCGATTTGATCAAATGGAATATTAAAGAGCAATTTGAGGAAACTCACTCCCGAGTTCCTTCGGAAAAGTACTTGTTGGAAACGAAATATTATATTGTACAACAAGTGAGAAATATGTCATTTTTTCACGCATTGTACCCTGTACTTTTCCTACGGTTTCGTTGTTTCCAAGTATTGAAAATTAAAAGACATAATACTTGTCATTAGCTCATTTTTATATTTTCTTCAAAATAGTTATCAAAAATTATATTTGAACAATTTTGTAAACTAATTCTTGGTAGGTTGTTTTGTTTCAACATGTTTTCGGTAATTGTAATATTATTAGCTGCGGTCGAAGTTGAAGTTGATGGGGAAACGTACTAAGCCTCCACAGCGTTGTTGTGTTTAGGTGCTAATAGCGCTGAAGGCTGAATGGATTCGAATATACTCTTTGAAATTTTCATTTTGTTAGCTATGGAGTTGTCGATACAAGATTCAGCAACATTGCTGGATTTCCAACCCCCATGGCGTTTAACAGTTGAAAGATCTGCCCCTGCATTAACTAAAATAGTCGTAGATGACCATTGGAAACAGTGGCCAGCATATAATTCAGGGTTCTGTAATTGCAAAAATCTGGCTATTTCTTTCGTCATGGTGCCAAATTTATTTATTCCCACAGGCTGTTTCGTCCATGTGATTTTAAAAAAAGAGGGTTTCAATTGTGCATTGTCGAAGATTCACATATTTTTTGTAAATTCTCCTGTGACTGTGAAATTTCTAGAAACCTTGGTTTTATTATCGGGTAATTTTATTGAAAGGCCGAATTAAGATCTTCCATGTCATGAATTTTCAATTTTCGAAGTTCATCACAACGGCATGCCCCTGTATGGCCAATAGCTAAAGCAGTCTGAAATCAAAATCAAACATTCATTTCTCGATAACAATTTAAAAATTTTCAATTCATACCTTTATCAGCAAATACTTTCATCAAGTGCATATTTTAAAAATTGTTGAATTTCTTCAGAAGTTAATGTTTTTGACTGTTTTGGAGCATATTTTTCAGATTTGTGTTTCGAAAATGCACGTAGTTTTACGTATTTTAATATATCAACACAGTTTTCAATAATTGAGGTATTCCTCAGCATCGAGTACTTTGACCATAATGTTGATGATTTCAATATTCTTGACAACTCTTCAAAATGAACTTACAAGGTTTTTTTCTGAAACAAGAATTAGCCTAGCTTCCATTTTCCAGTCCATAAAGTTTCTGTGAGCGATTCCATATTTTTCTCTTGATGTGCTTGGTAGCAAATTATTGCAAACATCTATTGCTTTCTGAACAATTTCCAACTCAGAGTTGTATTCCTTTATATTCAATATTTAATGAATCTGAACTATTCTCACTATGACAATCAACAATAAAACTATTTTCATTGGGTAAGTTGACGGCAATAATTATGCAGTGCTTCGGTTTCGTTGTTATGGAAACGCCAACAATGGGCTACTTGGATATGGCACGCGAATCGTCAGCGTAGCTTTGTCAATATTGAGAACGTGTCATATCAATATGACATGTAACAATTCATGACTGATCTGGGTTATAGTGATAACAGTGAGAAATTATTTCTCACTGTAATGGCGGATATTTCTCACGTAGTGAGAAATCTTTCGTTTTGAACGTATGAAAGCGATGAGAGAAGTGGCACATTGTATAAGCATCCGTAAAAAAACAGAATTTTATCGTCAAAATTCTCAATGAATTCGTTCGATGATGAGTATCATGCCATTTCCGTAGATATTTAGTTGTTTCAGTAGCGATTAATATACAGTGTGACCCATTTGAGAAGAAAGCACCCGCATAAAATCTTCATTTCGCAGCCGATTCGAATAATTCTCATTGGATTAGGTAGATATTCAAAAAGTCTACTAGGACACCACGCCAGAATCATTCGCCATTTCCAGGGCAAAATCTTCTATTTTTTAAAGACAAGAATTTAAAAAAATGATTAGCGATTTGAAAAATCTGATCTCATCACTGGATTCGTGAAGTTTTCAGTTGGTCTTTGTTAAAGTACGTGAAAATGCATCAAATAATAAAAAAAGTTATAAGTGAATAAAATCAGAATAGTATGCTGTTTAATCAACCCACCGCTTCAATTTCAAAAGTTTCACCTGAGTTCTGACTACACCACTAGATTTAGGAGGTCCCGATATATCACTGATGAATATATCACAAAAATCTGACAATCAATGAAAAAAATTATAGGGGAGTAAAATTTGAAAATTTTGTCGTTTGATAGAATTCTAGCAAAATTCTGACTACACCACTGCTCCTATTCCACGTTTACTTTACTGTTCATCTGGCACCCCGTCAAAAAAGAGTTATTATTATTAAGTTCCAGTGATGGGTATAACGCAATGTGTGTTTTCCTCAAATTGTTTTACTCCATGATTGATTTATTTCACGAAACATCTTGTTGCGTGTGCGCAATATTGGCTCTAAATGGGTTGATATAATTAGCAAGTAGGTTGTGACTAGTTTATCATCTATATCAATTTTCGATTCTAGGAAGATAAACTGAATCATAATTGGAGCATTCTTTTTTGACAGCAACATCGATGCCGCAAATTTCTTACAATTCATAAGGAATAAATTATCGGACGCGAAATCAACACCCTTTTGCTCCTACTTCTTCAGATCAACACCCCATTTGCAAGTGGTTCATAATCAAACGGACCCTCTCATCATTGACCATCACAATAGCGACCTCTTTGATTTGCTACACCCTCTAGTTTTTGACCATCTACTCAATTACAATCCATGACCTCCAAAAGGACATCATGCCATCCAGAGCTGAGAACTCGATTGACAGGGTTACTATCGTATAGGTCAACGTAAATACTACTGTTCAGTGCTGATGGTGTGACTGGTACTTGCAACGTACATACAAAGTCTGTCAATCAGAAACTCTTATTATTATATTATATGACTATTTTCCTATTCCATCATTTTCACTTCCAAATCGAATCAAAAGTGACTGTAATCACAACCTCGTCTGTGTTGAAAATTTAGTAGGAGTTTAATATTGCATTATTGTTATCTTTAGGGTGTTCATTTCATCCCTTAAAAATCTTCGGAAAGTTTTTCAACTATAAACATAATTTACTCGAGAGCAGCGGGTCGAAGAACTCCTAGTGTTTAATAACAAGCTTTGCAACGCATAAGCTTTCATCATTGTTGAGTATAGCGTAGAAGTTGGGCTCTTTAGGTATTCTGAACGTGACGATAATATACTGGGGATAAATTGATATTGTTCCTGTGAAAATAGGGAAACTAATCGCGAAGTCATACAGTGATCAGTTTTGGGTACAAGCAGATATCGATTCGGTTAACCAGAGCGGTACTTTGTCTCTCTCTCTCTTTTTTTGTTTCTCTCTATGATGTTGAGAACACTCCAGGAGCTTCCGGATCAAGAGACCCCCAAAAACCCTATTCACTTAGGAATGCGAGAAAAACATAGGATACATCTTCGGCACCGGATAATACCAACACCTCAACACTCACCCTGATGCATCTAAATGTACAGTCACTAAGAAACAAGCTAGATGAACTGAATGGTACTTGAATGAATGCGTAGAAAAACGTGAAAGCATTGATATTTGTTGTTTCACAGAACATTGGCTGTCCGAAAGTGAAGCGTTGAATTTTCAAGTGATCGGATATGACATAATTTCCCATTTTTCCCGAAATGAGTACATCCACGGTGGTGTGATAGTTTATGCCAGAGAATACCTTAATTTTGTATCCGCGAATGATAGGTTAACAGTGTTGCCAGTGGAAAAGGTCATAGAGTTCACAACAGCCTGTAGTCCTAAATTCAAAATATTTGTCGTTGCTGTGTACAGGAGTTGTTTCAAAAATACAAAAACTATACATTTATAGTTTGTGGAGATTTCAATGTCGATTTCAATGTAGATAGTAAAAATCTTAGCGATCTCCATTCATTATTAGAAATGTTTCAACTAAATATTACTATCAGAGACCCTACAAGAATTACAAGATATTCCTCAACCGTCATAGATAATATCTTACTGCAATCTAACCACGAGTACTCATCTCATGTTGAAGACATCGGACTATCAGATCATTCTGTACAAATATTAAAACTCCAACTCCAGATAGAACAATCTGAAAAAGAGAGAGTATACAAATTCGATCGAATATTCAATTATAAAAACAATGTAAAGTTCACGAGTTTACTGAGCAACATAAACTGAAACCCTCTCTATCAGATTAACGAAATTAATACTGCCTTCGAATACTTCTATTCCAGAATCAGACCTTACTTTTCTCAATCCTACCCTAAAAAGAAAATTGAACTGAATAATGTTAACTCAACTAATAAATGGATTACGAAAGGAATAAGAGTGTCCTGTATTAACAAGAGATTCCTGGTCCAAGTGAAACACAGAACCAATCACCGAATTATATTGAAATACATTGAAAATTATCAAAAAGTACTCAAAACAATTATAAAAGTAGCAAAATGTGCATACTATGGAGATGAAATCGAACGAAAATAAAAGTAAAACCACATGGGAAGTAGTGAACACATTGATGGGGAAAAACAAAAGAAACTTCAATAATATTCACATAAAAAATGAACAACAAACAATCGAGGACCCAGTTGGTGTTGCTAATGAATTCAAAAACTTTTTTTGTGAAGCAGCCACAATGGCTGTTCCAAACATGCAGAGTAAAGCAACATACCAATACTATTTAATGCATATGAATCGAAGTTTCCGTGACTCCTTCAGCTTTGCACCTATCACAGAGTCGGATGTCGTGAACTGCGCTAGTGCCCTCAAACCAAAAAAATCCTCAGGAGTAGATGAAATACCAATGACTATAATAAAAGAAAATATCAACTTTCTCAAAAGTCCCCTCGCATACTTATTCAACTTGTCTATATGCAGGGGATTATATCCAGACTGTTTCAAAACATCTTTAGTAGTACCAATTCACAAAAAAGGCAAAAAAACTGAAATAAATAACTATAGAGCTATCTCACTACTATCGAATTTCAGCAAATTACTTGAGTGGCTGGTAAATCAACAACTGAAGAAATATCTCACCAACAAGAACATCTTAACAGATTCTCAATTCGGGTTTCGACAAAATCTTAACACAGCAGACGCGGCCTTCTCGTTCTTGGATAGATTGCATTGCGTGATGCAGTCGAGAGAGTTTCCACTGGGAATATTCTGTGACCTCTCGAAAGCGTTTGATTGTGTAGATCATAACATTTTAGTGAGCATGTTAGAGTACTATGGTATCAGAGGGAGAAGTAAACAATGGTTCGAGAACTATTTATACAACCGGGAAATAATGGTCAGAATAGAATGCAAATCACAAAATAAAATTGACTATTATCGTTCAGAAAAGGGTCTTATAAAATCGGGTGTCCCCCAGGGTTCTATTCTTGGACCAACATTATTCCTAATATACATTAATGATATAGTGTGCAACTTTCCAGTCATTACTTTTTCCATATTTGCTGATGATACCAGCATGCTAATCAATAGTAACTCGTTAGATGATCTTACGAGTAAATCACAATCCACAATGGACAAAATAGCAGACTGGTTCTTAGCTAATAAATTATCTTTGAATATTTCCAAAACACACAACATAACCTTTAATCCATATGAAAATATCAATAACTTAGAAATAATTGTAAATGACGAATGTATTGAGTCCAACAAATCAACCACATTTTTAGGAATAATAATCGATAATAAATTGAATTGGAAGGAACATATAAAAGACCTAAACGCCAGACTCAACAAAGCAATTTTTGCCATGAGAACGGTACGAGCAAACACACATGGCAACGTTGCGAAAACCGTGTATTTTGCTTATTTCCACAGGTTAATGCAGTACGGAATAGAATTTTGGGGAAACTCACCTGCTTCTCAATCCACTTTCATAATAGAAAAACGCGCAATTCGTACTCTCTTCAATTCGAAATATCGTGATTCTTGTAGGGATCATTTTTATAATAACAGAATTTTCACTATGACTAATACGTTCATATACAAACTTTCCATCCTGATACATAAAGAAAAAAACACTCTGCAATACTCAAGTGATCAACATCATTATTCAACCAGAACAAATGAAATTGTCTTACCCAAATACACATATGAAAAAACCCGAAATGGACCCCTGTACACAGGAATCAAAATATATAACCATCTTCCTTCCACAATGAAAGAACTCTCGAATATAAAATTCAAGAAGGCTTTGAAAATATTATTGCACCAGCATGTATGCTACACTCTTATGGAATTTTTTGCTATTTCACTGAAATAAAACTACTGCTATGCACTTTCCTTATGCCCATGGCTTTGTATACAATAGTTGTACTTGGGAAATAAATATACTCACTTACTTATTGGCCGGGTCCATGGTAACTAACACACTCCGTAGCATTGCGGTTCATACATATAGAGTGGATTTATTATAAATTGAAATATCAAGAAGAAATAAGATGCCGAAGCTTTGAGAATCTATCTTCGAAACTTTCTAAAATAGAATCACTTTTTGAATCCATTCTGAGCAGTGAATACATTATAGGCGATAAGATATAGGCATTCTCCAAAATGAGATACAAAAACTCATCCTGCGTTCAACTTGAGCTCAATAAATATTAATAAATATTCGAAAGTTGGACGTAAGCCGAAACTGATTTCAAATTCCTGAAAATGAAACCAAATAATCTTTCCGATAAGTGGTTAATGAAAACGTTTCCAATTCAAGTTGCTTTTCAGAATTATTATACCGGGAAATTTCACATTGTGAAAGTCAGCATAAGTAGTTTACTATGTTTATTCCAAAATCAGGACAGTTATTCTGTCACTGATGAAATCTGATCATATCATTGAAGCTATCAAAACGCAGCGAATTTTCGTTGGGCAATTCCACCATAATTTGTTCAATTCAGTTGATTTTTTTCATCTAACAAGGTAGTATCGTCCGCAAAACGCATGATCGGCATCTCAGATGCAATATCGTCAAAAAAATCGCCTGTCTCAGAATGGATCACTGTGGTAAGTCAAAGTTATTGACGTACATATTATGAGTTACATTATTCACATGTAACACCTTCTTGGGGAAATCTTGATTATATTCCAGGGCAACTTCATGAAGTCATCATTCGACTGTAACAGACCAATGAATCCATCTTCTATTTTTTATGGAAGACATCCACTAGTAAAAAATTAAATGACTCGGTAAGTCGATGGTCCAATTGGAAACTAGCATATTCCGTATATGATCTATTTCTACAAAAAGATGATGTTCGTGTTGAGTCCGTAGAAGAATCAAAAAATCAATTCTTGCAAAAGTGCTAAGGAATATAAAAGTTATTTTTTGATCTGTATGCTGATATTGAATATCTATGGTCTCCAGTCGTCAAATAGCTCCTCAACAGAATAGTCGGTAAATAATAATTTGTGAAGACCGTCTCTATTCTGCGGTAGACTCCTGATCCCAGATTTTTTTCGTGAGTTCCGGAATTAACTTCGGACTGGTAATAATCTGTGACTCGTGACATTTCAAAATCTTCAGTATACACTGCTGAGTGCATAGATTACATCGTCAATCTATTCTTCAAAAGACTCGATGTGGAAATCGAGACTCGAAATCCCTCAGTATGCGGCCAAAACGGCTCACGAAATGAAAAATAAAGAACATTATCAGAGTGGTAGTCACCCCGAACTATGTCGCTAGAAGGTTTTATAGTCCGTATAATTTTATAGATTCCTTCCTGGATGAAAGCCTTGGGCTTTTATGTCTTTTTCCGATACACCCAAAAGTTATTCGAAGCGATAACGTAATGCGCTTTTATATTTTGTTGACGGTAACGCCGCTGTATTAACCCGATACAACCGTTAAAAATAAATATCGCTACAATGGAGAAAAGACAGCTAACGATCATGGGGTTTCGTCTGGGAAATTTTATAGTCGACTGCTTTTTTTTCCGTTGGATTCTGGTCAGAGAGAAATAAGTTTTGTTAAGAAGGTTTCGATATTTTTCACTATATTCAATTCTTCAAAAACACGATTAGTTTATAGAGAACAGAAGGAAGATAGTCTAAGAGGTCAAATCTCAAAAAAATCTCTCCTATTATGAAAGCCTTTTCATAGCCGATCGCAGCCCTGATGTTTATGTATTTGCTTTGCTTGGTCATGCATTGATTACGACATTGTGTCCCCGGTGAGCTGTCGAACATGCCGTGATTGAAGAGTTTTTTGTTCTGAATAAGTGGACTGTAAAAAAAAGTCCTGTCTCGACGAATTTCGACTTTTTTTAACCTACCTTTCGATTGCAATAGAATATTATATTGATAACGCCCTTTTAACCCGATACAACCGTAAAAAATATCGCTACATGGAGAAAAGACAGCTAACGATCATGGGGTTTCGTCTGGGATTGTCGCTCTTTCCGTTGGTTCTGGTCAGAGAGAAAGAGTTTGTCGTCCTTTCTCTTCAAAAACCATGTTTATAGAGAACAGAAGGAAGATGTCTAAGAGGTCATCTCAAACTCTCCTACTTCATAGCCGATCGCAGCCCTTGTCTCCGTTGTGTCCCCGGTGGCTGTCGTGCCGTGGGGAAGGTAAAAAAAAATTTCGCTGTCTCGACGAATGTTCGACTGTTTTTGTAACGCTACCTTTCGATTGCAATAGAATATTGATGAGAATTCAAACGCTTCTGTTTTCCTACCTTGATTTTTTTTGTCGTGGTGGAAGGTTACGTAAGATCCAACGTTGATTGAACTGCTCTTTATAGAGAGGGAACTGGGCACATACACTTTGATTTTGAGCATGTGTAATTATCAAAATCTAGTAAAAAGTTCGTAATTGTGCCTAATGCAACAAATGACGTGGAAAAACGGTCTGTTCAATCATTCGATAGGACAACGATTGCAAATTTTTGATATCCATTTATATTCATATTCACCAACGAGCGTCGTCCCATTGAGACCGTGCAAAGTAGGGCAATGAAATCGAACTACTGGTTTCTGAAGAATTTTTTAAAAATGGACAATTTTTTCATGACTGTAGGTACTTTTGTGGAATGTGGTAAGCATCTTTCATTAATGTTATATTTTTTAATTTTACCGTTATAGTGTTATACTGTCGAATAAATAATCGATTGCCAGTGGAAAGCAAATGGAAGACTTCAAGTTTTTAATGCAAAAGAAGCAAAGGTAAAAATCTGATCAAGAGAAGAAATTTCGATGATTATTCGTCCTTCAAGAGGAAGCAATGTGGTACATTACTTTTTTCAACTGATTCAGTACATAGTCTAAAAATGAACAATTAGTTCAGGCCAGCCCCAACTCACCTACACTGTAGGTTGACGAACTAACACCTATCAGAAAACAACTACTCCCCTGGCTAATACCACGAAGGGGCATTTGATTTAAAGCCAGTCTTCAAGCATCCCCATGAATATTTGTTTTATTTTGATTCAGTACAACTCTAGTAAAGGCTCCACTAGCTATAATAAAATAATATGTTGAAGATCTGGTATTATACCGGAGCTATTCTAAAAAATATTTCATTCAAATTTCGAAACTCCATAGTTCAACAGTTATGACATTTAGAACACATAAGTGAACAGCTAGTTCACCATCTACCGCATCCCAAATTCCAAGAGATTCTATCTCTAACTCCATCTTCTTTTAGTCCTCTTTTGAGCACAGCTTTCTCTATCCCATTTTTCCAACTCTTTTTTGGTCTTTCCTCTTTCCTCCTATTTGCAGGCTCCATTTCCAAATCTTATGTGGTATTCTATCCTGATCCATTCCCTTCATATGTGTCCATACCACTGTAGTTGTTTCCGTTCAATTGTATTCATTACTGATGTATCGACTTGCATTATTTCTCTTATTCTTTCATCTCTTTTATGATGTGAAATCGTTTTTTTGCAGCATCGTCTCCAATAAATCATCTCTGTTGCTGATATTTTGTCTTCCCCTCTTTTATTCAACGTCCTAACCCACTTCCATAGGTAACGCAACTTTCAACAAATGAATTAAACATCTGTATTTTTGTTTCCTTTGAAATATTGTCACGGGGTGTTTTTGGGATGAATATTAGCGGGAAATGAACTAGCCTCAGTTTCTTTCTGAGGGGTGAATAGCTCGAATACTTTTTGTTATAACCGGGATAAAATTCAATTATAGACTTCATTAAATTCCAGTTCAATCCAGAACAGACAATGATTCATGGAAACATACTCAAAAAATGAACACTCATCAACACAGAATTCACATACCCGAGGGCCAAATGGCTATTTCATCTATGTCAACTTTTGAATCTTTAATGTCAAATTCGCTGATTCATTAATCTCCTGGTGAAATTCCGTTTATCGGGCACACGAAGATTATAAAAAGTTTCACGGGAACTCACGTATTTTGACCTCCTAAACATAAAATTTTCGGCGCTCTCAATTAGTTCCGGAGATACGTGCAAATTTCTGGGTGAAAAATGAGATTTTCTAGTACACGTTTCTGCGTCAAAATAACATTCGAAATGCCCCCTCTTTTTAATCAGCAAAATTTGCATACCCTTAATCATCCCTTTTACATATTTTTTCAATCGAAAACAATACTTTCTCAAAACAAAAATGCACCTTTCTTCAGCAACAACAAAAACATGGAAAATTCAGCTGACAGCTGAGGTGAACAGATACCGGCACTGGATTATTTTAGTCGAGTCCGGGATCTGCTGTTTTCCTGAATGTTTTTTTTATGTTCTGGTTCCCACGAAAAGGGGTATCCTATAATGTTCAGAGAACATCGTGAGAACCAAGGAAAAGAAGGTAGGAGTTGGTGTTCTTCTTCAATTTCTGAAGGTTGTATGCCTCGGGGAACACCTCCCTAGGCAATGAGTTCCAAAGCCTCGCCGTTCGTTGGATGAACGAGTCTTTGAAGAGAGATGTTCTGCAGGTCTCTAAGGTGACCACAAAGGGGTGTGAAGACTGAACCTGACGGGTTAATCTCGAAGAGACTGCCAAATGAGGAAGGATTGTCGACATTTCACGAGAGCATCGCCCATGAAAATATCTGTGAAATAGAGACAGATCGCCAACTTTTCTACGGTGTTCCAGATAAGTGAGCGAGTTCGTTAGCGAGGCATCACCGACGAGACGCATTGCCCTTTTCTGTACAGAGTCCAATAGTTTCAGGATATATTTAGGTGCCGCACTCCAAACATGGGAACAGTACTCCAGGACAGGTCGAATCGGTGCCTTATAGATAATGAGCATCTGACTAGCAGTGAAATAGCTCCTGCCGCAAAATAGAAAATCAAGTTTTTGGGATGTACTTTTGGCAATGGATCTCACATGATCCTCCCAACAAAGGTTATTGCTGATAGTAATGCCAAGCATGGAATGCTAAATGAAAGGCATATTTTTTTAATGAAAAGCAGTTTTCAATTAAAAAAATGTGTGGAACGAATCTTTAAGAGTGTGTACATTGTGCTGATGGAAAAGGAGGCATTTCTAATTTTATTTCGCAGCAGAAACGTGTAATAGAAAATCCCATTTTTCATCTAGTATTGGACCGTATTTCCGAAACTAATTGAGAGCACCGAAAATTTCACCTGAATTTTTTTTTGAGGAGGTCAAAATATGTAAGTTCCGCAAACCTTTTTTTTATCTTCGTGTGACCGATAAATGGAATTTAACCAATCCCCGAATCAGAGCCACGCCACTTTCGCAATGTTGCGGCCTGATTGAGGTTTTTTATCAGGGACTCTTATTTGACAATATATGTTTTGATGATTCGATTGAGTTTGACGTGACATTTGGTAATGCCATTTTCAATACTATCAATTCGATTGTTTCACACAAAACTCAATATTTGTTATTCAGCATTAGACTAACCCAGAAACCCTTAGAACGAGTGGTTTCATCTTTTGATTGTTGCTAGATGTCATTGCTCTGATATAACGGAGTTTGAGATTCAAAATTCATCTGAGGAAATACCTATTCCAATTAAGTGATATTATTATTTTCTGAAATACTCTTACATAAATGCATTGATCAAAGAGGAAAATGTCAATTCTCGAATGGCTGTTGAACGTTGTTAAACTCTGTTTGATTTGCTCAGGGCCGGATGTACAATTCACGATTCATCTCCAAGTTGTCCCCCACCTCTATCACTTTATGTTCTGCTCAAAGGTATCCTGTTCTTTGGGAGCATCTTTCTACGCGTTAGCCTTCATATCTCCATGACATTTTTTTCTTGTGAACTAATTTCATTTTGTTTCCTACCAGTTTGTCGTTCAGAAACTCATTTGGTTCCAGTCCGAGTATCATTCATCAACTCCAAGGAATTGAGAACTTTTCCCATCAGAAGCCCTGGAGACACTGAATTCCTGTTAAAAATGCACATACACCTTGAGATTCTTCCGTCACCACTGGGACCATCACCTGAACACAATACGACGACGAGAATGATATAAATTGCAGAGTATTACGCACAACGGTGGATGTCTTTTCATTGAACAAATGAGAATGAAGTCGAGAGGAGGAATACTCCTTGGAGACATCTTCTGTGAAGTAATGAATGAACGAAGGGGATTCTGTCTACCTAATCATACTTCTGCAGCTCCATTCGAAAATATATTCATGCCGAAGGAAAAATCAACGGAGGAGAAACACCGCTTTCTCTTTTTCGAAATGGAATGGAAAATGAAGAAAAATGGTTCGTATACAGGATCGGTGAGGGTACTTGGAGATTTGAAGATGATCAAATTAAGGACGAAAAACAATGGTACAAATTCTATGGCAATTTTAGTTCGTTATAAGAAGCATTGATGCGTAAAGAAAGCCACTATCCCCTGGCATTCTCTGGATGAAGAATACATGATTGATGGAGATCATCTGATACAGAACAGAAATATAAATGAGGAAAGGGTTCCCGATGCATTCCAAGAGTCAGAAATAGCTGGGTGTAATCATAGTTCTGTTAATAGAGACAGAGGACATATTTGAGGCTTGCTTTACGTTTTCATATTCAATAAATACTTTGGATGATCAGGAGACGAATTTTCCACGGTGTCAACTCTTATCGATAGTTCATCAAACTTTAACTCAGGAAATACCTCATTTTTCCACCCTATTAGGAACATTCATCGAAGCACCATATTGTTATACTAATATTCAAACCCATAATGAATAATATAGTCCAAGAGATGGAATAAAGGTCGGCTTCCACCCATATGTGTACCGGATGGAACATACTTTTTATGTGGTTTCATAAATTGAAGAATACGCCCATAAGGGCTTGCCTATCGAAATGTGCTCCAGACTATTTACAGTGAGAGTCACCAATTTCCCCCATATGGAAAACCATTTCATTATCAATTCGCCAGGAAAGTTTATTCCTCATAGAAATTGGTGTATTGCAGAATACATGAGTTGTCAAAATTTCAAATTTCCTAAGAGTGTACAGGGGAGAACGAAAACTAGGAATTTTGATCAGGTGTAAACCACATCTCATTTTTGACATGATCAAACATTCAAAGGAGTTGTTAGGAATTGAAATCTGGAATCATTTTCAGGGTTGTTCACTCTCGATCAAATTTCAATCTTTCGTTCTCCCCTATACACTGTTCGAAAATTCGAAATTTTGACAACTCATATGCGAGTATTCTGCAATACACCAGTTTTTATAGTAACACACTGCCAGATAGGCTAACAAATCAACATTGATCTTTTATTTTTTTATGTGTTAATTTTCTACTAGGTATTGATGGCGGGGACATATACATACGGTGCTTTTTTTTGGTGCCTTTTCCCTCTTTCATTGTTCAACTCAGAAAATTGAAACTTGGGATAATGGAATTGATGAATAAATACTATATCTTGGAGTAAAATTTACAGATAAAAATTTCAATATGGCGACTGGGCGCCATCTGAAAAAAAAAATAAATGGAAACGGGGGCCTTGTGATAGATCCTCTTGAAACTCCCGACGAATACCCCACAATATGATACCCTAGAATATGAAGTCGATATCTTCACCAACTTTAAAATAGCGGAACATTTGATAATTGGCTGGAAACATCAACTTTCGACTTCGTACTTAGTAGTTCAGATCAGAAGATACTCGAAGTGGTTGCCTCAAACGTCTTGATATAAGGACAGCCTATGGGATATTTCACGCCGTATATAGTGAATACTTTTTTTATATTTATTGTAGTAGTCACTAGTTGTATAAATTGTAACAATGATAAATCAGTTAAAATGGATAAATAAATAATAAAAGAGAATAAAATATAAAAGAGTGTCAAATGGAAAATTTCGTTTCACCCTATTCATAGAATAGAACATACGCCTCGCCACTTATGAGAGATTTTGGGGAAATTGGTGACACGTGGGCATCGTTGTACTTGTGCCATCTTCCAGAATAAGGGTGTTGGCAGTAAGCTGTGTAGTGGCCACTATTTGCAGATCCGTTGTGATTTGAAAGTGCGTAGAGATTATAGCTACAAGGAGCTACATTGGCTGACGCATAATTATTCAACTCCAGACCTTCTACCGGAAAATCCACGGTGACAAATAATTTCTCTCTTTTTTTTGTGGAAAATTGCTTAAGATGGATCAACAGTATCCGGGGAAATTTTTGTATTGATAAATATTTCGAGCATTTTCGTCTTTCTCTACATTTGGAGCACGTTGGTAGCTCATCCCCATCCAACATTTCTTCATTTGTGAATGAATCCAAACAATGATATAATTGGAGAAAGTCAGTTCCTTCTGGGGTAGGTAGAGAAATGTCCCAAAATGGTTCGAAGACCACGGAACAATGACCACAATACGTGCATTTGATGGTCGACTTCAGTTGACCGACAAAGTTATCAACCATCTTGGATTCATCAAAATTTGTGTACCTCGACCATGACTCTTGCGCTTTTTCGCTGTCACTTATTTCTTCGAAGATTTCGGTCACGATTGGTTTGGGTTTTTCTGTTATTTGGTTTACATCTTCATGTAGACCATCTTAAAAATTCTTGAGCATCTTGTTGGGCGTAATCGATGAAGTGAGGGGCGAAATTAATATGTATATTCAATATTAAAGTAGCTCCATAGGAAAAATCTGATTGTGTCAAATCTCCCGAGCGGGCTCGCCATTCCGTAGGTCTTCGATGGCCAATCCAACGACCATTGAAAGTATTATCCAAACAGTTTCTTACTTGTCTGAAGTAATGTGGTAGTGCTCCATCTTGTTGAAATAATAATATCCTTATCGAATTCATTGGGATTCACTTTAACGATTTCAGTGATTGGAGGATAAAAAGTAGGTTCCAGCATATTCAAATGCAGTTGCCCTGTTGAATTGACATTGTGGAGATAGTTTACGTAGTACCTATCTTCTTGAAAATCGAAAACCAAATGAGAATATTTGAACTAAACAATGATGTCCGTTGTCGTACTGACATTTTTTTTATGAACAAAAAACAACCTATCAAATCTAATCGGGTTGTTGGGATTGCTATATGGCAGAGAAAAATGAATATTTCTATAAATATCGATATCAATGTGTTTGTGTTATAATTAAATGTTCTGCCATTTTGTAGTAGAAAATGACTTCATATTCTATAGCTGTAAAGTTATCGTCAGGAGCTTCAAAATGATGTATCACAGGACACCCCCTTTCCATTTAGTTTTTTTCCAGATGGCGCCCAGTAATCACTTGAAATTTCTGTCTGTCAATTTTTCTCCAAAATATAGTATTCATGAATCAATTTTATTATCTTGAGTTACAAGTTCCTTAGTTGACACTTTCAAAAATAAAATGGGGGCATTAAAGGAAAGCACATTATATTCAGATGCATTATAATGATTGATTTCGTGAAAATTCCACTTGTTTTTCTTTCTCAGCATCTTTCAAGATGACCTGTTTCCGTGTATGCCTTATGAGAGTAAACACAGGGATGATAACGAAATTTTTGTGCCACATTTTCTCCGCTGTTTTCTCAGGAAACATTGTATACTCAGTTTGGGTGAGTTGACAATATGAGAAAAACTAAATGGCGAATGAATTTGCTAACACGGGAAACACCGAACAAACACACAGAAATTCAGAATGGTAGGCAGTCGAATGTTCGCTGATGCTTTATGTAGAAGATAAACACAAGACAAAGTGGTTTCTTCGTTGCGGCTGAATATTTCAGCAATCCTTTGTGTAATCAGATTGAAAAAAACTGTTCAATAGAGTTAGTAACGATCTCGAAGATAGAAAAAATACTCATCACGAACAATCTCATTGAATGTTGATGAAGAATCAATTGAATGCGTGAGTCTCATTGGGAAAGTCTGAATATTAGGTATAGTTATAAAATGATTTGTTCATACCAAATAAATTCAGAAGAGGTAAATAGTTATTTTATGAAATACTGATTTACTAGTGACTATGATTTCAATGTTTTGGGGAGATAGACATGTTGTTAACTCAATGTTCAGGCTCTTCCTGAAATTGAAAAATAAGCTTCATATTTTTATAATATCCATTTCTGCTAACAAAACGAGGGTCGAGTATCAGTTCGGTGTTAGATTAGTTGATCTCTAGGAAAACTCTCAACTTTCATACCTGAATTTTCAATCTCACTGTTGATGTTGGCTGATATTTCATCCCCAATGTGAGATAGCTTTTTGAAAGAAACATTTCTATATGAGATTCCAGCCGATACTCAACTGCAATATTACAAAGCAGAATAATTTGCTGACTGATTTTTCAGTTACGTATTGAATTTGTATGGATTCGGAGATTGAATTAAAACATTTATTGGAAACTGGATGATATATGTCCCCTCGACGACGATTCTGAAGATAGCCTGCCTCTTTTTTCGAGCCTTTTCGAAAATGTTTATCTAGATTGGATTTCTGATGGGTGGTGTCAAAACACCGGCATGACTATTTCATCAAGAGCCATACCAAGTGTTGATCTTGACATAACCAACTTCGAAATGAAACTTCCAGTTTAAGTTCCTTTACAGAAGAGGCATCGAACATTGATCCAAACTCAATGAACAGGTAACAATCTTTTTATTTCCGTTCTATAAAATGCAACTAGTCTCTTTGGGTTTCCTTTTCAGTTATTTTCATTCTTTCACGTTATTTCCTGTTAATGTTATCCAATTCCACTATAATTGTACCATTTGTTGATAAGATGTGATCAGCTAATTTCGACTTATCTATTTCTCGTCTTCCCAAGTTGAACACGTATTATCAATAGTCGGTACACACATGGTTGAGTGAAATAATGTTGATTCACGTATGAGAGAACATGATGAAACGAAAAGAAAACTCGTAGAGGCAACTCGCATTTTATTAAACGGATGTGGAGAGATTGCTACTTGTTCATTATAGATCAATATTGGATGCTTCTTCCGAAAGGAGAAGTGGGTAAGATCGAATTCGAAGTAGGTTGAATCAAGATCTCTATTTGACATGGCTATTGATGAATAAGTCATGTTAGTATCACATTTCGACACTACTCACCAAGAATCCAATATCGATAAAAAAATTCAAAAAGGAGGTAGGCTGGCTTCCGACACTTCGCCAAGAGGTATATCCAATTTTCAATATAATTATACTTTTTTCAATCTCCGAATTCATAAAAAAAATCTTTACGTATCAGACAGAATTGTCAGTCAATTTCTCTTCTTTATATTATTACAGGCACGTATTAGGGCAAATATATTAATTTTTCCCAAAAGCAGATATTATGAATATTCAAAGCTTTTGTTTTTTTTCTCCGGGGGAATAAAAAACCAAAAATTGATTTCAGGTTATTTCTACCACTTCGAAAGAGATTCAGGCAATATTCAAATGGAGGAAGAGATGTTTACTACCTGTTCAAGATCGTCATATGTGGAACCAAAATACTCAATTTCTCTGGAAGAGTTGGCTTCCAAGTTAGACACATTTATTCATTGAAAGCGTCAATTATTATTCGTCTGAAGTTTTTTTCACTTGTATCAATTCTACTGATACTACTTTGAGAATGAATTCAAGTTATCAGAATGCTGATCAAATTTTGAGAAATGAGTGAAATACTTTCAGATAGGATTTAATAATCAACTAGTATGTCACCTCTGATAGTTTTTCTGAACTACAAGAAAACTTGAAAGAATCAAATCATCAATAAACATGGGTAAACGATGAGACTGGACCTTTGGTGAAAAAGTTGAAACTTTCCTAGAGATCAATTACCCTAACACCAAACTGATATTTTTGCACTCGACGCGCGTTTCGCGGACAAGCTTAGCATCTTCAGGAGGAGACAATATCAATTTTCGTCTCCTGAAGATGCTTATCTTGTTAGCGAAACGCGCGTCGAGTGCAAAAATATCAGTATGGTGTTAGGGTAATTGATCTATAGGAAAAGTTTCAATAAATATGAGAATTGAACAATCTACATGAATTATAATTTCAATATTCATCCAAAGCTTGCCTGTGGATCAATGACAAGAATAAGGTTCCTACAAATTATATTTGTATCTAAGAACAATTTGTACATTTGTCAGGGAAAGGATACCGCACACTTTAATAGAGAAAGTGGCCCTCTGTCGAATCGGCTGAATTTTTGATATGTTATAATCCAAGTCATTATAAACAAAAAGTTCAATGGGCACAACTTTTTTTATAGACTAGTTTTGACGCTAGAGGCCCTCGAAAACTTTCATTTGTTCTTCATTGTTATACAACACGGAACGGTATTCTGGATAATAATCACTATTCTGCATGGTCAAAATCTAAATATTCATTAATATACGATACTATCGAATGTATTTTTCTTTGGTGTTGTTACATTCGGTCAATTATACAGTGTGTTCTAGCTACTTACAATTTTCAAAGTTCAATAATTCGAAAATAGTTGCAAATTATCTGAGGTATCTACAGTGAAAAAATGTTCATGAATCTTATTCCACATCACATAGTCAAAAAAAAAATAAGGAGTGTTCATTTCAAGGTATATTCGAAAAACGTACCTACTGAAAAATATTGTTCGACCATCTTGTAAAATTTCAAACCATAAAAAAGAATGAGAAATATTACGAATCTGTCTATGAAATGGCCTTACAAACATTTTCTTCCAAAATCTATCATTATGAATTCATGGATTTTTAGGGTATGCAAATGGACTACTTTTGACCAAAAAGTCGTACCTATAACATCCAAGTGATTCAGAGACAATCAATTATAGTAGGTTTGGTGGGATAGAGGATAAGCAGATGTTTGAAAAATTCACTAATATATAACATTATTATTATTATTATTATTATTATAGATATTTAATTTTAAAATAATGCACTCCAACTTCCAACCCGATTTTATTTGTATTGCCCTGTATATGCAAATCATGTTTGTCCTAAATTCTGCGTTGTCTAATTAATTTTCGTTTTCAAATCGATATCACAATAAAACTCTAGAAATCGAATTTTGACGCAATATTGCTCCACCCTGTATAAAGATATTATAGTCCAGATTTCTTTAAAAAAAATTCTATTCATTCTCGAAATTGGAGAGGACCTACTGGATAATATAAGAACATTGCATCCCTTTACAACAAAAAAACATTTTTTGTAGATGGCTTTGGAAATTATGTCAAAGTTTCTAGCAAGGTTTCGTTTGTTTGTTACTTCATGTCAATATAAATGTAAATATATCCAAGTGATTCAGAGACAATCAATTATAGTAGGTTTGGTGGGATAGAGGATAAGCAGATGTTTGAAAAATTCACTAATATATAACATTATTATTATTATTATTATTATTATAGATATTTAATTTTAAAATAATGCACTCCAACTTCCAACCCGATTTTATTTGTATTGCCATGTATATGCAAATCATGTTTGTCCTAAATTCTGCGTTGTCTAATTAATTTTCGTTTTCAAATCGATATCACAATAAAACTCTAGAAATCGAATTTTGACGCAATATTGCTCCACCCTGTATAAAGATATTATAGTCCAGATTTCTTTAAAAAAAATTCTATTCATTCTCGAAATTGGAGAGTACCTACTGGATAATATAAGAACATTGCATCCCTTTACAACAAAAAAACATTTTTTGTAGATGGCTTTGGAAATTATGTCAAAGTTTCTAGCAAGGTTTCGTTTGTTTGTTACTTCATGTCAATATAAATGTAAATATGGCGTATAATTTCGCAGTGAGATTTGAATGTTATGTGTGTGAATACAATGGAACACCAAGGCAAATGGTACGTTTGAATGAAGAAAGCAGAGGAATTGCCGAACGTCGAAGGAATGAATTAGAATTGCCTCAAATACCTTTCATTGATCAGACAAGGATTTGCAAAAACTGTCATTTGAGTATTCTCTCAGAGGTACAATCTTATGAACAAGATCCCGATCCAACTGTACTTAAAGTTTTGTTGCGGACCTCTCATACATCATGTTTAGTATGTGGTGGATCTCAAAATATTGGTAGAATGTCACCTTCTGCTAGGTTGGATGTATTTGTGAAGACAGGAATGTTCGCACCTGACGGCGTCAGAATCTGTGGTGGTCATTTGAATGAGGTGGGATACCTTCTGCCACCTTTCATGAATGGGCTCAGAGGAATAACAAGACCATACAATTTGAAAGGTAATGAACTCAAACATATTTTAGTATCGTTACGAGAAGCTGTGCTGAACTATAAATCAACGAATAAATACAATTGCGAGAATAATTTTACTGATGAAGAGTTTCAGGCGTTAACTCCAATAAAAAAAGAGCAGTTCACAGACCTCTTCGAATTTTGCAATCGCGTCAATATTCACGAGAAAAATAGAACAGTAGCAAAAAAAGATTTATTATGTTTCTTGTGCAAATTACGACAAGGACTTTCCGATCAATTCTTGATGGGCATGTTTTCCTATTCCAGTCGTCAAGCTGTGAGTTTGGCAATTCAAAAAGTGCGCGTATCATTATTACAACAATTCGTTCCGCAAAATTTAGGGTATCAGCATATAGAGAGAGGCCAATATATTGCTAGACATTACGGATTTTGCAAACACCCTCTACAATCCTGAACCAAATTATCGAAGAGCAATAGCTTACATTGACGGAACGTATATAAAAATACCCAAAAGTCGGACATTCCAAGTATTGCGTCAATCGTACTGTGTACACAAGGGATATCATCTCTTGAAACCAGCCTTGATTGTTGCTCCCAATGGTTATATCCTAGATGTTCACGGACCTTATTTTGCTGATTCAAGAAATAATGATGCGGCAATGTTGAGACATGAGTATGAACGAGATTTGATGGGTCTGAGGAACTGGTTCCAAGAAGGAGATATCTTCATGTTAGATAGGGGATACCGTGCCGCACAGAACTTCTTGGCTGACTTAGGTATAGTAGTGAAAATGCCCGTAGCGCTTGGTCATGGACAGCATCAACTTACAACCGAAGAGGCAAATACATCTAGACTGGTTACGAAAACGAGATGGATTGTAGAAGCTAGAAACGGTCATATCAAAAATATGTTCAAATTCTTCAGAGATACTGTACCAATGCCACAAGTTCGGCATATAGGAGACTATATCAGAATAGCATGTGCGATAATCAATAAGTATCATGAACCAATTAGCATGGAAGGAGCCAATGCTGAGCTAGCTCAAATAATGTTGAACCGTGCCAATGAAATAAATGAACTCCAATTGAGAATAGAAGAAGAGGGTCTGCTACGAAGACATGGTAGATGGATTCCAATGGAGGAAAACCAATTACTTGATTTTCCAGTTCTCGATTTGGAGTACTTACGAGAACTTACATTCGGGATTTTTCAAATCAAACTAGCTCCATCTTATGTACAAGATAATAGACAGGATGTGGGAAACATTTCAGTCGAATTCGACGAACGTATTGATAATCCAGGTCTATTGAGGATGAGAGTAAAATCTCGTCATCGGAATACTATCAAATACCAACTATGGATCAAATACAATATCAGTTTGGAACGTGTGCCAATTCAGGGGTACTACTGTACGTGCAAATCAGGAAGTCGTACATTGGGTACATGTTCTCATGTAGCCAGCGTACTTTGGTACCTTGGATATGCCCGTCATGCCGCCAATGTTAGGTATCCTTCGACGCAAATACTTCATACCATATCTGATGCTGCAGAGAGACATAATAATGAAGAACCTATGATTGTGTAGATTGATATACATGTTTATTGCATATTATCCTTGTTTCTTTGATCATATTGATATGTTCTCATATGGGACACCCTGTAAATTATCGAATGAATGAATAGGGTTCAGTCGAGAGTTTTCCATTAGGTCCACCAGGTTAAATGGGTACGTTAAATGTTACATATGATATATTGAGTTAGAGCCCATTATTTTCTCCATATAACATTTATGCTGAATGTGCGACTAGAGGCTTAGTTGACCCGTTAGGAGGAGTTTCTCCACAACACTCCTTGAGCATCAATATAATAATCAGATATATATTAATACTCATTCGACAAAACCCTATCAAAATGATAGACACTTTTTTATATTTTCCATGAGTTTCATCATTCATTTAAATAATATTAACATGACCATAATAGCTGGAACACACTGTATAATTGATCACCTGCAGGTAACAATACTTTCAATAGTATCTTATATTAATGAATATTTAGATTTTGATTGAAAAGAATTGTGATTATTATCCAGAATACCGTTCCTTGTTGTATAACAATGAAGAACAAATGAAAGTTTTCGAGGGCCTCTAGCGTCAAAACTAGTCTATAAAAAAAGTTGTGCCCATTGAACTTTTTGTTTATAATGACTTGGATTATAACATATCAAAAATTCAGCCGATTCGACAGAGGGCCACTTTCCCTATTATAGTGTGCGGTATCCTTTGTTGAAGATTTGAATGAATTGTTCATCAAACGAAAATGCGATAAGAAACTACATTTGATTTCAGCATGATGAATAACACTTCCAAATGGTGATGATAGACTTTGATATTTTAAATGAACACAGTCTGTTTTTGCTCAACCTTATGTGATAACACGTCTTACCAACTGATTTAGGAGAATATCTTTCCTATTGGATTATATAACAATCGAATGCATTATTTCGTCATATGACTTACCACCCTATTTTCCTACCTCTTAGAATTACATCTAGCTCATAAATGATAGGTTTTCAGCAAGATCCATCCATTCTCAGCATTCAACAAACCGGTTTCTCCTCTTGTACACACATATCTGATCATGGAATCGGAATCCAGAGAGAACATCCAGAAAGAGGACGTGATATGCTAGTAATACACATGCATATTTCATATAGCCCATATCATATTGAATATTTCAACATCATGAGTCGTTTCGCTTTCGATGTTTTCATTGACCACTCGTTCGTGCAGCTGCGTACCTTAATATCTTCTCTGTCTCCCTTTCAGAATGGAATTTTCGCCAAAAAGTTCAATAATATCAGGGTGAGTTCATTTTGTTGACTAATTTTGGTGAGGACTCAATCGGTCATTTAAACACTTTTCAAATTTCAATTTCAAAATATTTCGAATTAGAGACGGATGAGAATGGATATGAGGTCGGAGATTATTTTTCCAACCTGGAAAATGAGAAAAAAAGGTGAGTGAGGAAGTAGTAGTTTGTATAACAAGAGTGGATATGTGGCCATACCGCACAAAGACGAAGTTTAAGCACGATGCCGTAGATTGAGTATTTTTTCGATATTTATGAAAAACTCAAAGGAAAGCAACTTTATTCGATTCAATATTGAACGATACAAATTTTATTAGGTAATGTCAAATTGAAAAAAGGCCAAAAACAAGGCGATTTTGAGTGAGACTCGAACCCACGACAAGGAAGTAGGTCGTATCAGAGGGCTAGCCCGTTATCCTCTAGAGGACATGAACTTCATGATTTCAGATGATTACTGGTAGTTCTGAAGAGTATATTACTCCAGTCTATGACGGTAAAAAAAGTGTAAACTGTGTATTTATCCCATACAGCATCGATTCGTATGAAAATTTGGATATAGGTTCTACTCACCCTCTATTTCAAAATCTACCCTGTGTCGAGGGTTGCATTTTTGGAAGGGGGGGTAAAAACCATCACTATTCGAAAAAAAAATCGAAATTTTGGATTGGAGCATGTAATAAACTGAAATCATATTCATATCAGTAAAATAAATCAATTGATAATTTTTTATATAATTCATGGTTCAGTTATCAGTGTCACCCTTTAACACCCCCCCCCCTTATGATAAAATATCATCAGGAAATAATAATTAACATGTTATTTGGCAGTTATTCAACTTATTCAGTATCTATTTGCATTTAATTTGAGATTTAGTTCTACCATCTACCTCTAAGTTGAGGTTGTGCCTGGGGTTGATTTTTATTCATCAGAGGTGAAAACTATCCCTAATAAAAAAAAATTACAAAATAATAGTTTTGGGCGTGCAGTCATCTGTGAATAAATACGTTGAATCAAATCGACAATTTCTGATCTATCAAAGAGTTTCTACAACTAAAAACCACTTTTGATTTTTTGAGGGGGGAAAATATCTCATTGAAAAAAGGTTAAGTCTAGATTTGGATGTGTGATCGATTGAAATCATGTAGTTCCACTAGGCCTAAAATATAGTTACTATGTGTATTCTTCAATAACTCGCTTAGTTTTTGAGCAATCAAATCCACCAAAAACGTATTTTGTAGCTTTTTTCAAGAGCTATAAGCTCATTCACATTATTTTTTGTTTCAGATTATATTTTTGAAAAGGTTCATGCTGGAAGTGCTGAAAAAAGGTACTTTGCGCGAACCCTCACAATATTTAACTGGCCATATCTTACTCTATTTTCATCCTGTAGAAAAAAATGAAACACCAAAATTTTCAGAGAAGAATTATCTTCAATTTTGTACCCATGAAAATTTTGCATGTGATCAATACTTTTCGAGTTATTTCGAAGAAATGGTGTTCTTTCGCTGAATTACGTATATGATTTTTTCTCTTCAATCTCAGTTTTTTCCGAAACTACGTACTTTGAATTGATGAAAATTTCAGAACTCATTATAAGAACCTAAATGAAGTGAATTATGGAGTTAAAACGCTTTTTTTTTAATGGGGGGGAAGAGAGGATTAGTTATTCACAATTTTTTTTTCAACGAAAAAATAGGATTCTACATTATTTCCTTCATACCTCGGTTAGTTTTGATGCTAGAAACTTTTATAAGGACTTCCAAAGAGGTCAAATGAGTTTTTTCGGAAAAATGCATTAGTTTTCGGTTATTGCACGTAGAAACTTTCCATTTTGCGTTTGAAAATACCAATCAACTTTCAACAAGCAATTATTCAGTTTGTAGTGGGTTTGCATACATCACAAATAAACAATCGCCTTCGTTTTTTCAAAAGCTATGATTTTGCTTTCCGCAGGTTTTTCGATAAGATACATATTTTTCCGGTTATTCGCGAAAAAGAATCTGAAATCGTTTTTTTTTGCCTGAAAGCCGACAATTTAACTCGCGAATAAGTCGAAAAGTATTGTTTTTCAGAAAAAACTTCATTGCACGAAAAGTTCTGAGAATTAGTCAATCTATTGATTTCCGCACTTATTTCCAATGATAATTTTTTCACCCAAGAAGGGGTGGCATCGACTCCCAGGGAAGAAGCAACCCTCGACACAGGGTAGATTTTGAAAAAGAGGGTATGTAGATCCTGAATCCAAATTCTCATGCATTTCGGTGCTGTATGGGATAAATACACGGAAAAATGGTCATAGACTGGACTATATGTAAGTTTTTCAATTCCACAAAAAACATCAACTGTGACAATTCAAATTTGACTTAATAAAACAGAGAATATCTCAAATATAAGTACATTTATTTATTAATACTTGAAAGAAACAACTTGAATTTCGTGTTTGTAGGTAGACAGATCATAATTGTGTTGTTTCTACAAGGTTGTCCCTGGTTACCAGGTATTTTGTTCTCTGTGATTGGTGGAATTCGAATCCTACCTTGTGTGGATATGAAATCATATCCGTTCAAGTGACTGAAATCGCCTACTTATTCGTTGAGTGATACAGAAATCAGCATATTTACGGGTGGGAGTAGAAGAAAATAATATTTGAAATTTATAGCTCTAGTGCACCAAGTTAATCGGTTAAGATGTGTGTTGCACTTCCATGATTTCCGAAATTTTGCTTAGCGAATGACTTGAGTGTAGGATAATTTGATTTCATCTTGAATCATTATACACGAAAGCGTTTGCTTGAAAGCAAAATTTCGAAAATCATGGAAATGCACGCATTTTTGTCGATTGAGTTTGGTGAAGGAGAAATTTATGTTGAGATCATTTCCAGAAAACATGTAAACTCAGGAAACATCAAGATCGAACACAGGAACAATATAGTACCCGAGATAGTACCTGAGAAGTGAGCCATAGGCGACATTTATTTTAATCAGTTTAATCGGTGAAAAGTTCTAGTGCATTTGATCAAAGGTAATACCACGAGTCCTCCAAATTTAATCGATAAATTTTCATTTTCCACAAACATTTTTTTATTTGGAAAAAGTATAAAAACAAACCGATTCATAAATGCACGAGTCCGTAGGACGAGTGATTTTATCTAATTCCGTTTGTTCGAATGCTTTTGCCTCAAAATAAAAAAGTTTGAGTGTTTCGAAAATGAAAATTTATCGTATTAAATTTCAAGAACGAGTTGTATTTGGAGAGATTATTTTTTGAACAAATAGAAGGAAGAACAATTTAATTGATCAGTATTTCATTTACATAAGAAGGAACGGAGAATAGGTGAAAATTTTACAAATTTGAAATGTCAAACAACGATGTGTGCCCTCTATGATCCAGAAGAGATATGATGCTTACGCATTGAATATGATGATGCTTGCCGACGATACCAAGAGATGGCGTCACACCTCTATTGTACAAGGTTAATAATTGAAAATTTCTTATGAAATGAAAATCGCGCCAGAAGGAACATAAAATCATTCGTTATGTCGTTGTATCAAAATCTTCATACAACGGTTTCTTCTCATACAACAAAAAATCAATTAATTGTATTTAATAAAAACTAATTGTACGCCATCTTCATTCGAGTAAAGGAAACCTTAAATATTTGAATCGGTCGTTCGCTATATCTGTCATAAAGTTGGGGTTACGAGCTATTTACGTGTTTAAAGACCGGTTTTTCAATGCGAGATATCTATCAGATAAAAATAACCAAAAATTTTCATCCTTATCACTGCCATACATCACTCACGCGCACCCTCTCATTCCTTTCATCCAACTGACAGATAACTCATTTATTCTTGTATTGAAAAACTGGCCCTGAGTGTTTATTGAAATGTGTTGTTTATGTTATTATTATGCTGAAAAAGTGAAAAGTGAATGACTATTAATGATAAGGTAACTCTTCATTCATGATAATTTATATAAATATGAGCCAGTTCAATAGATTCGACGCGGTAAACCTCATACTTTTGACAGTTCAAAGGTAAACAACGTTTTATCAAGGACCTGGCAGTTTTATCAGTATAATTCCAAATGATTGGCCAGAATAACCATAGAATAACCCGCTACTATTGGTTGAAATGCCAAAAGCGTCACATTTTGACAAGTGAAAGAAATAATCGCTGTAAAACTCTGTGAAAGCAGTCTAACTCTTAACTGTTTTATCGTTTACCAACAGTTCTATTTTTTTGGATGTTCTACTCTGATGTGAATGCGGTTACTAGTCATGAGAATCATAAACTCGAAATAGTGGGACGAGCCCATCTCATAGTCGCCCCTTTGCCATACCGAGGTGAATCCCCGAGGATCAACCTGCTGCATATGATATGACACATCATAAATATCAGAATTGGATTGTTTGGATTCGTGTTGGATGCTTATAGAAGAGCAACCGAGAACCCGGTCTTGAAAACATTTTATCTTGGCATTGGATGGATAAATCTGACAATCAGAATGTTTTTCCGATAGGAAAGAGGAAGTTGTATTTCACGAGGGTAACATTTTTATGGGAATCGTGAATATAAAGGAAAATAGTGGAAGTATATATCGACAAATAAAAAAAAATAATTGAGCCGTGATGTATTTGTACTTGACCTGATAGTTCTTTTGCTTTCCATAATAGTTTCTTGTTTCGAAGATTGTGATTCTGCGATACTGAAAATGTATATTATGGAATATCGTGGTTGAAAAAGATATGGCAACTGTTTTTATTAGATTTTTCCCCGCATGCGGGTTCGATCCTCGGTCAGCAATTTTTTTTTGAATTGTTTGAGCGTTAGCTTTTCAACGCGCGAAACAATTTTTTTCTGTGAGCTCACATTTCAGTGCCAGGTTATATGATATGGCAGTCTAGGAGTTCGGAAAAAATATTTTGAAAAATCTCCGTGTACTGGAGTGGGTTGAGGGGGGCTATAAATGGTGGTAAATATTGCTAACAGAGATAATTGGGATCTATAAACAATTCAAAGTGGGCAGTGGTAAATATAGCTACCAAGAGAAAAATTTATGAAACCAACATTTCATACTGATGACAGAGAAGACGAAACTGATAATGACATCATCATTGTGAGTGGTAAGGAGCAAAGAAGCCTGTACATAATGCGACTCTACAAGTTTCGCAAATTGTATTGCTACAGAGGTTTCGAGGGACAGATCATCTTCCAGATAATCCTGGACCTCGAATTACGAGTCAAAATAATATCTGTCCATCAGATGTTCTTCTAACTCGATTTCAGTCAGCAATTTTATTCTCGACACGTAGAAATATATGAATATTCCATGAAAACCCGCATTATCCTAGTGATTTTTTTTCAAATAATATCTTGTCGCAAATTGTTTTCTAGAAAATGCTGATTCAGTTGTCATCCAGGTCTTCTGGTGAATGATCTAACATAAAACAGAATTACTCCAGCGTTATTTGAACTGGGTGAATGGGAAAATGGAAACAGCAGCTTTTCGATGATAGGTAACACTTGTCCAGAAATTACGGTTTTTTCAACAGTGAAATCATATAAAGGGAATAATTCAATTATGGCAATATTATAGAACCATGTACAGAAGGCGTACCTATTATTACTTTTCAATAAAATGAACGAAATACAAATATTTTCCTATCAGACGATGGCAAAACACCGAAAAGGACTACTGGTTGATATCACAATTGGACAGTGGTATCCACTGCTACCAAGACTGGGCATAAATGCGAATTTAGCGTGATGTCCACGTGCTTGGTATCTATATTAATCATAAGTTTACCTCGATTAGTGACTAGGTTCGCTAGGATCAAATTCGGGTGAACGGTCAAGCTACTATGAGACAAACAAGATGCATATAACCCTGGTGCTTTTGTTTAGTCAAATCCTCTCGATCTGAGAAACTGAAGCCGGAGCTTATATTTTTTGACGGTAGGTAGTGACACAGGTAGTGATACAAATGCGATACTCTTAGGCTACATTTCCAACCAGGCGGCAGCTTACGAGTGAATGTTGATACCGACGGTCTTATTGGCTGAATCCTCGCGGGATTTTTCGTCATCAATAGAATCATCAGTATACAAAATATGTAAGGCCAAGTTCGTCTAATAGAAACCTATCAATTTTTTTGAAAAGTTTGACACTTCGATTTGAATTTGAAAGTATCTGGAAGTTCCTATAATGAAATCAAAATCTTAATTGTACCAAGTTCTTATTGTTTCCTTGACGTTTTACTTGTTTGTGTTCTTTTCATGTGTTCATTATTACAGTTCGTGTTTGATTTTTTACTGATAGTTAGATTCATTCTGAATCATTTTTGCATTATTTGTGGTGTTATCTTTTCAATGAAAAGATAATTTTTGAAATAAGTACCAAAACCAAAATAGGTATACCTTAAACAACTCAAATCGATTTGAAATGATATACATCATTTGAGGAGTGCACGATTCGATTCACTAATCACCTGTACGAAACTCATAATAAATCGCTCGCGTAACATGTATTACTTCCCTCATATCATCGGCTCGTAATCACTTTACAATTACCTACCTTTTATTTTTTGAACACTATGAATAAAGAGGAAAAATTACTTAGCTATCTTTGGTTCCTCAGATATCCATTATACTTCCCAGTTTCACTCACAACCATTGATTAGGAACATTTAAAATCACATTCACAGATATTTTGATTCGTATTTCCTCAACTTGAAATCGAAAGGAAAGAGCACCATAAGTTACGATTCATGACATAACCTATAAATTTGATTCAATCGAAAGGCGGGACCGTTGACGTTCACGGCATCACAGATTAAAATTTCAGTGGATCAGGGTAGGCTTCGAAACCAGATTCGTGAGGTGCGCCTCTGGTGACAAACTCTCGAAGGGATTTCTTCAGTTATATTTCTTCAAAATCAAGAATGCCAGATATCGAGAGTTTATGACTACGATTTTTCAGGTATAAGTCAACGCACCAGGGTTATATGCATCTTGGGGACAAAGTACGTTGCGGTAAATATGGCTACCAGAGATCGCTAAAGGGTTAGGCATGTGTTGAATACATATATGTCAATCTTGAGGGCAGACTAGCTCCCGAAACGTCGCCAAATGGGCGTATACGCATTTTTTTTTTAATAAATTCGTTTATTGTATCACCAAATTCATAGGAATACCGTACGTAACTGATCAGGGCAAAAATACCGATTTACCCACAAAACAGATTTTATAACACCTCAAAGCTTTATTCTTCTCATTCCTAGGAAAGAAAAATCCAAAAATTGGATTTCGTTACATTTCCACCTCCTCAACAAACTTTCAAAGAATATTTGCAGGTGGGTTCTATCCAATAATACACCAAGCAACTTGATAGCTCACTGAAGGGTATTTATAGATTTTTGAAAGTGAATTATTGTATATAATTCTTCGAGTATACCTTTGGAAATCCATCATGTGATTTCGAAGTGTTTGAAAGAAATGTTTATGATAAACATAAAAAACTATTTGGTGTTCGGTGCTGTCACTAACAGGACCCAATAAATCAACTCAGTGATTTCTTAGAGGTTACTCCATACCTAGGATTGCATTGATTTTGTGTCTTTATAGTATAAAGCATTTTAAAAACATTCGACCATTTGATAAAGCATTTTGTAGGTATCTATCAGCTGAACTTGATTCTTCATACCATGAGTTGATGATGGGTTGTCCAATCTCCTGATAATTTCAGTATCAAATGGGTCATTGCTTTTTCTTCCATTGCGAATTCTGTGAGTCGAGCATAATCATTACATTAAATTTTGCAGAATTTATGTCAATCGATGATTCCATTGTGGATGCAAAACTGAGAATTTGGAACGGTAAAACAAGTAGAGATTTGGCTCCTGTGATAAAATAAAGTGTCGCGTAGGACAGACTGCCCAACTAACATTTTTAGTTATAATTACGTTAATCTAACCTTCGATCAGGTCGGCGACCTTTCTGAAAGAAGACTAGATTACGTAATTTTTACCTTGTAATTACCAATGTGGGGAAAACATTCGAAGTAATTTGGACGTCGAAAATTGGAATATTTGGACATTCAGTTTACTAGGTTGAGGGTAAAAATAAGTAATTTCGACATGGAATTGGTCAGAAATAAGTAAATATCAATCTTTCTGTTACCAATTATTCCCTTGGACGAATGAGTAAACAAAGAGAGGTTTCTTTATATGAATAGCATACATATATACATATTATCTCTATCTCAACTTCTCATAATTTGGTTGCCACAACGAATCAGCTATGATCTACATAAAATGCTGACAATAAGTATGGGAATATGAAAATTATTGTCATACGGTAGCTACATGCTCTCTCCTCAACAATATTCTCCTTGCGGCGCGAAATTTTCTGTAATATGATGGTTCTTACCTTCATAAAATTCACGGGCCTCTTTAAATATGCGATTCAATGCAAAAATAATTAAGATTGATTGCACATCCAAGGAACACTCTTTTAGCAAAGTTATGGTTTATAAAAGTTTAATGCAGCCATTATTTAGAAATGAATCGTCAGAATAAACTAAAATTCAATATATTACCGATATTTATTGATGGGTAAAACAGATATTCTAATTAAATATGGCGTAATTTTTGAAATGTACCTCTTAGTCAATATTCTTGTTCTCACGGTATAAAATCAAGTTGATAATTGAACTATTAGACCTGTTAAAAAACCTTTATATTCCCTGACCGTAACGGCTTATATCTAGTCACATTTGGGTAAATATTCACCAAGAGAGAATACCAAAACACTCATTGGATTATGATGACATTTGCTTCGTAAATTATACCCTAAATAATAGCAGAATTCAAACCGCCCCAATCCTTGCGACGGTTGGGTCATTTTTGAAGGAGAAAATAGGTAATTTCTCACATGTTTCTTGCTCTAAAGTGGCTTATGGAACTTGAAGGGATTCACTGGTGATTACTTTCCTGTAATTAACCAAGGTTGCTATCCCAGCTGGTCGGATCGTATGACAGAATTTAGTTGAAAATACGAGTAAGTTTTTAAAAAATGTAATAAATAACATAAATAATGTGTCTTACTCCTAGCCTGAAATATTACGTACCTATACCAGGCAGAAAAGTTCAAATTAATGCCCTTCTTCAATACCGCTAAGGTTCCAGAAAAACTTGTTGCATTTCCAATACGTGAAATCAACTACTACGAGCCCAGTTTCAGATGGATCGTACGATGCAGAACTTTCCACAATCATGCTTTTTCAAATCAAGGAATGTATAAAAAGTGAGTTTGAATTATACCAAGAAAGTGACCTACAGCGCAATCTCCGCGCGAATAGTTCAAATAATGACGGCGATAATCCTGTCGATACAGATCCCGAGCATTTAAACGGGAATTGAATGAAATATCAAAAGTTGAAAAATAGGTTGAAGAAAAGATTTAAACAACATGGTACAGGGAGTACAAATAATCACGAACGACAAACAAAAAAATATCTGGAGCTATGGGGAAGTTATGCTACACAGTATTGTCCTTTTTTTAGACATTTCTCCCCGGCATGTGGAATAACTGTCCTAAAATGTTAGTTGGGTGATAAGTCGGCAGTAGACGAACCTGCAATCACGTTGTTGCATATGACGATATTTAAGTGCTTGACAGGACTCAGAGCTACTTTCCTAGATTATAGTGGAAGGCAGTAGAGATTCAGAAACATAAAGACAATTTCAATCGAGAAGAAGAAGCCATGAACATCTTGTTAGCTGCACTGAAGAACACACGATCCAAACCAGTCAAACAGAAACAAGCCACGCCAATCTCTGGTACAATAAATAATACTGGACAGTGGACGTCCGATCCAGGAGCAGACATGACGAGGAGCGTAACATGAAAAAGTATTATGTGCTGTGAGGACGAGAACATTGCGCCCATTACCTCATAGACTTTGATAATGCCCACCGTAGCTTCAGGCGAATCGTCAGGAATAAAAACCTGTGGACCACGGCAAACAAACACTCCTGATTCAGTTACCTCCGGCCGTGAAAGCTTACGTGCTTTCATTAAATGTTGGCAATTTTCATGTGTATCAGCTCTGTCTTCTTATAATACAAAATACTACACGGGAAGTCCACCAGCCAGTGTGCATTGCGGACAAATTGAGGGATAACAGTCTCGATTTTTTTTTGGCCGTGTAACAAGCACCTGTATGGAAAAGTAAATTCATCAATTCGGAAAAAATATTCATTTTTTTTGACAAAGTTCAGGAATGTTCTCATCATCGAGCAAAGTCTCAGAAGTAGGAATCCACTTTAATTTACTATTCGGGAAAACAGCACAAATATTCCAGAGAATCTGGCAACTCGTCGTGGAATGTTCGGGATTCAGTTCACTACCACTGAAGGAAACTCTTCCTATAGCAAGTTTGAACTTTCAACAGATTGAGAATGAGATGCAATTCGTGTGTCTGTCTCCAAATCATTATTACTTTCATTGAATATTTTCTGCAATCTCAGATGGCGTCCGTCAACACTGAATAGCGTTCGATTTTTTGTAACAACAGTATTTTCTTTGATCAATGAATCCGTAATTTCATTATTGACCAAAAATTTTAATTCAATTTGATTTTCTTACTTGATTCGTATTTTAATCGTTCCGTTCTTAGCAACAGGTTTCAATAGAGTTAAAAAATATAGACAATGGAAGTCCGAACCATTACCATTCAGCAAATAACATTGTCAACCATTTTCAAGCAAACAGCGTTGAAAATGTTCCTTCATTTTTCTTCTGAACAGATGAGAATATTAAATTCTCGTCACACGTCACAGTTTCCATAAGAGTTTATCATGGATTCAAAAGGACTTCACGGATAATGTATGGAGACGTTTTTGTCGTCTTTTCGGTATCACTCAGTAAACCTGTACTCTCTTTGATTACTGTTTCGTATTTCTTCTTCGAGCAAACATTCAGTTACAGTTTACAAACTTGTGAAATACATCGAATTGGCAGGCAATATGATAAACAGATCTGATATTCAGAAAAAGTTGTAAACAATTTTTCTATTTTGAAATGATGAATTGACAACTTCCATCATAACAAGAGAAAATTCATGTCCATAACACGATAGGAAATGTTTTTCATTTTCAACTAAATTCGCTTGGCTAGTCTTGCTATGCTTCTCCATGAATTTCGTTTCTTATACAAAATGAAACTTTGTTCACCTGAAGACATGCTCAAATATGCAGTGATGAATGCCCGAGAAGTAGAACATAATTGAAATGATACGAAAGATCTCTATATTCGTTATTACATAATTTTAAACACAAAGCTTGAACGTCTTGAAGGGAATATCAATGAATACGGAATGAGAGATAATTAAAAAGGGAATTGTTCATTGGAGTGGATGTCCTGAATAACAAAAACCAAATTATTACTGCCTCATTTCAAAATATTAATAATAAAGTTCCCGAACTATTACTTTCTCCACTTTTATGTTCACAAAAACTGAAAGATCTATTTGTGGTTATTCGATTAAATCTCTCTGGAATCCGAATAACTGCATTCATTTGTAGAGTGTTTATGGAGTGCTCTGCTCTTAAGCCTCTCAACTGAAGATATCTTCAATCGCTGGGTGATCTGCCGTATTTCATTTTCTGATTCGCTTTATTGATATGCTGAAAAAATATTATTCCTCGTGAAAGTTACCTTCTTTCTTTCTCGTAGTGATTCATGATCTATGATTGGTCGGTGTGGCCATTTTACTGCAGGTTCGAAGTGCGGTAGCGGCAGAATTTTTCTGACCGGCTCAGTGCAAAAGGCAATTGTTAGTTGCCCAGATACCAATCCTGGAAGCTGGGATATCTGTATTGAATACACCAAACCGAACCGGTAGCACAGTGTGTTTTGAAAAGGTACTTTGGCGAACAGACAATTGAAGTATCTGCTTTGTGTTGCTTATTTCCTAAGGGAAGTGATTGGCCAGGACGGTATAGACAGATATTCGTCTGCCAGCTCTTGAGAATGACTTCAAAATAGTCGAAACGTCGAACGTAAATCCGTTGAAATAATCAAATAACAGAATAACCGTCATTGATTCTGGTGTGACTACGAGCCTAGGATCACGAATACATGATTCAATAAACCCTAATTATATCAATTGGTTATATCCACATAAACAAACATGAACTTGTGAAAGAATGAGTCCTGTCCAAGAATTCCTTCATTATCGGCAAGATGGAAACACTCCAGATATTATTATATGAAACACAGAAATGAGAAATATCCTGTTTGGCTACGAGTAGGTATGTATTGTCAGAATATTTGCATCATATTCATTATTGATCAGGTGTGCCAATGCCATTTGTGTGATTTAAAAGTCTTTTCTTCCGTTTATTTTCCCTTTCCCTCCTGGCCATTATCTCATCGATCGGTATTGTTTCCATTTCAGTTTCCCCATTCCCTTTAATTGGTTTTATCTTGTATAAATCACGTTAAATAAGTCTATTGAATTTTAAAATTCCTCTTTCATTATGAAATTTCCTTTGTCGGCCTCTAATCATGAGATACGAGAATCCTGTCTTACCTTTCCGACATTTATCGGTAGATATTTGATGGGATTCTGAAGCGTAAATTATATGGAATGGTGATTGAGAAAACAAAGTAACCGGACTCTATGAATGTTCGTACAACATAACTAAAAAAAGTGTCATTTTTTTTGAGACTCCATAATTATTTCTCCCAATGGTATAACTGCTGCCAGGGTATTTTCAAATCACGAACTAATAAGTTCCGGCATCTGAATTGAAGTTTATATCATTATTGATGGAAATAATTTTCAATACTGATTTATGAATATATATTATTCAAACCATTTATAAATATACAAAATGAGACGTTCTTTTTTTCAATTGTAGTACTGAGGTCACTTATATTGTCATAAAGTATTTGAAAACGATGTCTCATCTACGTACTCATTATTAATTCATTCATTCATTAAATAATTCACTATCAGATCAAGTATCAGTTTCTTTCCGTAAGGTCCAGACATTAAAAAAAGGGAGATGAAGCAGACATTTTTTTCTCTCTAGGGAACTTTTGGTGCTATAAGACCACATCACAGCATTCCAAAATTACCAGATGCTTGTAGGGCCTCACATTTCATATCGATTTAAGTGAACTGAATTTCAGATGTCCGAAATGACAACGAAAAATAATGCCTGACCTACACGAAACCTTGTAGGAGGCAATGGATGGAAGAAAAAAAATAAAGATGATAAAGAAAAGATATTTTATCTACACCCGTACTCTAATGATACATTTATATGCCCACAACCCGTTTCATAATGAAATCCATTACGATACAGATTTTCAACCAATAGAAAACCATTATTTTTCAATCAAGCAAGATGTACATGCTCTGAATTTGACGTTTGTCATGTCAAAATCGGTATAGGTATTGAACTTTTTGAGAATATAGCCAAACTTTGATAATCATAACAAAATGTCTGATACCAGCGATTTGGGAGAATCACCTTCGACACCTCCACCGAAAGAAATACAGTTGGAATGATTAAATTTTTCATTTGACAAATGCATGATTTAATTCCTATTTTTTCATTCAATTTTGTGAGCTTTCCGTAGCCGAGCCGTCTGTGGCGCTGAAATTGAATATTCTAGATGGAAGAGACGTTGGTTCAAATCCGGCCCCGAGTACCTTTTTTTCTTCAATTTATGATCTTCTTTTCATATCTCATCTTTTTATTTCTTGAAGTAATACTATCAATTACAATTCTGTAGAATTTTTCATAGAAATTCGTTCAATTAGTTTTATTGTGTGCAATACAAATATAAATATAATATTTCTAGTTCTTCACTATTTATGGGGTGTAGATAAAATAGCGTATGCAACTCTCATGTAATGGTTATTAATACACTCGCATAAACCATACGAAACTCACCTTCGGCTCGTTTCGTATCCCGGTTTATGCTCATGTATTAATAACCATCATTACACGATCATTACATAATATACTATTATGTGAGAAGAAATATACGAGTCACATTGTCGGCCCATTTCAGTAGTTTTTACGCAAGTAGAAGTAAAGGGTCCATTAGAAGCATGTTGATTCAAATCTGAAACATTCACAGGAATTTGCAGAATACTTCCCACAGAAGAATCGATACATGCTAAGAGTCCTTTGGGCCATTGGGAAAATGAAGGTGGGCTACATATTTATTGAGAATTACCTTTAGGAAAATAAAAATGTACCCATTCGTAACCTATTTATTATATCATAAAATGACATTTCATTACACAAAATGATTCAAAAAAAAGTTATTTATTATTAATAATTTCATAATTCAAAATGTATCTAGATCACCTTCAAATATCTACACGTTTTGGTCTATGAGAACGTGTCTCGAAGTATAATTGAATATTAAACGACTCACCTGTGAGGAAATTCACTCCTTATAATAGAAGCAACGTTCGATCAGAACAACGCTCCAAAATGAAAGGAACATATTTTTTTGATTGCCGTTTCCTTTTCTGAACAAATTTTTGATGCTTCACCAGAAAAACGTAATGAGCAGGCCAGGGCACGGTGAGGAGCGATAGATATCAGTGTTTTTATAGATTTTTTTTGTCAAGAAAAGGGATTGACAATATCAACTGAATTTCCTTACAGGTTAGTCTTTCAATCGTTCATTGTATATGTTTTGCAGAGTGATACAGTAATCACCACTGATTATAACAGAGTTGGCTCTGTTGAGAAAAAAGCTATTCGGTATTCCTGAATCGCATGTTCAGTTGACAGAATTCAACAATACTAGTTCACTTCCATCCAGCAATATTTCAATAATGCAAAAATAAATCATAAGTTTCGATTTGCATGAGTCGATTTGCAATACCATCAAATCCTTATGATGTGTCAAGCCAAGCACTCAGAGTGTGTATAATCCCCTTTCAAAGAATACTTTGTCGCATGATGGAATATTAACATCTAGTGATGAAAGGAAATTGATGTCGATATCTGCTCGTGAAAGCAGCATATATTATATGCAGTAATTTCAATTTGCTTCAATGATCCTGGAAGACATATTTGTGCTGACGAGGACTAGACGGCAGTTCCTAAACATTATTGGTTCCGACAACAACATAAGGCTATGGTGAAAGAGAGAGAGAGAGAGAGAAAGAGAGAAAGAGAGAGAGAGAGAGAGAGAGAGTGAGAGAAAACATAGATAGATAGATAGTTTTATTGATCATAAACCAATCTTTACATTGGATTGACAGGTCAGTGTCTCGATGAAGTCTTACAACATCGAGAAGAAAATCTCACAGTACATATTATATATCAACTATTACTATGGTTAAAATGTTTGTATACATAAACATTCACATATACACCCATACATGTCCATGTAGTTTTGTGGCACCCCGACCTGTATACAAAATTGTGGCATTTTTGTTGCCGGCTTCAGTGCGCATGGTATTTAAAATCAGGAGTTGAATGCACTAGGTGGCGTTCTTTTACTCTCCGTATTATCGGAGATGGAAACACATACTATGAGAAAGCATGTGGCATCCGTTGCCACATTTAATGCATTGATTCAAAAAGATGTGTGAGAATCCACAAGAAATGTATTTGCTGTATAGTGTGTCACGGTTGCCACATGATCAAGGTGTGTGTCTAGAATTCCATAAAGCTTTTATATTGATGATTTAGAAAATTGATGTCATTTGACAGTCAGAATGAAAAAATGCAATCTATAATGAATTAACTAAACTGCGAATGTTGATATCATAAAATTCTATTGTATGAAATATATTTCCACGCCCAGAAATCGTCATTGTTTCTTGTTCTGCTCACTAGCGAGTGGACTATTGAAACACAATAGTCTGTGTTTCAGACTTTTAATACCAACGTTTCGGAAAAATTTGTCGCCTTCTTCAGGGCTAAAATATTAACCCTCCCCCTTTTGATATTGTAACCCTGAAGAATTCGAGAAATAATCACTGTATAAAATACAGAGTGTTGTGTTTCAATAGTCCACACGCTCGTGGGCAAAACAAGAAACAATTTCATTGTATTTTAGAACTAGTTAATTCTCTCATTACTATATTTTGAAATATCTCAAACTGAAAATAAATTTATTTCATCTAACCAATTATTGGTGTTATACCTCTTATTCAGTAGTGTTTGTAGAATTAGTGGGTAGTATTTTGAAGGCCAGTGTGAAGTAATATAAATACTTTTGCGTGACTTGCTATCATTGAAAGTATACAGGCTGATCAAACTCAGCACTATTGCCAACTTCTTCATTATTGAAGATACGAAGTCAGTTGAGTTAGAGAAGTGAGAACATCGCGTTTTGTATTTATTAAAAAAAAATCCAATAGGACACCCTCTACATTTTGATTTCAATCAATTGCCAACTCTTTCCGAAACATGAATGGCCACTATAAATCTCATCCTAAAACCACAAATAACGTATGGGTAGAATCTCTGGACTGATAGTTTTTGTTGGTGATAGTGGTCTCGGTAGTGTAGTGGTTAGCATATCTGCCTATCAAGCGGAAGGCCGGGGTTCGAATCCTCGCCGGTCCACCGTGCTGGGTAATCGCACGTTAAAAGGTAAGGCCTCGTTGATCCATTGCTCGCACAAGTTTCGACTTCTGAGGGTTGACGTTCGTCAGCTGGTTAACGGAACGAACAATTTTAGAACAACAATTTTAGAACAACAATATATCGGTAGATGAAGATATCGACCCATCTTGGAAAACACATTGTGAAAATACAATATTCATCACCAAAAAATATGTTTCTGTTTCCACAACAATCGATAGGAATGCATCTCTTACTGCAGGGGAATATCTTGGGAAAAGGCAACGGACTTATATAGCCCTATGGTGATGGTTCTAATAATTTTTCGCAGCCAGGCATATGTACATTAATCTGGATCATATTTCCGAAATATTTTAAATGATACAGGGTACCCCAAAAAACTGTGGCATATTTGAGAATGCAATGAGATATAGGATGTTCCATGGGAAAAATATAACTTCGATATGCCATAGTTTTTGGGCCAACCTGTATCAATGAAACTATTTTAGGAATATAATCCAGATTGATGTGCATATGCCTAGCGGCAAAGAATCACCAGAAAAATCATGAGGTCAAAATATGAGTCCGATGCGTTAAGCTCGACTCACTCTCTTTACATGAGAAACTGAATTCTACGGAAACTCTTCATTCCACTTATATACCTCTAATAGATTTCATTTTATATGACATCCTCTGGATATGAAAATAAAAATCGGTCGCCATTGTAGCATAAAATTTAAGTTGTTATACATCATTGATTATCTTGATATTGTATGTATCACTGAAACTTGGTGCAAAGAATATGAAATTATATCAGTCGAATCGAATTCATAATAACTTTCTGACTATTTTTGTAGAAAAGACGAAGATGGTGGGGGTGTTGCCATATTCGTTAAAAATAATCATAATTTCGTAATAGGAAGTGCGAAAATAAAAAAAAATTCAAGATGTTTTTGACCTCAGATAATTTATAAGTTGCTTCTACAGGCCACCAGCTTCCGAGAGTAAAATTTTTCTCACCCAAATGGATTTATATCTTGAAACATTCAATCACAAAAATCCAAAGTCGAATAATGTTATATGTGGTGACTTTAACTTCAATTTTGATGAAGATGTGCATGACGGTGAAGCAAAAATGCTTCGTAATCTATTTTCGGGATATGGATTAAAACAATGTATCTTTGAGTATACAAGGTTACAAGGAAACAGTAAGTCTATAGTTGAACATATCTTTTCGTCAGTTGAAACTGGAACTGAAAGTGAAGTTTTGCATATCGACTCCTCTGATCATGCTCTCCAGTATATCTCATTGCCTACAAATTTAGTCCTTACTGAAGAGTCCCATTCTATTCTGAAAAGACATTTTAACGATCAAAATATCCAAAATTTCAATAATTTATTATCACAGGTGGATTGGAATTTTTTATACTTCAGCAACTTTGATACCAAATTCTCCCATTTCTATGATATCTTTTTCCAAGCTTTCGATGTTTCTTTTCGTGAACTTTTTCAAAAAATCAAACATAACCAGAATAAAAGTGAATACAAACCTTGGATAACCAAAGATATTGTTGATGAAGGTATATTACTCAGAGATCTATATAATTTGATGAAAAAACAAACTGATGAATATTCAACTGATCAGTAAAGGAAACTCTTGAAAAATCATAGACATACATTTGAACAGGCTAAAAAAAACATTTCAATGAGCAATTCCTCAAGGCTCAAAATAAGTCCAAAGTTGCCTGGACTATCATCAAAGAGAATACACCTATCAATGACAAACCGAAATATTTACCTAGCTACTTCAAAATTGGTGATGATATGCTTGTTGGTGATGGCCCCGGAATATCTCAAGCCTTCAATAATTTTTTATCGATTCGGTCGAGTCATTGATAAATAGCACAGCACCTGGTGGCCCGGAATATCGCAGTATGAAAAATGAGAGTCTTTTTGTCTATCCCATTGATGAAAGTGAATTCCTGGATATTATTGAATCAGCTTCTTCCAAAAATTCCAATGGTATTGATGAATCACCAGGGTGTATTTTATTAAGGGTTGCTTCCAATATAATCGATCCTCTTATTTAATCAACTTATCTTTCTCTGAAGGAATTTTTCCCTTCCGTCTCAAGCATGTAATGGTTGTTTCAGTGTACAAGAAAAGTGATAAGCATGTGATTTCGAACTACAGGGGTATTGCGTTATTATCTCCATTTTCAAAAATATTTGAAAAATCATATCAAATTTAAATAATTACAAAATCCTGTCAGACAGTCAATTTGGTTTTCAAATCGGTTGGTCAACCCAAGATGCCATCCTTTCCCTTCAGAATCATATATTATCTAATTTCGAAAATGGTGAAAAAAAACATTAAGTATTCTCTTTGACTTGACACGAGCATTCGATACCATACATCACGATCTTCTTCTTGATGAACTTTATGACATAGGTGTTCGAGGTGCAAGTCTGAAGTGGATTGAAACTTATTTATCAGGTCGTACACAAACAATTACAGTTAAGCTCGAGACTGGAACATTTTTTTCTGAAACTCGACACATAGTCACAGGTGTACCACAGGGAAGTGTTTTGGGACCTACATTTTTTATTGTATTTGTGAATGACCTTTCGAAAATCAATGGTCCAAATAGCTCCATACAATTTGCGGATGACACTTCTTTTACTGTCAGAGGTGCAATATGTGAAACATTGCCAGTTAGAGCAAATGAAGCGGTATCCAACATGCGAATATATTGTTCTGAGAATGGCTTGGTTTTGAATAATCTCAAGACCAACACCATTCTTTTTTCAATTCAGGAAACTGAATGTAGTGTATTGGTTAGGACTGAGGATAAAACTATAGAACAGAAAAGTTTCACAAAATCTTTAGGACTTTTTATCGATTCCCAGCCCAATTGGAATCACCAAGTTGATTTCATATTGAATAAATTAGCAAAACATTGTTTTGTTTCATGGAATATTTGCAATTATGTTTCTATCGATATTCTCAAAAGTTATTATTACGCATATGTGTACTCCACCCTCAACTACTGCATCGTATGTTTTGGCAATTGTAATAGAATCGATGAAAAATCAAAAAAAATCATCAGAACAATCTGTTTCAGGAAACCTCTTGATTCTTGTAAACCATTATTTGCAAAGTTGAACATATTAACTGTCACTTGCATGTATATTTTTAACGGTGTCACCTATGTTAAAACTCATACCATCAAGTTCCAGAATAGAGATGAAACCCGTCTTCTTTCAGGCTTCACCCTGAGGAAGAATTATAACATCATAATTCCTAGTCATAAATTATCCAAAGTCTCTAATGGCCCTCATGTCATGTCCAAAAAAATATATAATAAACTTCCAACATCTGTGAAAAAAATTAGCAGTATAAAGATATTCAAACAAAACGTTCGAAAACTATTAGGTATGTGAAAAGATATTCTATTCTCTTGATGAATATTTTCAATCCGATCTGGGATTTTGATTTTCAAAATATTTATTGTCCTGTTTACCAATATTTATAATATTTTTTTGAACTTTTTTAATTTTGACTTCATTGTAAATGTTGTCTCCTCATTGTTGATCTTATTCTTTGTTATGTATGCCTAATTTCTTTAATTTTATTCGAACTGTTAAATTTATTCAGCAAATTTTATTATAGTGAAAATTGTATTTTGTATGTGACATTTTCCATGCCTTACACAGGTCGACGGAAATCAAGATGTTTGATTTTGATTTGATTTTGATCATTGGAATGATGATTCTTCGTGGAACTAAATTTTGATACAACATACCCAGGGTGAGCAAAAAGGCACGACCACTTTAATGTAACTGAAAGTAGTAATAACACTCTTAAAACTATTTACTTTCATGTACATTTGACATTTCAAATTTTTTGATTACATTTGCCCGAGATATGTCCCTGGATCAGCAGAATGGTCTCATTTAGTCTTAACGATGAGATTGGAATCTTTGGTGTAAAAGTTGAAACTTTTCCTAGAGATCAATTAACCTAACACCAAACAGAGATTATTGCGCTCGACGCTCGTTCCGCTAACAAAATTAGCATCTTCAGGAGAAGAAAATTTTAATCAGAGCAAATAGAAAAACAACGAAAAGCAGACTTCCAGAAAGTTCTAATTAATCAGGACAAGTTCTTCGAGCATGTTTCACATGAAACCAAAGTACAAATGGAAGAATTCAAAGAAAACCTAAAGGAAGAACTGAAGGAAGATGTCAATAAGAAAGTGGATATAGTGCGAGAGGAGATGAGAAATGAGATGAGAAATGAAATGAGAGGTCTAGAGAAACAGATGGCTCTTCTCAAGAACCAAGATCGCTGAGACAGGGTTGCCACGCCAGGAATTTCCGTGAAACTACCGAATTTTGATGGTCAGTCGTCTTGGTCCATGTATCGTCGACAATTTGAGGCTGCGGCAGAAACTAATGGATGAGGCGAAGAAGAAAAAGCTACGGCACTAATAGTAGCTTTGAGAGGGGCAGCTTTGGGTATATTACAAACGATACCCATAGAACATCAGAAGCAATATCAGAACCTGATTTCTGCACTAGAGTTGAGGTATGTCGATCAACACCGAGAAGAGCTGTACCGGGCCCAAATGAAGACTCGCTCACAAAAATCAGGAGGGAGCCTGCAAGAACTTGAGGCAGATGTTCGACGCCCAATCCAGCTAGCATATCCAGAAGCACCTGGAGATTTCAAGGAGCATTTAGCTGTGCGGATATTTATAGACGGAATACAAAGAACTTTACGATTGACGAGTTTCAAGAGAAGTAGCGATGCTTTGGTTCATTCTTTGGAAGTGAAGGCGGCCTTCAACAGGTCGAGGCCGAAAGTGCGTGCAGTTTCAATAGACGAATCGGAACAACGATTTGGCACAGCGAATAGTTCAGTCGAGAAAGTTCTGGACGAGATCAAATTAATGATAAGTGGCATCAGCAACCAGAAGAAGAGAACGTGCTATCGATGTGGAGAACCAGGACATCTTATAAAAGACTGTTGGGTGAAAATGCCGCAAAGGATTTGCTATAGATGTAGGAGGTCGGGACATTTTATAAAAGACTGCAAGAAGAGAATGCCACAGAGGAAATGTTAAAGATGTGAAAGATCAGCGCATTTCATGAAAGATTGCAAGTTGAGAATGCCACCAATATCCAACTCACCTGCCAGCATGCCGCCAAGTTCGCAAGGGTCACCGAGGGTCATCTGTGTTAACAGGTTAAGAAGAACATCTGAGAGCCTCACCATTCCAGGAAAATTGAATGAAATGGATGTAATATGCACCATAGACACCGGTGCTGCAGTTTCCTTGTTACGCACCGACATCCATCAGCCTGGAAACGTGAAGCCTATTTCTAACGTCGTGCTTCGGACAGTCACTGGTGAAAACGCAGCTATTCGAGGAGAGGCTGAAATTACGTTGATTCTTGGGCGACTCACCATCACAGATACAGTTTACGTCGCAGATATAGAATATGAATTCATACTCGGAATAGACTTGATCAGTGACTATGGATTTTCATTCGACAATGAGCAAAAGATTATGAGGTTCGAAGGAGAAGAATTTGTTCTTACAATTCCAGCAGAAAGGGCAATGCCTGTGAAACCGCTATTACCGGAAACTGCGAGAATCCCAGCACTATCGAAGGAAGTAGCTCGTGTCACAGTGAATAAAACGGGGAATAAAGTCCCTGAATGCAGCGTCCAGCCATCGGATTCCGGACAAGCCCGGGTGAACACAGAACAAGCCGTCCCTGTGAGAGCCGCCAGGTGTCGTATTAGTAGTAAGTAAACGTGACATCTCCGAGTTAAAAACAACTGAAAGGGCTGACTTGGTCAAATAAGAAGTCATTGGCCAAGTTCACTCTATTCAACAACCATCAAGAAAAAACACTTGACATAGTCAGTGGGCATACTTGAAGACTGGCGTTAAGTCAAATCTTCTTTCGAACAATCTGTTCAGGCCAGTCTCAAATTACCTACACAGTAGGTTTCGGCTGGCACCCGTCAGAAAACAACTACTCCCCTGGCTAATACCACGAAGGGCATTGAATTATATCCGACCAGGTGCCAGTGCAGGTTTCTTCACAGAAGTAAATCCTGCATTTGCTTTCGTCGATACAAATGAAGGAATTGATTTTCAATTATAGGGACGGACACACTTGCAGACCGGTTTCGGGCTATTTGGCCACTCGTCAGTGCAAGGCAGTGCCATCATCAACATAAAGTCGATGATTTCCCATAATTAAAAATCAAACTCCTACTATCCACAAGCGCGTGTATTTGTAAAATTATAAAAATTGTCCGCCGAAGCGAACTCAGTATCGCTCGGTGTTGTGTGAAACATTTTTAATGCAAAATTTCCGGCTAGCTTGTGGGTTCTAACACACGAACGAACAAAACGACGCCTGGGAGACTCGGCCAGAGCCACCGATCGCCTCGCGAAGAGAAAATCAGTGGAGGATCGCTTCTTCGGGTTGGAAAACGCGAAGGAATAAGAAAAAGTAGGCCTAAGACTCGCCGCGTGCTCGGAGATACCAGAAACAATTGAATCACAATTCCACGAGTTACTTTTAGCCCTGGGTGATAGCTAATTCTAGTCGCGGTTACGACTGGCCACCACGATGGCTCTAGGCCGGACCAGAAGTTCCCTACGCTCCCTAAAACCCTGCTACGACACACTCCGCGCCTGGACCTGCCTGCCCTGCAACGCGTGAACCCGTGTCCAGCTCTCCGGTGCTGAAGGTGGCGTTTTTAGCCGCGAACTCTCAGTGCTGTGAACACTGTCACGTAACAGCGTTCGTAGAGAGTTACGGTAGGCGTCTGTATCGAGGAAACCCTGTTTGATGAGGGTGGCCTGTCAACAGCTTCCGCCGTACTCTGTAGGCGCTACCCGGACTCAGGTAGCCGTGCAGTCCGAAATTCCTGGGACCTACAGAGCAAATGGCCTCTTCTTCTTTCTTCGAGTGTTCTGAAAAGAACACCACAGTACGAATTCAAATATTAGTATAGGAAGGATTCTCGACCGGCCAAAGGCTCGGGAGACTGGAACTATTTATTTAGCAGCAAGAAAAACTGGAACAATGCAAGCCGAAGCTGCACTCAGGAACGTGTACAGTTATACTCGGCACTCGAGTTACGAATTCATTATTGGAAGCAGTTTGTGCTTCCAATTTCCGCAGTGGTAGTTTTTGTGGGAAAACTTTACAATCCTATTCCTAGATCTCCAGCCAGGAATCAAATATTATACAATTCTTTTCTTCCTTTAACTTTCTTCACGTTCTAATACGCCTTCTAAACTCTCTTTTCTATTCTGAAATACCTAAAAAGAAATTAGGAGTACTTTTCTCCTTTATTCATTCGCTTCCTTCCTATATAACGCTTTCCTAAACTCTTATGAGACGCTCTGATAGAATAAACTCTTTGATTTAACGCCAATGATAAACGCAGAGATAAACTCAGTCGAAGCGAATGCTACCGTTGCAGCAAAATCGCTTATCTTTATGCGCGCGATTCGCGCTCCGTTTGGCTCCGCCCGCCGCTGCGGGAGCGAACGCCGTGCGCTGATTGGCTCGAGCCCTGGATAGGGTCTCGAGACATCGACTGTTTCTCCGATTTTTCAATCTAACTGTTTAATATTGTTTATTATACTATCATTTCGCTTTCTTATCACGAAAAATAGTCAAAATTATTCATTTTTATTAAAAACTGGCAAAAGGCTGGAGATAACACTACACGAGTATCAAGCCCCGGCCAAAGCTGATGCGAACAACGAAGTTGTTACGCCATCTACCAATGGACGAGGTATTCCAAAAGCAAACCGAATATGCCCATTCCTCCTGCGAGGAAAATGTAAAAACACTTGACATAGTCAGTGGGCACACTTGAAGACTGGCGTTAAATCAAATCTTCTTTCGAACAATCTGTTCAGGCCAGTCTCAAATTACCTACACAGTAGGTTTCGGCTGGCACCCGTCAGAAAACAACTACTCCCCTGGCTAATACCACGAAGGGCATTGAATTATATCCGACCAGGTGCCAGTGCAGGTTTCTTCACAGAAGTAAATCCTGCATTTGCTTTCGTCGATACAAATGAAGGAATTGATTTTCAATTATAGGGACGGACACACTTGCAGACCGGTTTCGGGCTATTTGGCCACTCGTCAGTGCAAGGCAGTGCCATCATCAACATAAAGTCGATGATTTCCCATAATTAAAAATCAAACTCCTACACGAGTATCAAGCCCCGGCCAAAGCTGATGCGAACAACGAAGTTATTACGCCATCTACCAATGGACGAGGTATTCCAAAAGCAAACCGAATTCGCCCATTCCTCCTGCGAGGAAATGTAAAAACACTTGACATAGTCAGTGGGCATACTTGAAGACTGGCGTTAAATCAAATCTCCTTTCGAACAATCTGTTCAGGCCAGTCTCAAATTACCTACACAGTAGGTTTCGGCTGGCACCCGTCAAAAAACAACTACTCCCCTGGCTAATACCACGAAGGGCATTGAATTATCGACGAAAGCAAATGCAGGATTTACTTCTGTGAAGAAACCTGCACTGGCACCTGGTCGGATATAATTCAATGCCCTTCGTTGTATTAGCCAGGGGAGTAGTTGTTTTCTGACGGGTGCCAGCCGAAACCTACTGTGTAGGTAATTTGAGACTGGCCTGAACAGTTTGTTCGAAAGAAGATTTAACCATCAAGAAGAGTTCCATTCGCTAAACAACAAGAGATGCTAGAGTGTATTGACAACCCCTATCGTAGGATGAATGATGTGGTGTACTGGGTTCAACGTAGGCCTAGAACGAAAATGAAAGTCGTACACCTAGAGAGACTCAAATATTGCAATGGAAATAACGAGAAATTGTTTGATCGGGACGATCAAAATTGAGAGGGGGATAATGTTACGAATCTCCTAGCGCTCTCCTAGCGCCGGTCCTGACGAGATCGTAAACGCAGATGAGGGATTGCATCGTAGCGGACGTCATTTTCCAGGAATCCGTAAATGGCTTGTGGAGAATTCGCGAAGATTCTTCATAGGAGTACGCAGGTATATATACGGGAGAGACTTCGTCGGGGGCAGAGTTAGTTGAGTGGCAAGTTTGTATTCAGAGCTAAGTGGAGCGAGTTTAGTGGAGCTAAGTGGAGATAGTTTTGTTATTGCTAAGTGCAAGTAGTCGAAGTGTAGATTTTTTTGGACAGAGAGTTTTAGTACCGAGCATTGGAAAGTTATCGGAGCGATTCAAGTGAATGTGTTGTATTGTATTGTGATAGAGAGTTATAATAAAAGTTCGGTGTTTTAATCGACGAAACCAAGAATATATCGTAACAATATCATGAAAATAATTTTTTAATAAACCCCAGATAGATCTCCATCTGTCCGATTATCAGAACTTCTGAAAAATCGAACCTGGTTTTCAGATGTCAGGAGTAACTTTTCCTACGAAGTCGAGTATCTCTATGCTAGGAATTACGATCAGTAATAATCTCTCATGGGAAACCCATGTGAGATAGATCTCTAAGGGTGTTTCCCAGAAGCTTGGGTTTCTATTTCGTGTGAAAAAATGCTTCTCCTCAGCTTCTAATGATTTACAAGGCTCAGATATGACCTGTCTTGGAATATGGTTTTCATGTATGGAACTGACCACCGAAACATTCATTCGAACTTTTCGATTCAATTCAGAAAGAAGTTATCCCTCTTGTTGGTGATTCTTCGCTCAGAAACTCCCTCACTTCAGTGGAGGATCGTAGAAATGTCGGACACTTGTCTCTCTTCTTTGAATATTTTCATAGTCGGTGCTCCTCTGAAATGTTATCAATCGTTTCACCCTTGGTCACGTAACTGTGGCGGACAAGACACAACTGAATTGAGATTATGAAATTTCCAAATACTCCAATAATAAGTGTGTGTGACCAGAGGGCACCACTATACCATGTAGTGAATGTAGTCACAATTTGGTTGATAGTATGCAAAATACAGACCCGTTTGTGGCATACTACACACAGATGAAATTCCCGCCATGTCTTGAATAGTAGCGCCTCTGTTCAGTGGGTATTTTGCGCACAATTGTAACGGAAGCGGTAAATTCGAATTGGAACACCAAAAACCCGCATATAGCCAAGCTATGCCCTCTTTTGTTGTGACATCCGAATGTGTGTTGCCACAACTAAAGCGTACGCCACAATTGAGTTTAATGCACACACAGGTCGCCACAGTTAATGCGAGACAAACACACAAATACACACATATCGTCATACAGTAATGAAATTATCACATAACTAGGAATTTGAAAAACGCCGACAGTAATCTATGTACTCTTGCATGCTGTAAAATGCGTTATTTATAAGAAAGGTCTTGAGCCCTCATTTAAATTTAATGATATTCCTCTCAGTTTTTATTTCATCTGGTAGCATGTTAAAAAATCTCATACCAGCATAGTTCGGAGATTTTTTGTAGCTCTCGTATTTGGCTAATTCTAGTCTGAATTCATTCTTTCGACGAGTCGGATAATTATGATAGTCTGAATTTTGCTCAAAACAATTTTTGTTATTGAATGTATATATCAGGAGCTTATATATATATATATATATATATATATATATATATATATATATATATATATATATATATATATATATATATATATATATATATATATATATATATATATATATATATATATATATAAATGCTTATGAAAGTCAGAATGCCTTTCTCTTTGAAGTAATTTCTGCACTAAGCATTTATATATATATATATATATATATATATATATATATATATATATATATATATATATATATATATATATATATATATATATATATATATATATATATATATATATATATATATATATAAATGCTTATGAAAGTCAGAATGCCTTTCTCTTTGAAGTAATTTCTGCAGGACTCCCGATAATCCAACCGAAGAATAAGTCGTATAATTCTTTTCTGAGCCGAAAATACCCAATTGCTACCTGTGGTGAGGCCATAAGTAATAATATTGTAACTCATTGTCGTATAAACTAGTGCATAATATACAGAAATAAGTCCCTCTTCGCCGAGACAGCTCGTGAGATTCTTCAAAGCAAAATAATGTTTATTGAGCTTACTACAGATTGTGCTGATACATTCGTCCCATTTGAGGTTACTATCGATTATTGTACCGAGAAATTTGCAGTTTTTCTGAAATGTTATTGAATTGGCGTTTATCTTCAAGTTCTCTCTCAGCTGCCCACTCGTGAGATTTTTATGGAAATATATGGCAGTGGTTTCACTGTAGTTTATCATCAGGCGATTGTTTTTGCACCAGTTGTCGAACTGTTGGAGTACATAATTGGTTTTGCTCATGAGATCATCTACATCTGAACTTGACACTATTATTGATGTATCATCAGCGTACATGAATACCTTTCCGTCTTTTATGTAATCAGGGAGGTCATTTATATAAGGTAAGAAAATCAGGGGGCCCAAAACACTGCCTTGAGGAATACCTGAGTCAAGCAGGAATTCTCCAGGAAATTGTTCATCGACTTTTATTATCATTTTTCGTCCTTCCAAAAATGAGCCAATCCACTCCGACATTTTTCCACGGATACCCAGTTTATTTATTTTTTCGAGAACGAAATTGAAGTTCAGGGTGTCGAACGCCCGTGATAAGTCAAAAAATAACCCAATTACATGTTCCTTCTTTTCAAATTTTTCATGAATTAGTTGAACGAAGTTGGTCGTCGCTGTTTCTGTCGAATGCTTCGCTCTAAAACCGTGCTGATTTTTATTTAATGAATTGTATCTACTCAGATAGCTGTGTATTTGGAGAGAACACTCAATAGTGCAATTGGCTTGTAGTTTATTACAGAGGTTTTGTCTCCCTTTTCGTGAATTGGTGACACTAGGGTTAATTTCAGTCTACTCGGGAATTTTCCCGTTGCGACTGATTTATTCATGATAAATGTTAAGAATGGTGCAATTTCCGGCACGCATTTTTTTAGGAGATATACTGGAACTTCATATTATTTTGTAGTAAAAAATACTTTCAAATCTTGAAAATTATGAAAAAAATAATGAATGTGATTGACATAATAATGATGGAGCTTTGACTCATATCTGAAAAACTCAAGATGTTTTTTCGAGGGATTCACAATAGAGGCGCACTTCATGCATCGTGTAACGTAAAGTCACATTGTAGGTTATGTTCATTTTGTCACATCATTCAATATAATTTTCAAATCCTGTTACTCAATTCCTCAGTTCAGCAATAGCTTGAAATTAAATCCTTCATCTTCTTACTATGAATTCAGAATATCCATAAACAATATTGGAAATATCCTATTTTGACATCAATTATTGGGGTCCTGAGATTCTTGAATCTTTTTCTTGAAATATGCGTTGAAACGATTCTATATTTTCTATCATTGAGAAATCGTTCATCTGTGGTAGATACCTTATACATAATGGAGATGGATATTACAATCTGCACTATTACTATCAAAAACAAAACAAACATGCTTCATTATAAAAATCACTAGACGGAGAGAAATGCTCCAAATGAAGTCACGTATCTGTGGCTTTCAAATATTTAATTCCCCCCTTGGAATCTCAGTCTTTTTTCTATATGTTATGCGATTCTGTGGTCTGCTTGTATTGCATGTATTATGAGAATATAGATCTGCCAGTCATTGGTGTCGTTGAATTTATTTTAATTAATCCTGAACACGAAGTATGTTTCGAAGAAGTGGCAACAAAATCAATGAATAGACATTTGTTTAATAATAATAATAATAATAATAATAATAATAATAATAATAATACTAATAATAAATATACTTTATTGTCATCAAGTGTAAATCTTGTGGACAAAGCTTGTAAATAGCAGTAAGAATGTAGATAGAAAATATACAATGCTGATAAAATATATATAGAAAACATTAAACTATCTAAAATAAGAGATGAACATACAGGGTGTCCCAAACTCAATGGCCTATTAGACATTTCTAGAAAACGGGACATAGGATCATTTCGAAAATTTGAATTCTTGGGTAATTAGTTCTGTTCTATCGATCTAAAATATTTTCAGCGCTGCGACGTTGCCGCTTATATTGAAAAGTAGCAACAACTTTGATATTTTGAATGGGACACCCTATATATTATTGCATTTCTCGCTTAGTTATTGCTTTCCGATTATTTTTGTATGATACTTCCCTATACCTATCTTTAGTGGTTTTCGAGAAATTCATTGATTTCCTTATTTTTCGTGCGAAACATAGCTATAATCAAATGCTTATTACTATGGTATTTGGATTCGAAGACAGCTGTAATTTTGAATGTAGTTTGACAATGCCCTGTGTATTAGTTGTGTCTGAGGAAATTTCTTCTCCATTATACAGGGTCGTTCAAAATTTGTGATTTTACCGATACATACAAAAGTGGTGAAAAGTGCATTTTTTCAAACGGAACATCCTGTATATTATCGAAAATCCTGAAAGACAATTGAAGTTTCTTTCAAATGATGTGTCATGTTCCTATACCTGAATATTCAGGTTTCCGAAATAAATACAAGTTTATATAAAAATTGTATTATTTCGACATAATTTTTATTAGGTGGCTATGAAATGTCATGGAACATGTCATTATGAAAATTCGACAATTAATGCATCAATAATAAAACGTTTGCGCTTTCAATAACGTAAATTTGATTAAAAAAGAATGAAAATGGAAATTGTTTATTCTTCATGGTCAATGTGATCAGATTATAGCAAGAACATGCAAAATGTTCTGTTTCATTTACTTCGTCTCCAGTTATCGGCATGATTTGATTTCTTGGTGCTTCAATATTCCCAAACACAGCATAAGTCCGTTCAATTCTTCTGAATTTTCTTCCATTCATATGCGGTAAATTTGGATAAAGTTCATTGAATTTTCTGTTTCATGTTCTCGAAACAATTCTTTGGCACTCACCGTGAATATAAAACAAATTTGAAATATCTACATTTGAATATGCATTATAATCCATTTTCAATACTTTCTTCTGACAGAAACACTATGAAAATCACTGCTTGTCTAACTTAAAGTTTGTTTGGCCATGAAGAATAATCAATTTCATCAAAACTTCATTTGAATTGTTTTTGCCTTCCATTTTGATTCTTTTCTAATCAAATTTATGTTAATGACGTTTCATTATTGATGCATTGATTGTCGAATTTTCATAATGACATGTTCCATGACATTTCGTAGCTACCTAATACAAAATATGTCAAAATAATACAATTTTTATAGAAACTTGCATATATTTCGGAAACCTGACTATTCAGGTATAGGAACATGACACATCATTTGAAAGGAACTTCAATTGTCTTTCAGGATGTTCGATAATATACAGGATGTTCCATTTGAAAAAATGCACTTTTCACAACTTTTGTATGTGTCGGTGAATTCACAAATCGAACGACCCTGTATAATGGAGAAAAAATTTCCTTAGACACAACTAATACTCAGGGCATTGTCAAACTACATTCAAAATTTCAGCTGTCTTCGAATCCAAATACCGCAATAATAAGCATTTGATTAAAGCTACGTTACGCACAAAAAATAAGGAAATCAATGAATTTCTCAAAAACCACTGAAGATAGGTATAGGGAAGTATTATACAAAAATAATCGAAAAGCAATAACAAAGCGAGAAAGGCAATAATATATAGAGTGTCCCATTTAAAATATCAAAGTTGTTGCTACTTTTCAATATAAGCGGCAACGTCGCAGCGCTGAAAATATTTCAGATCGATAGAACAGAACTAATTACCCATGAATTCAAATTTTCAAAATAATCCTATGTCCCATTTTCCAGAAATGTCTAATAGGCCATTGAGTTTGGGACACCCTGTATAAAGTAATATGAACGACACCGTTCAGAGTCACAAAAACGCAGTTAAAATTCCTCTGTGTCGTTAAAAATATACAAACGTACACACACACTTATTTATACACAACATGCATATACATATGTATTCCTATAAACGCACATATAGACACATACGTGTACACACATACACACGTACATACTAGTAACGCAACACTCAGAATGTGCATCTTGTCATTCAAATTTATCATTGTAATACTCCTGCAAGTTATAATAGGGCCTGTCTGCCAGAAACTTCTTGATAGTTTTTCTAAAGTTTATATTGTTCATATTGGTCCCCCTTATGTCTGAGGGAAGGTGATTGTACATCTTAGCCCCATTATAATAAATCGAATCTCTGACCAAATTTGTTGAGGGGATTGGCAATTTCAACATATTAGAACGGGTGTTGTAATGACTGCGTGAAACCTCGAACAATGACACATTCTTGTATATGAGGCAAACTGATTCTAGAATGAATAACGCGATTACTGTTAATATTTTTTCTTCAACAAAAATGTTTCTGCATGAATCACGGGGTTTTAGTTTACGCATATACCTTATAGCCCGTTTCTGCAATACTGAGACTGATTGAAGTGCCGAAGAATTGCTGACTCCCCAGAAAGGTATTCCATACCGTAGATGGGACTCTATCAGGGCGTAATAAACAGTTTTCGCGGTTTTAGATCCCAAATTCGATGAAGATACTCTCACTGCGTAACATCCAGCAGAAATCTTACATTTGAGATGCTTGATGTGTTCATCAAATTTGAGCTTACTATCAATATGGATGCCAAGAAATTTTGTTAGAGGCTTGTTCTCAATCAGTATATTATTACTGAATGTAAGGTCGTCAAGAGAACATCTGAATGATATGATGTTTGTTTTTGCTGTATTGAAAGATAACAAATTAGCATCACACCATTCCTTTATCTTTTTCATATCGGCAGATATTAAGTTGGGTAAGGTGTTAGAGGTCTCACTGGTCCATAATATCGTGGTGTCATCCGCGAATAGGGTGAATCTCCCAGATATGTTCAAGTTGGTCAGGTCATTAATGTATAATAAAAACAGAATGGGACCAAGAATCGATCCTTGGGGCACTCCAGACATAATTGCCTTTCTTCCAGAAAGTTCCGCTGTTAACACCATTTGGTTCCTTCCTGATAGGTATGATTCAAACCATTTATATGTGGTTCCTCTGCAGCCATACAGGTGGAGTTTTCTCAGTGAAATTTTATGGTCAACACAGTTTCTCAATGACTTTGGCCAAAGTTGGAATGAGGGCGATCGGGCGAAGGTTCGAGGGATCATCTGAATCTCCACCTTTGTGTAGTGGGATGACAACTGAAGTTTTCAGGCAATCAGGAAAAAGTCCTTCGTGAAAGGAGTTATTGATGATAGATACAAGTGTATTGAGTGCATCGATTGGAAGATTTTGGATAATATTAACTGAGATTCCATCATAACCAATTGCGTTTTAATTTTTTATATACCTCAAGATTTTGACTAATTCATCAATATTTGTGTCATATAGAATTAGGTTCTCCTCAATATTGATGCCTACTAGATTCAACAAAGGATCGTAAGGAATAGTTATTTTCTCACTCAGTTTTTGTGCAATAGAGCAATAATAATCATTGATTTTATTGGGATTGAGTGCTATCACAGCCTTTTTCATCTTAGATCTTCCCGTAATATCAACAGTTTACCTATGAAGTTGAATCAAATATCAGAAAAAAAGGGGAAAATTGGAATTAGTGATATCATTCCAGAGTATCATTCGAATGCAGAGTGGCAATATATAGCAAATCGTTGGGTCTTAACATAATATTCATTCCTACTATGTTACTGGAGGTTATTGAAAACTGTTCAGTTTTAATGTTCCTCAGTTGATTCTTTGCGATCCTCTTGTAATGAACAAACAAAGCATCAATATATCGATATTTATTTCCTAGTTTAAGTTGCTTCAGATTATATTCGACTACTGCTATTCAGTTTTTCGGGAAGGAAATTGAAGTTCAAAGTGTCAAACGCCCGTAATGAGTCAAAAAATTAACCAATCACTCGTTCCTTCTTTTCAAATTATTCGTGAATAGGCTGAGCTCGATTTTCCAAAGCAATTACTGAACCTATTTTCTATTTGCCCAGAATCCTGCTGAAATTTATGAAAATAGAGATGGCGCTACATTATATATCCAACTCAAGTGATAAATTTTTTATTTCATTGAGTTCATCGAAGTTCATTTGAAGGGTATGCTTGGAGCAGTTACTTCAAATTTATTGATGTTGTGTCCGATGACAATCTATACACATGAAACAATCCGAGTTTAGAAACAGATTCAACTGTTGTAACTTTTGTATTTGTTCCCATAGCAGCTTTTTTGTAGGGTCGCCGTGATGACGAAATGTAGGTATTTTGTTTGAATTGTTTAACGACGGTTACTTCTTATTTTTTCTGGCGTGATTCATTTCATTCATGTGGAAAACACGATCGTTTTATCTGTACCACTTTTCGTTCCCATATTTTTTTTTAACAACTTTCCAGCCTGTCTGGTTATCCATTAGTTCGGAAATGTTGGCCACAGAGGGCGATTTGATATTCAATCCAGATTCAGCCTCTTTACATGCTGTGTCAAAATAGGTTTCGTAGCCCGAAACAAATACAAGTATTAGGACTATTCTCATTTGAAAAAAAAAATTCAGCAATGCAGTTACTTTCTTGAACTTGGTACAGATAAGTCAATATAATAACACTGCAACATCTATTACCTGCAACATCTCATCTCATAAGCAAGCGGTCCCCCCAAAAATAATTGAAAATATAACTTCACCTACCAAAAAGAGGAGCCTTTGGGAAAACTATTGAAATTGAATCTTTCCATCAGTGTCAATGATCGTTAATTTGTTGAAGAAAGTCAAATAACTCCATAAAAATGATTTGTTCAGATAAACTAAGCAAAATAAATACCTTTCAATTCTTCAACAAATTTTCGAAAAATGTAGCCCTTTCGAAATGTATGTGATTGGAGGTAAAAACATGACCAACATTAACCAATTTCAGCATTCTCATGCATAGAATCATCTCTGAGAGTTCTTCTATTTCAATGTTATATTTTCCAAGGCATACTATCGATGCCTTAGGGAATAATTCCATCATAAAAAAACAATGAATTCAAAAAAGTTCCAGGATAATTCGCCATCGAAGTTCATGCAGAACTCTGGAACGGGGAGATGCTCAATGCATACCCATTATGCACGTTTCAACGTTCCTCATTTCTTTCTCCGGCCTGAATGTTCTATAGCTGAAAGCTACAACAAATCTCCTGCTTTCACAATGTTTTATGGACGCTTCGACTCCCAAGAACTGATTCTGTTCCAGTTCGAATCGCTGCAGCGCGAGTTGCCAAATTTGAATTTAAGATTCGGAAAGGGTAGAGGAGCAAGGAATCATTAGGCGGATTGTTTTGTTAACTTTATTTACTTATCTTGCCGCGGCTAAATGGTGGCGTATTGAAGTTGCTGTTGGCGTGGGGTTCGAATGGAGTTTCAGAAATGAATTTACCGCAAGAAGTGGCAACGCGCCATGTAAGAACTGCATGAATAAATAGTGCCTAGGATGCTGAGAATTTCAACATTGGATGTCGCTGATTTTCATTCTTAGTTGGTAGTTTCGAACTTTTGCGAGTGTCTCGGAGTGGATTCATGTCTTATTCGAAACAAAGATTGTACAGTTTTCAACAAGTTTGAACTATCATTAATCATCTCTGGTCACAAAACTGAATGTAATTGAACGTTTCAGCAGTTATGATCACGAACCCAGTCAGGAATACAGTGTCGTTTAGTGATACACACGGTGTTGTTCCTGATTATTTGTTATCATACGGATATTTCGAAAATTAAATAGGTTCATCATAATGGAGGTTTGGATGAATTTTCTGAGTTCGATTTTCCAAAGCAATTACTGAACCTATTTTCTATTTGCTATAAACGATTTGCTAGTTGAAAAATGAGGAGAGTTCATTAAAAAGGATGGAATGAGATATGTGATTATTATTGTCACTTTTCCTCATTCTGAAAACAATAGGTGACACCTATTGAAATCACTGATTGAACGTCTTTATTTGGTGGATCAATATTTGTTCTGTAGTTTTCTGGTTCTGAAATACCAGAAGCTGAAAAAATAAAAAATAATATTGGAATCTATATAAGTGTAGATGGGCAGATTCTTAATATACCCCGAAAGCTGCTGTGTCTATTGAAAAAGAAGTTCCTTCAGGATAGCCAAGTCCAATTAGTCAGCAACTTCTAGTATAACTCAAATTGGTTTCTCATTATTTTTTCGCTATTCAAATTTGGGTTATACGAGAAGTTGCTGACTAATTGGACTTGTTCTATCTAGAAGGAACTGTGTTTCAATAGTCGCAACAACTTTTCGGGTTGCTCTTCTGCACTGGTATAAATTCCAATATCAATTTTAATTTTTTCAGATTGTGGTAGGTTGAAAACTCTTGAAATTGTTGCGGTAGTTCTGAAGTCCTCACATTCCGTAACCAGTTATGAAATTTAACTCCTAGTAGAGCAGTCACTGTAGAATTGTCTGTATTTGTGTCTAGTAGATCATCAGAATATGTTGAGAGTATTACATATTTCCTGTTAGGAAACAAGAAACCAAACTTTCGAGGAGAATTTCAAGCAATCGTTCCCACATTGATTGATTGATGTTGGGGCCAGAATAGACAAGATACAGTGGTAGTATTGAAAACAAACAACTGCCGAATCATTTTGGATAGTTTCAACGTTGCATCATTGTTTTCAACTCCATGGTTCATCCCCTATTTTGAACGGAAGATTGAAACCTTTGGTGTGAAAGTAGAAACTTTTCATGAAACCATTCAAACACATATCACACGTTTCGCTAACAAGTTCAACCCCCAGGAGAAAAAAAAATGACTGATTGATTGTAGAGTATCAATTTTTTTCCTGAAGATGCTAACCTTGTTAGCGAAACGCTCCTCAAGTACGAGTTATATCATTTTGGTAAATGATCATCACGTATGGAAATGGATGAGCATGATTTTATCTGAATACTTAACCTCAAATTGTATTTGCAACTCCTTTATTTTATTGTGACAATCATCTTACAATGAATCTATAATGAAAAATCATTGTGAAAAGGAAGAATTGCAATATATCGTACCCTCAAAACTCATGCGCTACGAATATAAGTTATCAAATTTTTTTCTTGCTCTATAGATTTTATTCAACATATTACAAAACATTGTGAATCTGTAGTTTTTTTCAACAATAAACATCATTATCATAATCAATGACATCATTAGGAAAATTCCAATTCTGTTACAATCCTCTCTCGTCCTTTCTCTCTCTTGATGACGTCGAGTTCAATGGTTTTCATACATGATTGAAAGTGGATACAGGAAGACTAGATCGCCCCGAACGCTTCGAACTGATTCGAGGTGGATTGCAATAAAACGAAAACAACTCTGGAACTCTTTAATATTTATAAGGCATTACCATTTCGTTCTACTGCCCGAAATTCCCTCTACGGTCCTGATTTTATAATGACACGTTTATTCTGGTTTCCAAGAAAGTAGGTATACAGAAACACATTTCGATATCTCTTTTTAGTTAACTATTTTCCTGTTATCGCATTTGTTGTGAAGTGGCCGTGTCAGGTGACGCCGAATCACCTGGTCACTAACAAACAGTATTTTTCACAGATAACATGTTTTATTTGAAGTCACATTGGAAGTTCTTGCTGGTGTTCAATATCTTGCATAACGATGAACAATAGTGAGGAATTGGGTGTACCTGACGATATTGAAGGGGCACTTAAAAGAGCTTCAGTTTAATTGTTACCGGAAAAATTGGCTCAGCAGTATGACATCGAATTTTCTGAATTTCTTAGCTGGTGTAGACTTAGAAACGTCGGAGGACATTTCGGCGAAACCGTCTTCTTAGCCCAGCTAGAATAGGAAATAAAAAATATGGAACTTCTCAACATTGTGGGGCCAGTTTTAAATGATGGAGTCGAGTGCGCTCGTTAAATATGGTGTTAATACAAGCTAATATTTCAAGGTAATAGCATTCCTAAAGCAAATGAATTGAAATTATATTCCTGAAAAATCAAAAACTCTTACGTTTGAAGACTTCCAGAGGTTCATAAATGAGGCGTCATTTCGGTATATATGGAGCCTGCCGGCGAAAGATCTTTGCCATTTATCAATATAAGACATTGAATTAATGGATAAATCATTGACTGTTCAAATTCCTAATATAAAAACGAAAATAGGTCTTTCTTTTTGCATTTTTGAAGAACATATTTTAATAAATACTTTACATTACGCCCTTCTGTTACCAATCATCAAAGTTTTCTTTGAAATACTCAAATTATAGATGCAGTTCCAACCCAGTTGGTACATACACGTTTGGGAAAATCCCCTCTACCATTACTAAGTTTCTGAACCTCCCGGAACCAAGGGAATATACAGGTCACTGTTTCAGAAAGTCTTCTGCTCCTTTGCCAGCAGAATCAGGAGCAAATATAATGGATATTGAGAAGTACAGAGGATGGAAGTTCACAACAGTTGCTGAGGGTTACATTGATCGATCTATCTCTTATGAAAAGGCTATTGCTGAAGGAATAATCTCAACAGCTAGCTCCAGCGTAACAGCATCATCCTTTTCACTTCAAGAATTAAATGTTAATGCCCATGAAATTGTCAACTCAGCTAGTTCGAATGTATTATAAGGCTCTTCAACATCGCAAGGTATCAATATCAGCAGTTGTTCTGATTGTACTTTTCATATTAATGTTCATGAATAATAATGTAATATACATTGATTATATTATTAATTATACATAAAACATTTTTTACAGAATTTAATTGTATCTATATCTATTGTTCATGATAAAACTTTCTTGAAAATTGATTAATTGTTTTCTTTAATGCTATTTGGTCGAAAAAAATCGTGTTGAAAATACTCAACACTTTAAAAATATTTTTAACACGATACTTCGTAAACATCATTCTTCAATACTCTTGACAACCATTGAAAATGTCACTGTACAAAAATGTGTTTTTATAGAAACATCAAATTTATATATTTCATTTTGAAAACAAGACAGTTGTATAAAAAACTTTCTATGATATTTGTGTTAAAAGTAAGTTTCATTTTGTTCGTGAAATTGCTCAACTCGCTACTCACAAAGAAAACCTTACTTTTAACACTCATATAATAAATAGCCGTTCAATACATACAGCATCCATCCCCTACAGCTAATTAAGAAGGAATTGATTTCATATTTTATAATTCCGTCCCTTGTGCTCACTGTTTTGGAAACAAATAACTCAGGAGCTGTCTGATTCCATGGGTTTGAATATTGCGGCCCTCGATGGAACATTTTTCCCATTCGGAGGGAATGTTTGACGTGAGTAGCATAGACACCAGTACCTATCATAGGAAGCCAAGGTCATAGACTGCCTGAGTGTTGTAGGTTTTGTAAGGTGAATGATAAGACCAACGATCGTCTCACCCGCCCAAGCTTCGGCCATGAGTTCGTTTACACGAGTGTTTATGAAAGAAGGTATTACTCCCATCATGTGACTACTGGAGATAGCTCAGAAGGAATGTGTATCTTGAACTCAATTTGCGAAATCTCCCAAAATCATCATACCGCCAACTTCAATAATAGGTAATCAGAAATTAAATGTTCCAGAAACGAAATAACTTTTCAAGAGCAAATATTTAAAACTATTTCATTTCATAATCTTTGTGTTGGGAGAGAAAAAAAATGAAATTGTTATCTTTACAATCGTAGCTTTCATGAAAATGTTTTCTCACAAGTTCTATTTCACTTCTCAAAATGTGTCTGGGACTACGTCTGGATAATGGGAATCCAAGTATGTATACTGATTTTTTCAACAGGTTCTTGCAAATATTGAATAAAAGCGGTGAATATCTAATGATAATGAATATTAAAAAATATTGATAAAATTTCCTGTAAGAATTATACTATAATAACGTATTGTAGAACCACGACTCATGTATTGCTGATAGTTTTCCTCAAGCAGAATTTTTTTATACAGAAACGTCACCAAAAAAACGAATGTGTTGTGACTTCTACCATCTTGACATGCAGAAGACATTACAGAATTTATAATAATGTGCCACATTTCTTGATTTTATATTCCGATAGCAGGTAGTGAGTTGTTTTTCAGAATTTGATTACTCCTATCAATTGATCTCCATGGTGGTTATTAATCCCAAATTTTGGATAGAGTTCTTCTCAATATTGTCTTTTCATGTCTATGGTGATGTTTTCAGATATTGAAATCATTCAGAGCACTGAAGCGATCCAAAGGATCTTTTGGACACTATAATTTTTAAATTATTTTATAATAAGTTTTACTCTCTTACCATCAGATGAATTAATATTGAGAATGGAATGAATATCACTCTGATGTGATCAAGTTGATTGTACTGTCGAGATAGGAAACACTCCAATTTTCCGTTGAATTTCAAGAAGATTAAGGGCCGGTTTTCAATCTTCTGCTAATGAACTTGACTGTCAGCTAAGTCCTCAACAGTCAATCGAAGTGATTCCCCGAGAGATTCGATTGGCTGTTGATGATTCAGCTGACAGTCAAGTTCGTCAACAGTACGTTGAAAACTGGCCCTAAGTGTATCAGACAACTCGACTGCACATGACTTGGCAAATAATAAATAACGTTTCCATTTAACACTCCGGTTCCTCGTAGAATATGCCCAACAGGATAGATGCATTTGCCGAACAAGCAATCTATATGTATGTTGCATTCAATTAGTTGGCGGTATCTCAACACTGATAGTAGGCCCCTCTATTATTGCCAAACGTATTATTTAAACTCGCTGAAATTGTCATATGAATCGGGATACGGAATTCGATAAACTAATATAACAATGGTATTTGGATAATCTCCATATCAGTTGTTTCAAGGCATACATTGAAATACCTCCAAGAAAAAAGTATTTTTTTTGTAACTTACGATTGACAGTTATCCATACTACTGATCCACACTGCTAATCGATTCAGGAGAATGGTCTCTAATAGTCCATACCTGAACAAATTTTCGTGTCCTTTAATTATTTGTTGATTCTATATACAGGGCTTTTTATGATGAGCTTCAATCAGCCGTTTCTGACAAACTATTTAACGGATCAACCTGAAAATTTCACAGTATGCATAAATCAATATGATCTACACGTCTAAAATATTTCAGACGATGCGGCGTTGTCGCTTCTACTATAAAGAAGCGGCTTCTTTGATTTTTCAAATGGAACACCCCGTATATAATATCATATTATGATTCATTATCACTTTGTCAACAAATTCATATACTATCTCCCTATACCTATCTATTACCGTTTAGAAGATATAAATTAATTTCGATATTTTTTTCACCAAACAACTTTTATAAATGATAATCTTGAACTCTCTTGCACTAAAACTATCGAATTTGAAATGGAGTGGAATGATACTATGAGGATCTCCACTCCGAGTTATGTTTTCATTTGCCTCATACAGGGTCTTCAAAAAATGCAGATACTTTGATCTCATGAAAAATTGAGTGGAACTCAATTTTTCCACCACCACCAACGAAAGTCTGACGTTAGATAATTGGTTTATTTATTTTTCCAAAGCACACTATAAAAAAATATTAATGTGCACTGTTGTGCGTTAGAGACCAACACCTCAATGTATACAAATTGTAACTTTTTTTAAGGTAGGTACATACAAATTTCGAATTGACTGATCTGAGACAGTTGAAAAACTGGATCGAAAAGAAATATTACTAAGTATAAAAAAATGTTTAATATCCAAAATAAGTGATGAATTCAAGAAAACGAGCAAGAAAACCACGTCAGTTTCCGTTTGTAATAGTTTATCTTGAAAACGGTACGAAATAGAAATAGTATTATCTGAACGAAGTCAATCTAAAATCGAATGTAGAGCTCAAAAATGTTGAAATATACAGGGTGTTCCATTTGAAAAAATTGAGTTCCACTCATTTTTTCATGAGATCAAAGTATCTGCATTTTTTGAGAACCCTGTATGAGGCAAATGAAAATATGACTCGGAGTGAAGATCCTCATAGTATCACTCCACTTCATTTCAAATTTGATCATTTTAGTGCAAGAGAGTTCAAGATTATCAGCATTTATAAAAGTTCATGTTTGGTAAAAAATATCGAAATTCATTTATATCTTCTAAACGGTAATAGATAGGTATAGGGAAATAAGATATGAATTGGTTGAAAAAGTGATAATGAATCATAATATGATATTATATACGGGGTGTTCCATTTGAAGAATCAAAGAAGCCGCTACTTTATAGTAAAAGCGACAACGCTGCATCTTCTAAAATATTTTGGGTGTGTAGGTCATATTGATTTATGCATACTGTAGAATTTTCAGGTTTATCCGTTGAATATTTTGTCAGAATCGGCTAATTAACGCTCATCATGAAAAGCCCTGTATGCTCAGTTCGAATGTGTTGAGTAGTCTATTCTTGGTGAATTTGTTGGCTAGCTTTTTCACTGATAGAGACGAAAAACGAAAGGAGTGGGGAAGTCTCAAGTGATTCCAGATGATCTCATTAATGATAATAATGATAAATATACTTTTCTGTCGTTGGGAATAAATCGCAGATTGTACATAGCAGTGTGAATGAAGATTAAAAAAGACACCATGAAAATATCTAAAATAAGAGTTATACATGAAGTAATAGAAATCCAGCTTTCAAAGTCACATACAGCAGTTAACCTAGTCTGTTTCGTTAAAATTGTGAATTGTGAATACATGAGCTGTCCGATAATGACATGTCCAAGGAATGAAAAACGTCCCTTACATATCTACGTTTGGTTTTTCAGGGTGTTCAATGAAATTAAAGTTATCATGTGGCAACTGCGATGAGTTCCAGACATAATACAGTTCTATGGTTTGTTTTGGTTCCGAGTGATGATAGTTCTAGAACGGTTCGAAATAGTTGTACAGTTGTGTGCTGGTAAGATATGGGCGAACCGTCCATTAATATATGACTGTGCAACAACTACGAACTGTTTTAGAACTGTCCTCAGTCGGAACCAAAACAAAGCTCTAGTATAATATAAGTGTGGATGAGACTTCATAGCCTTGACAATGACTATAGCTAGCAGCCTCTGGTTTCTCCTTCCCGCATCTTGCGTGCCTAGCCTTGCTATTATCGCTCCGCAGTCACAGAGCACATGCAGTGCCCTTTCTTCTTCTTTTTGACAGAACCTGCATTGGGTTTCTTGTGTCAGACCAATGTTGCTCATATGTTTCCTGAGCCGACTATACCCGATAGTAGACCCACCACTACCCTTACGAAAGTCAATGATAAAGATGATAGTATTATAAATAATGGACTGGCCTTCAAGACAGTTCTCCATATAAAATGATGTGGAATACAAGAGAGAAAGAGAGAAAGGATATGCACATTGAGGTTATATTGTGAAGTACAGAATGATAATTCTATGCTTGAATTACTCTATCCTTCTTAACCTTTCTTTATCTGCTACATTGAGGAAGGAAGTCGCTTAGAGGTTAATACTTGAAGTATTATATCTTGCCTACTCTGCAGTCCTTGCTCTCTTAGGGCCGATCTATAATTCATAATGTCTATGGATATAACATACTTGTAGATACCAGAACTATTATTGTGAAGAAAACCTCCGTCTCCAATGGAACTATATTATTCTTCTTTTTTTTTTTCTCCAACAACGCGCCCCATTGATATTCCCGACAAACGCGTCACAACTTCAAACTCCCAAATCGAATGAATAGGGCGAACGCTGCAAGTGAAACATCCGCTGAGTTTGTCCTACGAAAATGGAATATTTATTCTAACAAGAAACCACTCGATTGAGGGAGTAAAGCCCTTTTAGGAGCATGTCTTTATTACTGGCGAACTGAACAGTTGGTAGTCAGACGTTTATACACACTCAAATGAATTAATTTGGCTCGTATTTTGTGTGTGTGGAAATCCGGGGCTTAATTGTGGAAATGAATTCGGGAAATATATGGAGAAATATATCTGCTAACTCCCAGTCGGTTTTCACATATTAATCTCCTGTTGGAGTGCAAAACTGACTCCTCTCGAAATATAATGTCAGAATTTTTATGAACAGCTTTCATGTTGAAATCCCTGAAATTGGTATTTATCTTGTGATGTTTTCCAGTGAGACGACAAATTTCACAGAATGACGCTTTGGGCTCTTCAATGTTGTCTATTCAACAATTCCTCCCAAATCAGTTTTCCACGGTATTAATTATTTTTTTGTACAACTGTCATTAAAACTGAAATTTTTAATGATTGTCAAGACTATCGAAAGATGAATCAATGAAAACTGTGCTTTAATGTCCAAGAATACATTTCTTATTGACAAAGCATTGAGGTGAATAAAATTATAAGATTATTGTGTATGTCCACAGCGTCCTTATACAATTTTACATAAAAATACATTAATACGTCAAGAAAACAAGTACAAGAAGTGAAATAAAGTTAATTTGAAATCGAGTTTGCACAATATATACCAAAAGATCTAAAAATATATACATATAAATATATATACACACACACATCAATAACACATAAAATTAGTGTCAAATATGGGAATTTAAAATTAGAGCTTCAGGCCGCATTACATTACATCAGCTCATATGGATCTCTGAAATCATCATCATAATATTCCTGCATTGTACACTTTCTTGCTTTCATAAATGACGGAGTTTTTTGTAAGAGTCATTTTAGGAATTGGCAAACAAAATTTATTGTTGTTACGAGCACAATTACGAGTATCTATATAGTGACTAGTAGTATTTTGTGGTGAAAATTTCTTATTGTGCATTAGGCAAACAGTTTCTAAAATGAACAGGCTAGTGACAGTTAATATTCTTTGGTTGACAAAAAATGGTCTACAATGGTCTCTAGCTGCAGCCTTGCATAAGTATCGCACAGCTCTTTTTTGTAGAATGAAAACAGAATTCAGTAAGTACTGATTGCAAAAACCCCAGAATGCTGTCCCATATCTGAGATGAGACTCTACAAGAGAAAAGTATACATTTCTTGCAATGCCTTGATTAAGTTCGTTTGATACCACTCTCACACCGTAGCAACCTGATGCCAACTTCTTCTTTAGTGATGCAAGATGGTCTTCGAATTTCAGTTTTTCATCAATATATATTCCAAGAAATTTGGTACAGGGCTTATTTACTACTAGATGTTCGTCTAGGGTTAGATCGTCAAATTTGAATTTAAATGTTATTATGTTGGTTTACCAGGTAGCTTTTAAAAATGTCTTCAACACTGAGGTTGAAAGAATTTTTAACAATATTTTTTTCGACCAATGAGAAATAAATAAAACATAATTATTCCATTTTCAAGGAAGCTTTATTATGAACAAAAAAATAGATATATTCGAATTCTGTCACAAATGTATTACATATAAAGAGTTATTGATTTTTTGAGCCTATAATTTTTATTTTTCCGCTTTGAGAATGCTATTAACTTGAAATATTTGCTTGTAACAATACCGTTTTCACGAGTTTTTCATTGTAAACAAGCTCCAGAATGTTGACGAGATCCATATTTTTGATTATTCTTCTAGATAGGCTAAGAAGACGGTTACGCTGGAATTTCCTTCGACGTTTGTAAGCCTACACCAGCTAAAAAAATTAGAAAATGCGATGTCGTACTAAATGCTGAGACAAATTTTTCGGAAAAAATTCAACTGAAGCTCTGCACCTTCAATATCAGGAAAACAGGAACACACAATTCTCCACTATTGTTCTTCATTATGCAAGATACCGAACACCAGCAAGAACTTCAAATGTGACTTTGAATAAAACGTGTGAGCTGTAAACAATAATGTTTGTTGGTATCCAGGTGATTCAACGTCACCTGACACGGCCACTTCACAGCAAATGCGATAACTTGAAAATAGTTAACTGACAATAGATGTCAAAATATTGAATTCATCTATTTCATTATAAAAACAGGGCAGTTGTACGGAAAACTTTGTGTCATATTTGTGTTGAAAGTGACTTTCATTTTGTACGTGAAATTGCTAAACTCGCTACGCTCATTTCACAAAGTTGTTCACTCACAAATTGAAACCTTACTTTCAACAATCTTATCATAAGTAGCTATTTTTCATCAACCAACTGGACATAATGGCCGGAACGGTAACATGAAAACTATCTGGGATTCAATAGAAGTCATTCGCTAATGCAAGTTTGGTAATAACATCGATAATGAAAGAAGGAGTCTGAGAGACACCCCTTCCACATCCACCAATGTTCTGCCAAACTTCATAAACAGTTTCGGTGGATATACCCAAGGTACAATATTTTTTTTTAATTCTTTATTTAACGTCGGCCTTTTTTCGCTACCAAGGCCAATTACCGACGCCGGTGAGCAAGCTTCTCCCAACCAGAAATTTTGTCGAACCCTCTTGTATTCCAACCAGAGAAAGGAATCTTCAACAAGCCCAACATCCATGGTCTCGGGACCGACGGCTCAACGTCCCCTCCGAAGGACGGCATATCATCAATATATGTTTGGCTCATTGATATATTGACTGCGAGCTATGATATGCTATTTTGCTGCAGCTGTACGGGCTTTCGACACGGTATTTCCCTGCATGGTCACCCATCCAGGTACTAATCGCGCTCGGCGTTGCTTAACCTCAGATGTCGAATGACTGTAAGTCAACCTGAAGAGCTAGGCCATGCCCCAGGTACAATCTGTACAGAAATGTATTGTAGGTTCTATTAAATAGTAGAATATAGTGCAAGTAAGTCATTATTTCAAAGATTGAGGTTTGTACATGGAGTCTACTGATCTGGCTAATATGTTGTATATTGATTCCGTTTCAGCTCTTGGGGGCATATTTGATAATTGTATATGATACACTGCTACAAGGAGTAATTTCGTTTTGGTAAATTGCTTGGTTTATTTTCAACATTAAATTATATCATCTGTGAACACTTTCATTGCATCCGCTGGGTTTATTATTTGGTAGGCCGTTGTATGAACTTGTTTGGTTTTCGTTTTCATTGAATGATTAATTTTTTAGCATCTGATGATTTTCTGCCTATAGCAACTTTGTTGTCTTCGATATGAAGTTATGTTTTATTTGGATGCACATGGGGCTAGCATATTTTCTGTACTGAACTCGATTTTATCATTCTTCATAAGATATTTTGAAGGAAAGACTTAGAAAGGTGTTTTCATAATTTCGTATGTTATTTTCTACGAAAATCTAGTGGTATTGGTAACCGTAAGCTATAGAATTTTGAGTGTGATCAAATCCTTAGACTAGAAACATCTGTTGTGTGATATTTTAGTAGTGATTGATGATGAATGAAATGTTCCAAATAATTGGGAAATATAATTTTCCCATCAGTATTCACTTATTTCTAGTTGGCTTCAGTCATTATGAAACACATTATTTAGTGAGTTAGTCGATTCAACGTTTGTAACATTTGGAGCTGGCCAAAACCATCGTGTTTTTTTGGGAAATTCCCTAGTGTTTTTTATTTATTCGCGTTCCAATGTTCTTTAGATTTTCTGCGATTATTATTACATGGCCTCGGGGAATAGCAGAATTCAGTTCTGAATACAGTTCGCATTCGCTTCAGTGTTGTAGTGCGCTTACCTGAAAAATAGTGACCTGTTTGAATATTTCTATGACACAACCAAAATTTGACGGGCCCAATTCGCGAGTGTGCTATTGCTATTGATTTTTTGATCTTTTGCCTAGTATACCATAACCATACAGTTGAGACACTCGCCACAGAACACCAACTTCAGCAGTTTGACAAGTCGAGGTGTTATCGATCAACTTGATTGATGAGCGTCATGTGTGTTAAAATATTGTATTTTGAAACATTACGGCTGACTACCAAGGTGGAAAAGTGTGTGCTCATTGCGGATGATAAATTATCATCTCCCTTGAGGATATCGAAAGGTTATAGCCATTAGTGTTCTGAAGAATAATAGTTCTTTGAATTTCTCAGATATTTCTTACAAATTGCAGAACTCTAAATAGAAGCTGATTCGCGCGGAAATATTAGCTTTATAAGAATACGTCTTGATATTAAATAAATATTTCAGATGTGAGGCATGGTTGAAGGCATGTTACCAAGACGATTCACTTGAAAAATCTCCCGAAGCTCTTTATAACATCTATCGCTTGAGTGCATTTCACTTTGAGGAAGAAATAGAATTTTCTACACAATAAAATTTGCAAATAGGAATTTGAAAAAAGCAAAACTAACAAATCGAAGAACAAAAAATTCACCATTTCAAGTTATTTATAGTTTTTATTACATTGTTAATGTCTGAATATATCTAGTGTACATACTTGAAGCAGCTGCAAATAAAACATCCTCTTGAAAGCTTTTCATTGGTCATCGAATATACCTCTCCAAACAAACATGGACTGGAGGGAAAAATCAACAGAAAAGTGCAATTATAGGTAGTTGAGAATTTCAGATTATTCACATTTATTGCAAACGTTATCCTAGACAGAATATGAAATTTATGATGTGAAATAACATACTGATTTGATAGTTGGTATCCAGTACATTCAAATTTACCGCCACAAAATGACATTACGCACATCAAGCACTGATTGAAGGTTACAGAAATTTGACCCTCGAGAACAAAGGACTGACATTTAAATGTATCTACTGTATGGCTATGATATACTGGATCTTTTGCCTTTGAATCAGGCAATTATATTTGGAAGCACAATTACTTCGATCCATTGGAGAGCTGTTTAACTTTGAGGCCATTGCTGAATGCCAGTCTTCATGTTCTTTGGTAGATTATTACACATAGGTGTAGAAAGGTGAAGGCCTACCTACCATTCTATCAGTTAGCATTGTCACCTTTTCTTGGAGTTAAGACAATCCTGTTCGAACGTTTCACTACAAATATACTTTTTTCGAGAACATTAAGTTAGAGATTAATTGTGAAAAGTGATTACTATCAGCTAGTTTGAAACGGTTGTTAGTATTAATGTGTTTTCTATTTGAATATACTTCTTCAGTTGCCAGTGCGTATTTCTCAGAGAACACACCACCCTGAATCAAATTTATTAGTTTTGAGCAACGTGATATAGATTCACGTCGGTTCATTATAGTGTTTCTAGTTGTTGCAAAATTAGTTTGCAACTGCTACCGTTGTTTCCTCCGGAAATGAATTTCAGTTTTGAGGTCAGTTCAGACAATCCATAAATTCTCATTCTAAATATAAAGTTCTGATTGTGTTCTTGCTAGTTCGAACTTTTGTTTTTATCTAGGCTACATTTAGAACTGATGATTTCTGTTTCATTTAGAAATTCTGTTTCATTTGTATTTTTTGGGTTCTTGTTAGTTCGACCATTTGATGTTAGCTAGGCCTCAATTAGAACCAGTTATTTCTTTTATTGAGTTTCTGCTATTTTGGTTTTCTGTCGTTAGCTCGCAATCAGAACAAAAAATATTGTTTTTCATTATTTAAACTCCGGAATTTTCAAGAGTGTCAGCCGTCCGTAATATCGATATCGGTCAGATTCAAGCAAGTTTTTATACATAATTCTATTTTCCATCTACCATCGTATTTACCATATCGAACCATTTATTCTGCCAACAATTCTTAGACACTTGTAAGATTTCACCTAAGAACCAACTTACTGTTTATTTCTGCAATATTTTTATTTTAATGAGATCCGTCTGGACTGTGCCCTGTCCAGCTCAACCGCAAAGTTCGCATACCGTTTACGAACGATGCATTTTGATATCTACGATTGGTGTTACCAACCACGTTTCTGATACGTGATTCTGCATAGTTGATTCTTTTAGATAGTCACGTATTTCGTATGTGAATTTTCTGATATTCATTTTATTTCTGCAAAGGAGGGTATGCTTTAGAAAATTTGGGCCTTTTCTGAAAATATTTTTAAACGCTTTTGAATGCTTACGAATGAGTCATGTAGTAGTATTTCTCTTTTTTTTCAATCTAGTATAATTTATCTCATGTATAGAAAAAATAACTTCTTATTTATAATTTTCAAAAAATGCGAAGTAGCAATATTGCTTCTCAATGATTATATGAATGATTAACTGTCAGAACTGACATTTTCTTATTGAAATGTTGTTGATAACAAATAAATGCATCGTTTCCTTACCGATTCGTTGATTTAATTGAATTATCTGGCGTATTTTTTATTTTAACGCTTTTTATATCTATCTCTTAGTTAATTTTATAAGGCACCAAATTGGTTTCAATGGGTACATCAATAAAAAAAGTACTTCAAAAGCGGCTAATAATGAAACATACCGGTAGTTAGTACTAAATATTCGAAATCACAGAGATGTTGACTGGGTAGAGCCTGGAGAAAACTCCCAAATTTGCATCCAATGCTATGCTTAGTTTAGGCGAGGAGGTGAACTAAAACAATGTTTATATTAGCAACATTGAAGAACTTTTAAACTTATTGAGCTCATTCTTGCTGTCCTGTTACTGATCACCAACACCATTGTCAATATCAAAAATTTAAAAAGCAAAAAGAGTGGAGTTACTGGTGACAGTGAAAAATCGAAACAGTAATCATTTCTGTAAGCCGATTATACTAACATCAATCTTCAATTATACCTATACCAAAATCGTTTGATTGCGCCCGCTATACATCAGTGCTATCAACATCACGAGAACTTCTGATATGTTCAAAACCTCGCCACGGATTGATAAATCTGCGACCTCGCCTAGTTTATAACGCTTCTATAACACTAGAAATTTCATCGATTCTGCAACAAGCAGAATCCGATCTCTAAAACACAGATGTTTCTCTATATACTCTCTACCTATGTATTACATTGCAACCACAGACTTCAGATTGCAACCAAGAACACGCACATAAGCGGCGTTGCCAAAATGTTTATTTTAGTATTGTACTGCCTCAAGAAATCGTGCTGAAGAAGAGCTTATTCAAAGATGTTCCGGAAAGTTTGGAAGCTGAACTTTTGGGCAAATGTTCCTTTTTTATTGACTTAAAATTGTACAAAATCTCATGACCGGGAGCAGATGGCCCAGAGAAGCATACCCTCGTTTAGTGATTTTGATAAACATACCAAGAAAAAACTGGCGCCCGAGGCGATTTACTAAACAATTTGTATTTTACAAAACAAAATGTAAATCTATTCGTAAGCACCTTTTCTTGTGCTGGTGAACCAGCTTAACCCGTTTCAGTAGGATTCGGTTTATTTATCTTCGACTATTGAATTTATGTATTATCGAATTGAAAAATCTTTCTTTGATTTTCCTTATTTCTGATGTTATCGGAGGTCCAAACACTTCTTATACACCGGTGCCCAATGTGTATAATTATGATGCCATTTGCCAACCATTTTCAAACTATCACTATCTCTTCCATGTATTATCAACTGGGTTGATTGCATTTCGACTCAGAAATTGACGTGCAGGTCACTTTGGGCATTTCATGCGTTCTATGTTAGTTATAGACGAAACTGGCAAAACAAATCGGTAGCACATGGGCGTTCGATTCGAACCAGTCAGAACCATCGAAAATTACGGTGATTGATATTAATTTTAATGGGAAATCACTTTTTCGTTATCCCTTTATGTTTCCCAAAAACATCGAATGTTATTTTGAAGAGTAATCTGCCAGAGACACCTCGTCCGACCCTCATAATGGAAATTTCCCTTTCAATTTCGGTTCACTTATCGAACTTCGACCCTTCCTTCGTTTCCAGTAAGCAGATCTTGGTACTCCCGATAAAGCCGATTATAAAACATTTACACATGATAAACCAAACATTTACCTAAAATATCCCCAAGTCTCGGGGGCACCACAAACTAGAATGAGCCATAAAATATTCATGGAGCGCTGTACGCAGAAATGCAAGGCTCTCCGCTAAAAGGCTTTTCTCATCAAGCGTCAGCGGCTATGAATGGCGGCCATGTTTTTAATTTCGTCCTAATATTTGAACGTGTACTCAATTAGATGCTTGACCGAGGGATGAATGTAAATAACGTATTTGTTAATGAATTCAATTGTTGCCATACGAATTTCTGGGAAAGGATTAGCTCGAACATTACGCTATGATTTCCCAGTCGTTTCAGAGAAAATGAGGGTAGGAAGATTTTTGTGATTAAGTGAAATAAAATACTGTAGGCTAATAGCTATATTTGCTGTTTATTTTTGTGGTCACAGATAATTCATAAGTGATTTTCAAATGGATTCAATCGACGATGAAAGTGTGAATTGTACAATAGAAAACAACAAATCCAAATATTTCTATAAATAACTGTTTTAATTGTATTGTCAATATGTAGTTATAATTCATTTTTAAATTAATTACGTTCATTGTTTTCATTATATTATTGTTCGTAAAGTTCTGGGTTTGATCATATTTTGCATCACAGAAACATTAAGGAAATTGTAATATTCAAAAAAGCCATCATGGATATTGAAACAGATGTCCTGAGCTATACAGGAAGTCTCATTTTGAGTAACCTATATGTACAATGGATATAATGATAGTCTGATGATGGTGGTTGATGGATTCTAGACTCGAAATGGGCACTTCTATTTAATTCTGATTTATGTTTCGATAATTCTGAATTAATTGAAACCAATTAAATATAGGCTTCTATCGAGATGAGATTGAAATTCACTTTAGCGCCTGCTCAACGATTTCATTGCACACCGGGCGATAAAGTACTCCGCAGGCACTAAATTGCTACTTTACGCTCACATATCCGGGTGATAAAGTGCTACTTCACGCCCGGTCGTGCATAAATGTTTATACTTTAGTGGAGATTGAAATCGAAGGGAAATCCATTGAAAGCTAAGTAGTTATCAGATCTTCAAGTTCATCTCTCCCTCGAATGATGAAATTTTGGATAGATGCTATGTAGCTATAGGAAGATAAAATCAAAACCATCGATACGATAGTTATGGAACCCAGAACAATGGAAGGACACTAGGCACTAACTCAGCAGGAACGTGCGCTGACTCATGTAGGATAATAGAACCTATAAACCAGAGCCGTCGCATAATCTTTCAGTACTTTGAAGTCGTACAGTGAATATATGTATTCATTGAATATAAGTTCCTTAAAAATAAATTGTTTTCAAAGATGCACCATCACAAAAAGAACTTATTTCTTGATGTTCGCGTTGTATAATATTTTGACTCAAGGCTCTCCGCTAAAACAGTTCTCTCATCAAGCGTCAGCGGCTATGAATGGCGGCCATGTTTTCAATTTCGTCCTAATATTTGAACGTGTACACAATTAGATGCTTGACCGGGGGATGAATGTGAATAAGGTATTTGTTAATGAATTCAATTGTTGCCATACGAATTTCTGGGAAAGGATTAGCTCAAAACATTACGCCAGTGATTCCCCAGTCGTTTCACAGAAAATACAGGTAGGAATATTTTAGTGATTAGGTGAACGAAAGTTCAAAGCTCAATTGAAGTAGAGAAAATATTTTTAACTATTGTAGGTTACGTCACACGAGTGTCATGATGTTCGATGAATTACAACATTATAACATACCTAACTGTTTATACTCAAGTGAAGATTGAAATCGAAAAGAAATCCGTTGAAAAGCTCTGTAGTCATTAGATCTTCAACTTTGCTATCTCTCTCGAATGATGGAATTATGGATGAATGTTCATAGTCATAGGAGCATAAAATCAAAATGAAAACAAACAAATCGTCTGGTATAGATGTTATAATATATGAAATATTGAAAACCATCTGTATTTCTGTATCGAAACCTCTAATGCTTCTATTCAATGTAATTATATAAACTGGTGAATACCCAAGCACATTCAGAATAGGATTAATTAAACCACTCTATGAAGCAGGTGATATAAATGAAATTCAAAATTATCGTCCTATATCTTTAATTTCAACATAAGCCAGCGTATTTGAGAAAATAGTGAAAATCAGAATTGATGAGTGTGAGCATGCATTATGCCATCTAACAAACAACATTTTTGAAGCATTAGAAGGAAGATCTGCACTTGTCTGTCTATTCCTTGACCTAGCTAAAGCATTCGATTCGTTAAATCATGAATTATTATTGGATCTATTCATTTTTACACTATTAACTTTCTTTGATATTTTTAATATTGTGTCTATATTAATTTTTCATATTCACTTGAATTATATAAAAACCTAAATATAGTTTTTTCTCACAAGTGCACAAATTCGTGAGGTTCAAAAATTTATTCACATATATTATGTGTAACACTTTTTCTAAAATTTTGGAAAAAGTGTTACACATACAACTTATTGAATATCTTGAGAAAAATAAATTATTATATGATGGTCAACATGGGTTTCGTAAATGCAGAGATACAGAAACAGCAGCAATGGAAATAATTTCACAATTTCAAGTAAAAATTGATGATAATAAAAAATTTTGCCTTTCATCTCTGGAGCTATGTAAGGCCTTTGAAACTGTTCGTCATGGAATTTTGCTCAGAAAATTGTTGAATATAGGTATAAGAGGAACTCTCCTGAAGATTTTTCAAAATCATTTATTCAATAGAAAACAATACATTCATATCGGAAACCATCGAAGTTCTTTAAATAATATAACTTGCGGAGTGTCGCAAGGATCTATTCTTGGACCCATTTCAAAACAACAACACAAATTGACATTTAATTTCAATAAATCAACTTATACAAATATATTCAAAAGAACGAATGCCATTCCTACAAATTATCATGGGCCCAACACGTAGGAAATATCAGAAAAAAAATTTCACCGCTGATTGGAATCCTCTTCAGAATAAGGAACATCATACCACTTGAATTCTTGAAGAATATATTTTTCTGTCTAATTTATTCACACCTACAGTATCTCATATCTATATGGGGAACAGCAAACTGCTCCATTCTAAAACCTTTGAAATCTTTACAAAATAAATCAATTAAATGTATAAATTACCGTATCTAGAGCCGACACAAAATCTCTACAAACCAAATCATTTGTTAGATATGAATTCTCTTAATAAACTGAAGATTTGCTGTTTCATTCACTCTGTTAAAAATGAAATGAAAACATCAAATAATATTATTTTCACTGAGATATGTAACACACATGATCATTCTACGAGGCAAAATAAATTATTATGTATCAAAATTGTTAAATCTAATTTTGGTAAAAATCAATATATCATGAGGGAATTGCTATTTACAATTCCATTCCTACATGGCTTTGATTCTTTTTCACTGCTTCATTTGCTTTTTTTTTTCTTCAATTTTTATCATCCTCTCTGTTCTATAAGTCTTAATATTAAAGTAAGTTATTATGTATTATTCAAATTATAGATGTACTCAATACTCTTATGAGATCCCTGTACATGAACATGTAATGTTTCTTGGGATAATAAATGTACTACTGCAACTATGTTAATATGTTTTTTTTGCATTGTTATTGATATTTATTGTGAATAAATTGTTATTATTATTGTGAATCGAACATCTTTCTCCTCCGACATATCATACGATACAGATATATATTTGAATGAGCCAGCAATACGGACTCCGCTAGATAACTGAAATCGGATTTGCGCTAAATGTTCCCTCGAGAATAGAAAATTCAGATTCCACAACTGCCAAGGGACTAGGCCAGAAGAAATAAAGCTTTCCGGAATTCTTCAGCCCATAAAAGATGCACGGCGTGTATCTGATTCAGGAAGCAGAAAGGACAGACTTGATGTGTTACAATCGGAGGTATCGAGATATACCTGCTCCAGAATAGAATACTCGCCTGGACATGCAAAAAAGAGAACCATCCAGCCATGCATTCTGGATGATATGAAATATTCAGAGGATTTCGCTCGTCTTCCACTAGTCGATTCATGCTCATGAAAGTTGATTGAAACCTGGTATCAATTCTTATCGTGAGCATTCCGGATGAACCGCCGGACAAGTCATCCGGACAAGGATGGAATTTCAGTGAGGGAAAATCACTTGGTTTGAATTTCTCTGTGAATAACGAGAAACGTCAAATATCGAGTCTCAATGATTGAATAACATTCTGGACAATTTCTATTGGGTGTATACAGGATGAATAAAAACCCTGGTGTGTTGACTAATACCTAATAGATTGTGAGCAAATTTTCTAGACTTTTCGCTTTCTTGATTTTGATCAATTTTAACTGAACAGATGCCTTCGAGAGTTTGCAGAGGCGCACGTTACGTGATTTTAATTTAATCTGTGATGCCATTATATCCGTCTGCTCGACGGCCATTCGATTATTTATAGAATTATAGGTTATGTTTATTTCATGGTCTCATATTTTGCATGCAATTTCTTGCTTTTCCGCGAAATGCTGAAAATTATGTAGTCATCACATTTTGACTGATTATTAGGAATTTCTTTTGCTTTCAACTTGATGAAAAATAAATCAAAAACTCAGTGATTGTGATGTGATTTTAAATCTTCCGAAACAATAGTTGTGTGTGAAACTAGAAAGTATTGACATCTTATCTTTCTACTTCCTGAGGAAACGAAGATAGTTAAGTACTTTTTTCTCCATAATGTTGAAAAAAATGCAATTTTAATGTGATTACGAGCCGATGATATGAGGGTTAAGTAATACCTACACGTTACACGAGCGTTTTATTTTGAGCTTTGTAAATCGGTTCATAATAAATCTAACTATCACTGTAAAATCAAACAAATACAAGAACAGCAACGATAAACACTCAAGAAGTATATATACAAGAGAAACGTGGAAAGGAAGAAGAACTAGGTACAACATTTTAAATATTAAAGGAACTTTCAAATACATTCAAATCGAACTGTCAAACATTTCAAAGAAATCAATAGCTTTTTATTAGACGAACTTGACCTTACGTATTTTGTAAACTGATAATTTTATTGGTGAACGAAAGATCCCGCAAGAGTTTATCCAATGAGACCGCTGGTATCGAAAATCACTCGTAAGCTGCCGCCTCAATGAAAATGTACCCTTAGAATATCGCATTTGTATCACCACCTCAACACCACCTACCGTCAAAAAATGTAAGTTTACTGTTCGATTTCTCAGGTCGAGAGGAGTTGGCTAAACAAAAACATATCGGTCAACGCACCAGGATTTTTATTGATCTTGGGTGTATACAATTTCACTTGTTTCCGCTCGATACATTTGTCAGTCTAGAGTCCATAATTTGGGTTTTCTGTTTCCTAGAATGAAAAGGAAAATACTTCGAGCTCGTAAAATATAGGTTATTTGCAAATTGGTGTGTTTGCCTCGATATGTAACTGAAATATCAAAAAGATGCAAAATTGAGACCATTTCGTCAATAACGTATCGTACTGTTATGTATTTGGAGATTCAATTAACAAATTTATTCAAAAAATGATTACTATTTTCTCCATGCGATATTTCGTAAGCTAGTCTTCCGCCTTTTCAAGCTTATTTTGTCTAATTTTTAATGGAATAGCAATTTGTGGTATGTAGTGTCGAAATGTAACTTTGGCATGACCTATTCATCTATAGTTATACCTAGTGTTGATTTTGACACATTCTACTTCGAATTGAATTTCCCCATTTCAACTTTCCTTTTCAGAAGAGGCATTAAACATGGATCCATACCCAATGAACAAGTAGCAATCTCTTTATTTCTGTTTAACAAAATGTAAGTAGCCTCTTCGAGTTTTCTTTTTGTTTCATTCTGTTCTGTTATGAGTAAATTTAACTTATCCCATTCGACCCTGTGTCATCGTCCATAGATATTCTAATAAGTCCGCTCACTCTCAGCGGCGACCCAAATCATCACCGTCCGTCCTCGCGCGTCCCTTGCCTGGCCGGTCGGTCGTCAGTGCCCGTCTGACGGGGGAGCCAGTTTAACAGAGTGTCTCCGATTGAACAGTTCTCATCGTTCCGGCCGGTTAAACTGAGTGCGCGAAATGAACATTCTATTTGAACTTTTATTCTTGTAGTTATTTGAATATTTTTTGATGAGGAAAGAAAGTTACGAATTCTCTGGAATTTATTTTTGGTTGGAGGCTTACTATCTCCTCCGTTTTGAATTTATGGAAAATAATGAAAATTGAAAATTATAAATTTTTATTGACGCGTAATCTCAATCAGGACTGTCTCGAGAATTACTTTGGTCAAATCAGAAATGCTTGTGGAAACGCTAGAAATCCAACTGCCATTCAGTTTACCAGAGCATTTAAAAAACTTTTTGCTATAGGATATTTGCACGAGACAGAAGGCAGCAATTTTATGGAAGACAGTAGCGATATTTTGCTTAATATAACATCGGAGTCATTGAAAAATATTGAAAGTTTTCAGGAAAAAAATTAAGAAAATATTTCTCCAATTATAAAAATAGAATCAACCGATTATAGGAATTTGATATCAGAGGAGGGAAATGCACTGGTCTATGTTGGTGGATATTTTTTACGTAGATGTCTCTTTAAACATTCTTGTCATATTTGTTTGGAATATTGTTCATCATCCGAAAGAGACAAGTCTACTTCATTTTGTGATCTCAAAGCTTACAAAGGTAGTAAAAATATATTTGGTGGCTCAACAGTCCCTCCCAATGATTTCGAAGTATTTAATACAATTAGAGAATACTTTTGTTTCGAATTTTAATGATTACTGCATACATGATGGTGTAGGAAACATATTTTTAAAAGAATATTCCAATGTAGAATTCACCCATCCATGTAGCAATTTTCCCAAAGACTATTAACTTTCATTGTTTACAAGAGTTCGAATCTATTACACAATCAAATTTGCAAACAGGCAAATAAGATCTCAATGTTTAAATGATGAACAACTGAACTGAAACCACTAATATCGTTGCCGACGTTTCGACTTTTATAAAGTCATCCTCAGGGCATTACAAAGTTGCAGTGAATCAGATATAAATACACACATACAGGTGAAAATTTTTTAAAATTTGCGACTAGAATCACTTCTGCGAACGAGAGGTCAAGATTGAGTAAATTTGGTACAATTCAATTGACAGTAAAAATGTAAAAAGAGACATGAACAACGATTTCAAAAATGTAGGAAACGGTAGAACCCAATCTCTGGTTTCTTGTCTATTAGAATAAAAATAAAAGGACATTTACATAAAAATTCCCAGTTTTTGATACAGAAGTATATTTCTGACCGACGAAAAGTCCACTGTGTTAGCGACCGTTGAAAATAAAATCAGGAACTCACTTACTTCCTGCACTCAAACAGAGTTATATATATATATATATATATATATATATATATATATATATATATATTATATAAACAAAATATATATTTCAGTATCGAAAACTGGGAATTTTTATTTTTATGTAAATGTCCTTCAATTTTTATTTCAATGGACAAGAAAACCAGAAATTTATGTGAGTTCAACCGTTTCCTACAGTTTTTAATTTTTGTTTATGTCTATTTTTACATTTTTACTGTCAATTGAATTGTACCAAACTAATGTACCCAATCATGTCGCAAATTTTAATAATTTTTTATCTTGTGTGTATGTATAACTGATTTACTGTAACTTTGTAGTACCTTGACGATGACTTTATACAAGTCGAAACGTCGGCAAATAAATAATAGTAGTTTCATTTATTCGACCTAACTCCAACCAACCCCCAGCTAAATATTTGAAATGTGTCTGAATATATATGCCAAAGTACTGAATAGATTATAATCATACTATTAGGGTATACTCAAGAAAACAACAAATCACCATTCAATTAGGTAATATGTAAATAAAGATTATTCATTTTCATTTTTTCTTTATTGTGAAGTCCCTTTATAAGTATCTCACCTTTTTACCTGCCCATAATTTAAGAAATCAGGTGATTCATGCCAGCTATTACAACGAAATATTCCTCAATTTATTGTTATTAGAATCTCATATAATATAATCATCTCAATGAAAGATCATACAAAAACACAAATAATATATAATGAATATGATCAACACTTGACGCCTGACCCTCATAGACACACTTTCGAGTAAACATATTGTTCGCGCTGCTGACTGACCCTCGTATAACGTATTTCTGCTTGTAGCCCGCATGATTTACGACCGCTCGCAAAAAGAGCGGCATATTTTACCCACATCAAAGGAGTTACCAGACTTAGGCTACTTGCACACACACCGATCTTGGACGGCCGATTTTATACCGGTCGTCCAAATTCCAATAGTGAACCACATGTGGGAACGGGACCTGGCACACACGCTGACCGCTGATCGGTGCCGGTAAAATATCGGTTAGCAGCCACTGCATGGCCGGCATTACCGGGAAGTAGTGGCGTACGTAACTAAATACACGCTTGCACACCCACCGATTGTTTACCGACCATTCCAATCGACTGCTTGGTGAAATTGTAGATACTGAGTACAACGTTGGTAGTGCGTGCTAATTACAACAACAAAGCAACTGATTATTTGACCGGTAAAAATCCGGTGAGTCTGCAAGCACCCGCTACCGATAAAATATCGGCCGATTTTATACCGGCCGTCCAAAATCGGTGTGTGTGCAAGTAGCCTTATTAGAATATCTATGGACGATGCCTGTGTATACCATTTGTTGATAATATGTCTGAAGTAATTTTTACTTATCTACTCCTCGTCTTCTCAAGTTATTTTTATGTTCAGGTGCCCTCATTTTCAATGGCCTTAATATTTCAACAGTATAAAAACTGTATATCGACAAAACTTTTGACATTGTGAAACAAAAGTCTGTTTATTTCACAAAAAACCGAGTTCAACGTGAATGAAATTATAGAAATGTTGGATGTTAGTCTGCAAACGACATACTCCCAACTAGGGGATGATTTTAATTCACAAACATTTGGAATGGTTATGGGGTCTCCGCTATCCTCCATTTTCAGTAATATTTTTATGAAAAATTTTGATGAAGATTATATCGATATTTATCATGATAAACAACCAAATGTGTGGTGTAGATACGTTGATGATATTTATATATAATGTTGAAAGTTTTTTCGATAGGTGGAACATCAAGGCCATTGAGAATAAGCACAGCTAACCTCAAAAATAACTTGGGAAGACGAGAAATAGATTAGATAAGTCGAAATTAGCTGAACACATATTATCAACAAGAAATGGTACACACATGGTCGAGTGGGATAACATCAATTCACTTGAGACAGAACAGAATGGAACAAAAAGAGAACTCGAAGAGAGCATTGTGTTAAACAGAACTAAAGAGATTGCCACTCGTTCACTGAGTATGGATCAATGTTGAATGCGTCTTCTGAAGAGGGAGTTGAACTGGGGAGATTCCATTCGAAGTAGGTTGTGTCGAAATGAACACTACGTATGGTTATCTATGAATAAGTCATGGCCAGTGTCACATTTTGATACTACATACCTCAAATTGCAATTTCATTGGAAATTTCACACCTACACTTCTCAACCCATAGAATGCCTCAATTTTCATGACAACTACGATATTTGAGATGATATCTTTTGACAGTTCAGAAAATAAACATAGGAACTACAACCTTTATATAATGTAGCTGTACCTGTGAATAATACGAAATACATTTCTACCAACATTAGTGACCCAAAATTATGAAATGGAAATATGGATATACCTACTAAGGATTTTTTCGAGATTGCGTCATGTTACTTATTTTACAAGATGATATCGAAAAAATGGTTCACATACAAGAAACCTTGTAGGAGGCAATGAATGGAAATAACAAGAATGAATAAATGAAATTAAAAAACAATATTTTTATATAAGAAGAAATATTAACGAGTCATAGCGCTCCACCTACTTCGGCAGTTTTTACGCAAGTGAAAGTAAAGGGTCCATCCGAAGTATGGTCATTACAATCTGAATCATTCACAGAAGTTTGCATACCCATATACAGCCTAATTATATAACATAAAATAGAGCAATTCTTTTTGAAAAAATATTAAAAATGAAGAAATTGTTTCTGAGAATGAAATTATCTTCAGAAATTGATTCAATTGACAAAAATATGTTTAGTTTTTCTTAAAACATTTTCAATTTGGTCTATGAGAACGTCGCTGGAAGTATAAATAAGAATTAAATGGCTTACTTTAGGGAAATTCAGTCCTGATTATACTAGAATCCACGTTCAATTAGACCAAACCTAACCAATGACAAGAATATGTTTTTTGTTTCCCCACACTTTCCCGAACAAATTTTTGAAGCTTCTCTAGAAAAACCTGATGAGGAGCCTGCAGGCAAGATGAGTGAGCGGTATGATATCGTTGTTGCTTTTTTTGTTGTTGCCAGAGGTAGTGCCTAGTAGTGCGAAGAAGGCGTTACTACAATTTGGTCTATGGTCTATGAGTACGTGGCTTCTCGTATATTGAGGATTGGAGGTGGGTCATTCAATCCTTGAAAATAGCAATATGCCAAAAAACAGATATAATGAGTTGCCGAACAAACAAATATTTTGAAACTCAAATCTTTTTTCTTTTTATTTATAGGGAGAGAAAACTCAAAATATGGACTCCAGTTCATTTTTCCCCTTGTGAAGCATTCGAGCAATATTTTCAATTGTTTTTGTAATAGTAAGACCTCTGTTTTCATTAGTTTAAAAATGCGCTAAAACGATGCTAGCTGAAGCTTTTCAATCAGAGGTAAAGTAAAACAAATTAATAGTGTCAATTTGACACTGTTGATGACATGCATATGAGAAAGTTTTTTCATTTATTATTTTAATCATTATTCATTATGACTCAACGAACGTTTTCAATTTCTTCTTATTTCCCAATAGATGTATAATAAATAACAAATAATAATTTAATTGAGGGGAAATAAACAAAGAAGAGGACCGATATCCGACTTGTTTGGGAATGTTTCGAACATTATTTCATGGCGTAGGTAAATATAACAATGAATAAGATTCATGTACCCTTGAAGGGTTTTTGTTATTTGAGAATGTATAAGATCTAAACAGAATATGTGGATTACGGTCTAGAAGAACACATTATTGCAGATGTTACGTATTAAATGCAGCATATTGAGGCCAAATTTTATGAAAGAAATATTTTGCTTCTGCTGTTCATTCAGTTCGAGTTGTTTGAATCTTCGGTGATAATGGTTGGACATGTGAAAAATGGTATATTTGAATGATTTTTCATTCCTAAATCCCTGTTCCTAACGGAATTTATCAGTCGATTTCTAATTTTGATGAAATTAGATTGCAAGTATCCCGATTTGGATGGTGAATCGTTTTGAAATTAAGACAGATACTATACTAAGAAAAAAAAACAGCTTTCGAGCAATGAAAAGAGTTTTCAACCTCAACTCTGACTTGCTCGATCGTAAATTTTTCACTTCTGAACAAAATTTTGGTCACTTGCATCGATGTTCGGAAGCAGCTGATTTTGTTTCAATACCTGAGTACTTGAATTGAAAATCGAATCTAAGTTGATCAAAACTTTCCAAAAAATTCATAACTCGAATACTACAAAAAAATCAGATAATAAAAATGTGGCATATCAATCGAGCCCATAATCCTTTGATACCTTCTGGTGGTACACACTCTGGTGATTCCTTAGTCTGGACCTAAGTGGCAGTTAGGAGGGTATCAACAGGATTTTTTGTATGTGTCATGTAATAGGTTGATGGCTGGATTAGTATACAGACACTTCGCTGCTGGGTGTCACTTTTTTTTGCAGTTCACGAATTGTTATGATATCCAAGACGAAACAAATTTTCAGTGTTTCAGAAAGTCATTGATAAAATGTTAATATACAGGGTGTCCCAAACTCGATGGCCTATTAGAAATTTCTGGAAAACGGGACTTAGGATTATTTTGAAAATTGTATTTCTTGGGTAATAATTTCTGTTCTATCGATCCAAAATATTTTCAGCGCTGCGACGTTGCCGCTTATATTGAAAAATAGCAACAACTTTGATACTTTGAATAGGACACCCTATATATTATTGCATTTCTCGCTTTGTTATTGCATTCCGATTATTTTTATATGATACTTCCCTATACCTATCTCCAGTGTTTTTCGAGAAATTCATTGATTTCCTTATTTTTTGTGCGAAACTTAGCTTCAATCGAATGCTTATCACTGTGGTATTTGGATTCAAAAACAGCTGAAATTTTGGATGTAGTTTGACAATTCCTTGTGTATTAGTTGTGTCTGAGGAAATTCTTTCTCCATTATACAGGGTCCTCAAAAGTTTGTGATTTTACGGATACAAACAAAAGTGGTGAAAAGTCCATTTTTTCAAATGGAACAACCTGTATATTATCGAAAATCCTGAAAGACAATTGAAGTTCCTTTCAAGTGATGTGTCATATGTCTATACCTAAATAGTCAGGTTTCCGAAATAAATGCAAGTTTCTATAAAAATTGGATTATTTTGACATATTTTGTATTAGGTAGCTATGAAATGTCATGAAACGTCACATTGACCATGAAGAATTAACAATTTCCATTTTGATTCTTTTCTGATCAAATTTACGTTATTGAACGCGCAAAACGTTTTATTATTGATGCAATAATTGTCGAATTTTCATAATGACATGTTCCATGACATTTCATACCTACCTGATACAAAATATGTCAAAATAATCCAATTTTCGTAGAAACTTGCATTTATTTCCGAAACCTGACTATTTAGGTATAGACATATGACACATCATCTGAAAGGAACTTCAATTGTCTGTCAGGATTTTCAATAATATACAGGAAGTTCCATTTGAAAAAATGCACTTTTCACCACTTTTGTATGTATCGGTAAAATCACAAATTTTTAACGACCCCGTATAAAGGAGGAAGAATTTCCTTAGACACAACTAATACACAGGGCATTGTCAAACTACATCCAATATTTAAGCTGTCTTTGAATCCAAATACCGCAGTAATAAGCATTTGATTAAAGCTATGTTTCGCACAAAAAACAAGGAAACCAATGAATTTCTCGAAAATCACTAGAGATAGGTAAAGGGAAGTATCATACAAAAATAATCGGAAAGCAATAACAAAGCGAGAAATGCAATAATATATAGGGTGTCCTATTGAAATATCAAAGTTGCCGCTACTTTTCAATATAAGCGGCAACGTCGCAGCGCTGAAAATATTTCAGATCGATAGAACAGAACTAATTACCCAAAAAATAAAATTTTCAAAATAATCCTATGTCCCGTTTTCCAGAAATTTCTAATAGGCCATCGAGTTTGGGACACCCTGTATATATATATATATATCCTTTTCGATTCTGAACAATTCATTTTTTTGGTTTTACTAAAACGTCCCTGATTCAAAAGTTGAAATAATTCCATTTGGTTTCTAAATCGATTCAATTGTCTTCATATATTATACTGGAATTGTGATTTGTTTTTTTTGAAAATTGTACTGAATTTTGGACTTCTTTCGTTCTTAAACGAACAGTTCATGGCATGATGTAGATCACTATGATGCAATGGAGATCATTGCACTGTAGAGACCTTCAATTTTTCCATAGCCATGGATTTGGCTGATGTGATTTCTGATTCGTTACTTTTTCGTCAGTCTCATCTTTGTCACTTTCGAAAATGGTTCTCAGAATCTTTTTTTTCGATTTTTGATTGAATATTCATAGGAATATAGATCACGACAAGTTGTTCAGAAATCCATACTGTTCTGGAGCCATTGTTATCAGTGATGGCATTTCCCAGAGTTTCTATTCTGAAAGCGTCCTCAGATGATTTGAAAGTAAACGAACTAGAACTTTAAAATTTTCATCAGCAGTTCTTGCTAGTATTGTATTTCTTGATGATTTTTCATTATTACGACTAATATAAAAACATTCATTCTGGAACAACATCTGAACGGACAGGAAGGCAATGGAATCTGATCAAGCAATGTCGTTCGACCAATGGAACTGTAGAGACTAGTAGAGAGTTTCATCATTTGTCGGACCCAATTGTGAGAGGAGTACCTGAAGGCGAAACGGGTTATTGAAGTTACTAGCGATTTGGCTGACCAATCCGTTGGGGTGTTGATTGGTTAAATTGCATTATTGATGGAGATATGTCTGTAATTTCTTGATCATGACTCCAGCATGAGTCGAATATTCAACGAGGGCTATTTTCTATATTCCAGTGTCCCTGGAAAACACTCATTTTATATTAATAATATTTGGTTGATTCATTGTGCACTAATGTTGAAGTATGAAGATCTCTGTAACCAAATATATTTCGAAATTATTATTTGTATTTCTCAAAATCGGACCTTTTAATGTGTGAAGATTTCAATAAATGGAATAGGAAACATATTCTATGTACTTATTTCTTTTCGTGATTGAATTCCATTCATTGGCAGTATTCAGTAGAGCCCCTCTGGAGGATTGTCTGAATTCTAATAAGCAATAATGCTAATCAGATTAGAGAGAAAGTATTTCATTCAATATACCTTCCTACTGAAATTTTCATCACCGACCTGTTTACTCAAAGCTGCGAGTGGTCCAAAGTTTCAACGTCCAAGGGACGATTGAAATTTGAATATTCATTTGCCAGGAACGAAATTAATTTCCTAATAATTTTGAGTTTTCCGATATCCTGGTCAAACAAAGGATCGAGGCTTAGATGATTCGGCGATTTAATGAAATGCTGGGAGATGTGCTGTACAACGTTCGAGGACATTTTCCATCATTGAATAGTGTACGGAGGGAATATCAATTTCCTTTACAGATTTAGGCTATACAGGGTGTCTTTCTTCTCAAGAAAATACCCCCGTATTTTCTGCAATAATTTAGGTAGAATAGCGAATCTCTCAGGACTGATGGAAATGCTCGAAATGCATCCACTACTTGAATGGGCTGGGCCCAAGTTTTATACAATGCCTGCCACTCGCGATGGAACAACCCGTTTTATGGTAAAATATACTAGAGGGCAAAATAGTCCCAATTTTTTTTCAAATTCGTGAACAAGACTACCACCTTACTTCGAATACACTTTTTCAGTCCTGAAAAATCCGAACTTGTCTAACTTCTCATAGAAACACCTCTATATCTTCCGTTAAAATCGAAGTGGAATGATGAAACTCTCAGGACTGATGAAAATGCTTGAAAAGCATCTACCATCTGATACTAGGGGACAAAGTAGTCTCAAAATTCCGCCAGATTCGTGATCAGAACTACCAAATTAGTACAAATACAATTTTTCCCTGAAAAAATTTCAGTCCTGAAAAATCCGATTTTTCCTCATGGAAACACCCGTAACTTCCGTAATTATTGAAGTGGATTTTTTTTTCGATTTTGACTACAAAACACAAACAAAATTCTTTGTTTAAGGAAAACTTCAATCATGTAAATGGAATGAAGAAATGATATAAGTGAAGTTTCAGGATGCTCAATGTTAACTCAGATTCTCATCTTTCCATTATTTTCAAAAAACCAAATGTTTTTCGTTGCGAGAAATTGTATGTAGTTCAAGACTCTTTCAGGATATGCCGTCCTTCGGAGGGGACGTAAAGCCGTCGGTCCCGAGTCCATGGATGTTGGGCTCGTTAAAGATCCCTATCTCTGGTTGGAATACCAGAGGGTTCGGCAAAATTTCCGGTTGGGGAAAGTGTGCTCACCGGCGTCGGTGATTGGCCTTAGTAGCGGAAATAGGCCGACGTTAAATAAAGAAATAAAAAAAAGACTCTTTTGAAGTAGTACTTTCAAACACGTTTCCAAGTAAAAAGCATAACTATCAATTTCAGTTGATTAAATTATTGACCATTTTAATATTTGTGACTTCAATCAAACTTCCCTTCAAGCGAACACATTTGCGCATGCGCTTTCTATTATTTTCTCAAACTCTTCTCAGTTCTCTAGGTGTGATTTCTTCACACGCTCGTATAATTCTAGCAGAGAGATTTATTTATTTATTTATTTATTCATTACACGGGATAACCCAATTTAGAAATAATATAAAAAAACAAAGATATTACAAATGTTACAAATTTAAAACAGTACGAATACATATTACAAATTCAGACTTACGAATAGCACATACATAGAAACTCGAACAAAGAACATCAAACACTAACATCGTTTGAAACCTTCCTTATCTTAATTACATTCATATAAAACAAGTCAAGATCCTGTGAAAACTCATTTGAAGATATTTTGATTCTGTTGAGAGGAGAATGATAGGCGTAATTGGTTGAGTGGAATGAAATTGCAAATATCTCATGAGTTCGGGTATTATAAATAGGGGATTTTAATGAAATAGTTTCGAGTATTTGTGGGCAGTTGATGTTACCTGAGAGAATTTTTTGAAGGAATATTACATCACTGACAAATCTTCTGTGAGAAAGTGACCGAATATTAATCATTCTTTCTATTTCATCATACTCATATTGCTCTCTGAGTAAACCCAATTTATAAGCACAACATCTCAAAAATTTTTTTTGTACTCTTTCGATTTGTTTGACATAACAGTCATAGTGTGGAGACCAGACAATAGACCCATACTCTAGAATGGATCTAACATGGGAACAGTAGAGTATCTTCATTGTATTATGACTGAAGTCTTTGCATGTCCTGAAGGTGAAGCCCAACATTTTATAAGCTCTTGTTGTGATTTCATTGATGTGGTTGGAAAAAGTGAGTTTGGAGTCAAATTTTATTCCTAGGTCTTTTATCTCATTAACACGTGTTAATTGATTACCAAGGATTTCGTATGGAAAGTTGGTAGATGTTTTCAACCGAGAAAAAGAGATTGCAAAACACTTCCTGACATTCAAATTCATTTTATTGAGTTGACACCAGTAGCCTAAGTTCTCTATATCTTCTTGCAAAAGGTTGGCATCATAGAAAGAGTTCACAGGACGAAATAATTTCAAATCGTCAGCAAATAATAAAAATTGGGAGTTCCTAATGGAAAGAGATATATCATTTATAAATAAATTAAAGAGAAGTGGACCAGAATGTGACCCTTGTGGTACCCCAGAAGATACATTAATTGCATGTGAAATATATCCACCCACTTTCACGCATTGTGTGCGCCCTTGCAAGAAGCTCTTGAACCAACTCAACAAATGGCCATTGAAACCAAGAGATATCAATTTAGATGTTAGGATATCATGGTTGACCCTATCAAAAGCCTTGGAAAAGTCTGTATATATAGAGTCAACCTGAGATTTATTTTCAAAATCTAACAGAATATAGTTTTGGTACAGTAATAAATTTGTATTGGTTGATCTTCCCTGTATGAAGCCATGCTGTTGATCAGTGATTATATTTTTGCACATCCAAGAGATCTCTCTTGCTACATAATAATCCATCATTTTAGGAATCTCTGATTGCATGCAAACTGCTCTATAATTTTCAATATTGTCTGAATAGGGTTTGTGATAGAATAAATGCAATTTTTGATAAAATATAGAGGGATCCAATCTGGGCCAGAAGACAATTTAGATGGTAAACTTGCAATACGATCAAATATTTCTGTCACACTGATTCTGACTTCATGTATGTTAACTGTTCTAGCATAATTAAATTCAGATCTAATATAAGTATTGCTTTGGTCCTCATTAGAATAGACTGTAGAAAAAAAGTCGGCAAAAAGATTTGATATATCATCACCATCGGAACTGACCATATCATTGTAGTGCATTTTTTCAGGAATTTTGTGTGAATTTTTTATTTTGTTGACATGCGACCAGAAATGCCTAGGATTGAAAAATCATCGGGAGCCCCCCCGGGCTATGCCTTCAATATAACTTTTGTAACAATTTTGGCTAATCAATTTACACTGAGCTCTCAAGTTAGAAAAATTAATGTAGTCCTCATCCAGGCCAAATTGTTTGTAAAGTTTGTGATACTTTTTTTTTCTCTGACCAGCTGCCGCAACTGAGGAGTAAACCAAGAGGGAAAATTTGATGAATTATATTTTTTTGAATTGTATTTTTTTAAAGGTACATATAGATTGAGAGCATTATACAAGACTTCGTAGAAATAAGAAACTGCTTGATTGATATCATTGTAGGAATTAAGCAAATGCCAGTCCACACAGGAGATGTATGCATTTATGGAGTCATAATCGGCGTTTTTGAAATCATAAAAGTACTCATTGTAATCGAGTGTATAGTCAGAAGTGTGTGTTATGATGTCAAATGAAAGAGGAGAATGATGAGTGCTAGCCTGCAGTAGTGGGTCAGTTGCAAGTTGAATTGTTATGTCGTGTCTGTTGGAGAAAATCAAATCTAAGAAGGCATTTCTACTATTAGAAATGCTATTGAGTTGATATAGATTCAAGTAACTAAAACAATTCGATAATATCAAAGCAGGTGAATAATTAAGGTTGCATATGACATTTAGCCCCATATTATCATTATCCCACCTGGCATCAGGTATATTATAGTCCCCTAGCTAGAATGAGCAAGCTATCTGGGTACCTATCATGAATATCTTCTACAGTTTCACAATGCCTAATATACAAGTCTTGGGGGGAAGATGGTGGAATATAAACACAGCCAAAATTGATGGGGGAATTGCCATACTCGGTAATTACAAAAATATGCTCAACATTGTCTTGCACAGTTATTAAGTCAGCTTTGATCTTCCTTATTTGTTGGCCTATTATTATAAACTTGATTTTTCAACGTTTCTCATGAATAAAAATCCAGTGGAGTTATATCTGGGGATCGTGGTGGCCTTACTACGAAAGGGTCCTTTCCATTCCATAGTAGGTTCCTCTTCAACCAAACCCTTGTTTTGACACTATTGTGACATGGTCAACCATCTAGCTGAAAAATCATGTTGTTTCTCACATCGGAAAAACATTTTGGAGAAAATCAACGAATAGTTTTCGGTTTAAATTTTGAACGAAAATAAATTGCCTGATAATATTCATTCAGAATACCACACATTGATTTTCTTAGATATTTGGTGTCTAAAATTCACCCCCCCCCCTGATTTGGATTTTGGTCAGCCCGAAATCTCATGTTCTGCATAAGTTAAACTTGAAAAAATTACTCTCATTGGGATAATATCCCTGCATCCATAAACAATACTCCATACAGCGGAGTTAATCTCCTTCCTGCAAAGTATGTAGAAATTTGGGTTTGAATGCATTCATCTTTGAACCCCTCCATATTTGACTGCGGCTCATATTGAGTTGAAGCGATAAGATGCTCAAACTAATTCTAGGATCAGCTTGATAAGCCGCCAATATTATCTCCAATATGTTGTTTTACAATTTGCCTTTCCTTTGTTAAATGGTCAGTGCTCACGAAAAGATTCTATATTTCATGGACATTTCGAGGGTGTTTCCAGACCTCACGACTTCACCAACAATTGAAACAATCTCTATTTTTTCTTGCATTCGATTTCTGAAGTTGAGCAGCGCGCTGTTGGTACTGGGATGAGTGACCTCATGCAGGGATACACTGCGTCGAAAGTCTATACAACTGCAGCAAAATAGCATATCATAGCTTGCAGGCAATATGTCAATGAGCACAAGATATATTGAGGACACATTTTCTCGCTGATTCATAGATGGGTGAAAAAAAATTTAGGGATTAGAAAATATTTTAAGTAGACAACAAAAGTTGAATGGGTTCTCTTGTCTCAAAGGTACGACTTCACTAAAGATATATTTCTTTCGAATTTTCCTGAAGAGATAAAAAGTTATAGATATATAAAATAAAATTTATTTTATTATACCCTATTCTCCAACAGGAAGACCGAGATTCTATTTGCCGCCTCGAAACCAGCATGCTGAATTTTACACGTTGAAAGTTAAGATCTCCTCAATTCCAGTGTCGACTTCTGATTGTTGACGTTTCTTGGGTAGCGTCAGCTGATTAGGGGGAATAACTCCTTATAAGCTCTGGCAAGAAAACCGATTGATGTTTCGTTTTGAAATTAGCAAAGTGAATTGTGAATTGAGAACAGTAAGAATTCATAAGGTAGCTTGTGGCTTCAAATTATTTATAGTAGAGTAAATGGACTAGCAAAAGGCTTCTAGAATAGATTTTCATAGGCACTTTGTTGCTAAAATGTAAAACCTATTTTTTATCATTTCTAACACCGTTTCAATGCAAAATCACCTGGTCGTCCAAAAATCGTAGTGGGTGGGGAGTGGTACGGAGCCTTTTTTAAAAAAAAAGCAATTTTTTTTTCAACGTTTTTCAGATCTATGATTCGAGATAATTCACTCCTCAAATTTGCATACCCATCCGGACATCAGAAATATTTTTTTTCAATTTATTAAAATACTTCGCACCATTATTGTATATGGAGCGCCTTCACACAAAAACGCTTGCCCTGAAAACCCATACTTTTGAAATCTTTTAACTCACTCTAGCTCTAAAAGTATTGGGTCTAGCAAAAATAGGCTTTCTATAAACGTTATAGACCAAACATCAAAGAACATGATGTTTTTTTCAGAATTTTGATTGGATAATTAGTTCAGGAGAAAATTGAATAATCAGAATGATATGTCACGACGGACAGCGGCGAGCGCTAAGATGCGAGGAAGGGCGAGATTCCTTTGCCTTAGTCAACGTAAAATCAACTCTACTGAAAGCGATGTCGTTACTGTCGATTTTACCTCGACTTGAAACGGTGTGGTGTTGTAAATTCGTGTGCATCATATTATTGAAAGTACCTAGTTGGTGAGTATTACAGTTCAAATTGAATTAAGACGTGCTTCTTTTCGTAAAACTTATACCTACTGAACAAGACGATTTTAATTAAAATGTGGGTCTTATTCGTTTGGAAGGAGGAGAGCTGGTTAACTTTCAAGAAAAATAAAAAAAAAACTTTTATTGAATGCACGAAAGAACGTATGACAAATTGTCATGATGACAAATATATGCGGCATATATTCTCAAAGTGTGATGATCTAAAAAATCTAAGTTTTTTGAAATGGCACAAAAACTGTTATTAATCTCATACGAGCTCAAAGAACATTGCCTCGTATAAGTAAAAAAATACCAAATTGACAGCTGATATCCCAGCAGATTTTTGTAGAGGAGATATTTTTCAAAAAATGTCCCTTGCGGACCCCTTTTAATTCACAAAAGTGTGTATATATATATATATATATCATGCCGCTTGCGTTTCAACGGAATTACGCAACCTCAATAAAAAATCGGTTGAAAATACTAATATTGAAAAAAAGACAATGAAGCATTATGTAAACTTTTTGAGGAAATGGAGAAGGGTATGGAAAAAATAGGGATACAGCACAAAATCGATTGGCAAAACAGACAATGAAGCATTATGTAAACTTTTTGAGGAAATGGAGAAGGGTTTGGAAAAATAAGGATACAGCACAAAATCAATTGGCAAAAGATATCGCGAAATTAGTGGCATTGACGACATGAGTGAGAAACAAATTGTTAAAAAAATGAAACGCCATTTTGGGGATGATGTTGAGTCAGTAAGGTCTCTTAGACAAAACGAGCCAACAATTGTTTCGAAGAAGTTTTCATAGAGGACAATGATGAAGAGTCTGATTTAGAATAAATAATGTACCTATATATAAGATCAGGTTAATACTGACGTATAGGTATATTAATTATTTTTATTACTATCTTTCGTTCTTCAATGCGATATTCACTGAGAAGGGAAATCAAGCCATTTTAGATATGTATATCCCAAAGTTTTGACGATACCCCGTCCTTAAAAAGCTTCATAACAATGAGAAATCCATCAAGAACAAAAAATCTTCTGGAATTGACGAAATATCAATGAATATAATTGATAATCTTTCCATTGACACTTTGGCTGTTTTAGCAATAATTATAAATAACTCCTTCGAAGCTGGCTATTTTCCTACCCCCCTCAAAACATCTGTGGTTATTCCGTTATACAAGGGAGGCAATCATGACGAAGTCTAAGATTTTCATCCAATTTGTCTTATCCCCTCTTTAGCCAAACTAATAGAGAAAATAGTGAAAAATCGTTTGACTGATTTCTTAATGTCACATAATATAATAAATTGTGAACAATTCGAATTCCAACCGAAAAAAAGCACTAATGACGCCATATTGTCCCTTCTGAACGAAGTTTATAACAATATTAACAATCGTGATGTAGCTGCAGCGGTGTTTTGTGGTCTATCCAAAGCATTTTATTGTTTCAATCATGACATACTGCTCAGAAAATTGTATCACTATGGCATAGAGGAAATAACTCATAGGTGATTTGAATCATATCCCACAGGTAGAAGTCGAATTGTTAAAATGCCTACTTCAACATCAACTGCAGCCAATATAAACAGTGGAGTTCCTCAGGGGTCCATTCTTGGTCCCATTATCTTTCTTTTGTACCTAATGATCTGACATCGTTGAATATAAAGGGAAAGTTCACGTTATTCGCAGATGATACCACAATACTAAGGCACAGTAAAAATACCTCAGATCTCCACAAGGTTATATCTTCAGATATCGGTATTATCAAGGACTGGTGCAGTGCTTATCTCTTGTCTCTGAATATCAACAAAACTAACGTGATATCATTTCGGGGTTCTATTGATAACATAGCAATTACTCTCAATGAAAGTGTTATAGAGAATAAATTAAGCACCAAATTCCTCGGTATTGTCATAGATAACGACTTGAGATTTGAAGACCACATCAGAGCTCTCACGAAAAAACTCTCTTCAGGTCGTTACGCGGTAAGAATAACTCCCAGAGAGCTGGGAACATCTGCAGCTAAATCTGTTTACTATTTACTGGTAGACTCACACTTGAGATATGGAATTCCGTTCTGGAAATCTCATGAATTCTGTGTTTGTACTTCAAAAAAGAGCAATACGTATTCTCTTCAAATTGAAACAAGACTTTTGTAAGCCTATATTCATAACATACATACAATATATTGACAGTTTATGCCATTTTTATATTAGAAACGGCTTGTTTGATAAACAAACATAGATATGAATTTCCTCTGGTATCATCTAACTATTCCACTTGTCAGACTCACGATTTTAGACTGCCTTTACCCACCTCGACACAGACTGAAAGCCCCTCAGAATTTAGGAAAGCAATTGAAGTTTGACTTTCGGATAGACCCTATTACAGTTTGGACGAATTTTATGATGATAACTTCCACTAATACTCTGAAATACATCGTACACTGAGCTAATGTTAGTGTCAAACTAAACTTAGTTCCATTTCGCATCCTTTTTGTTTTGTGAAGTTCTCTTCTTGATTTTTATATTTCTGTTTGTTACCACACTTTATACATGTGGACATTTTCTTTAATGTGCTTAACATCTGTTTTTATCATATCATAAGTATATGTGTGTATATGAACTTGTGTATAATTTCAGAGGATTTGAATTTTATGGACTCAGTATATATGCTTGTATACATTTTTTATTATTCACACACGCTTTGTCCATAAGATTCATTCTTCGGACAATAAAGCTTATTTATTATTATTATTATTTTGAGTTGAGTAAGGATGATCGGATAGGAAAAGAATAAAAAATGATGATAAATCACTCTCAAAGATAGATGAAATTCTTTCGAAACAATACTTATTATTGGTATCATTACTAAACAAATACAAAATAAACCCATACAGTATTCTTATAGAATGTATGTGTTGGTATTCTGTCAACAAAACATGAGGCAAAAAAGGCTTTGAACTATTACATCATCCTGATATATTCGCGCCCAATGCGTATTCAGTCAAAAACCTATAAAATTCCCTTACAAAGAAAAATCGTCCGTAACAACATCGCTATCAGTAGAGTTGATTTTCCGTTGACTCTGGCATAGGAATCTCGCCCTTCGCATCTCTGCGCTCGCCGCTGTCCGCCACGACATACCATTCTAATTATTCAATTTCCTCTTGAACTAATGATCCAATCGGAATTCTAAAAAAACCAACATGTTCTTTGGTGTTTAGTCTATAACGTTTATGGAGAGCCTTTTTCTGATAGACCCAATACTTTTCGAGATAGAGCGAGTTAAAAGATTTCAAAAATATGGATTTTCAGGGCAAGCGTTTGAAAACCGATGAAAAAAAAATTGCATTTTTTTTTAAATGCTCCCCCCACTCCCCTCCAACCATGATTTTTGGACGACCAAGTGATTTTGCATTGCAAAGGTCTTGAGAACGATAAAAAATGGGTTTTACATTTTAGCAACAAAGTGCCCACGGGATAGCACGATAGGTTCCCGTTTGAACTCCACTATTACTGATTATTTTCCAATCAATGAATTGCATTTATTTTTTAGCGTGAATTGTGACTTGTATATTCAATTCACGGAAGTAGTGATTCTGCCCAACTCGGGCTCGGCACCAAAACTGTCATTGAAACTTCTTGATTCTATTCAGCGTAAGGCAATTCGTCTTGTTGGTGATTCTTCGCTCACAGACTCGCTCACTTCGATGAAGCATCGCAGAATCATCTGAATTGTCAATAGTTCCAGCTTTGACATTATCAACACGAATGATCCGACTAACATAGAAGTCTCAATCCCCTGTTGTGAGCTTGGAGACCTGTCAGACCACTCTTGCTCGTGGATCTTTTTTCGAAAAAATCAGCTGAAATTCGGAATTCCTTGCCATTCCTTGAATTCCTTTTCTGAGACAAATTTCAAAAATTTAGTGTGTATGTTAATTCGAATTTCCTATCTGCTGTATCTGTATATATGAAAAACTTAAATTATGAGGCGTGTTGACAATGACACAATTTCAAGATAATTATTCAAAACATTCTTTACTATAATCCAGAAACACCAAAACTCAATTGAAAACTTTTATTATTCACCAGAATTCGACAATTTCTTTCAGTTCGCAATTTATCAAAAACTAGTTTCACTTGCTTACTCCTCGTGACGATTTTCAGGATATTCTCGACACGAAAGAATTCATAGATATAAGTATAACTACTTCTCTTCGGGCTTGAAGGACAAAAAAGGCCCACTGTCAGCGGCAGGAGTTTATCGCATACCGTGCACCTGTGGGAAGGTTTACATCGGTACCACGAAAAGATCAAAGAGCATCAAAGGAACTGCAGACTGGGGCAAACCGACAAATCGGCGGTGGCGGAACACGCACTGAGTGAGGGTGACCACAGGATTCTGTTCGAAAATGCAAAACTGATTGCCCCCAACCAGGGTTACCATAGCCGACTGGTAAGGGAGGCAATAGAGATCCAAAAACATGCGGACAATTTTAACAGAAAAGAAGAAGCGTTGACTCTAAACAGAATTTGGAATCCGATTCTGAAGAAATCAAGAACAATTAATGAAATGACAGCAGGTAGTGCGGCAACTAATGATGATGATCATTCCCCGAACCCGACAGAAGTAATTAACACTCCAGACTACCTGCATCAATATAAATACGCCTTGAGAAATCGAACCGTTTAGTCATCGGAGATGAATAAACCTCTGAAGAAGCTGGCCACTCGCGCTAGCGAAACGTCAGGAAGAAATTCCAACGAACGACGGCCTTTAAGCCCGGAGAGAAGTAGTTATATTAATAACCTCGGCCGCGAAAGCCTTAACCATAGATATAATTCACATTCCAGAATGATCTTCAGTGAAAATATTTCATTACATCATTTCCAAGCACTTTCAGAAGTAGAAAAACCATTATTGTTGATCTAATGAAAGAATAAACGTCATCGACTCCAGCAGTTTTACAATAATAGAAACATTAGTGATAAAACAACATTGGAAGTTACAACAAATTGAAATTAGTAAGACAAGGGAAACAGGAAGTTATCAAATTTTTGTTGTTTAATGTGAGTGTTATATATTATCGATATCTAAGTATCAAAGGATAGTATCTCAGCAATATAAACACAATAAGGAAATTTTAACCCATCAAGCTAGATCCCATTGTACCATAACAATGGTGAGAATTCTTGTTATTTGAACTTTAATGAATATTTTTCAACTATATTGATTGATGAGTTTTTGGAAAAAATCTTTATCGTCGTGCTGAAGAGCCCCATTGGGCGAAACTATGTTAGAAATTTTGTTTCTATCACATTCAAACTCAATTCATTTTATCCAAACCATTCGGTGATATATTTGAAATATGTTGTACCATTTTTTGATTGTTGCCGTGTGACAGAGTTGTAAAAAACTGCTGTATTGATTCTTCAAATCTCATTTTCAAGAGGGTGCATAATCGTACGGTTTGCCTTGCGTGACAGACAGTATCGAGAACCTTGGAGAGGTCGACAAATAATATACAAAGTGACGGTTCCGAAAGTGATTTGTATATATGGGATGTTAGTTCTATAAATGCATCCTCCGTCGATCTTCCCCCTCTCAACCCATACTGATGTACTGATAACAATTTTCTTTTTTCAAGAATTGTATTATTCTAGTTTTGAACATTCATTTGAAAGAATTTGCGATGTTCGAAATCAGCGGCATTTGTCTGTAACGTGAGGTTTGATGTCTATCACCACCGGAGAAGAGTGGTTTTATGACACCAGTTTTCAATATATTTGGGGAAAGCCCATCTTTAAAACAACTATTTATGAGATGTAGAAGGGGGAATTTTACAAAATTTCACCATTTCCTGGGTTCTTACTTGGTTTCAGGCTTTTAATGATTTGCAGAACTTCGTATGTATCTGTAGAATATGAAAATATGCTTGTTTTATTTTTTATGTTTCCTTTGAAAAAACTGATTTCTTCACTGTATTGTTTACTAAATTCGTTCGAAATATACTTTTTTTCTGATTATATTATTGTTTCAGTGTTTAACTTCAGTTATTTTTGCTTTAGGACGGATTTTATTGAAAATTCCATTTACGCTATTACAAATTCCTTTTGATTTTTTTTTTGTTTTCATCTATTTCGTTATGGATATGAAATTTTTCAGCTCTTCTGCGAGCTTGTCTTATTTCTGTTCGTAGTTATTAAAGGTTTCTTCAAGTTGATCATAACTGTTAAAGATTCAATTCTAAACGGTTCATTTTCATAAGGCAGCAACAGTGATAACTCGTTGCAGCGGTGTTTACTCGTCAAACATAAAGTTCAAGAACCCACCTAGTGAATCAAGTCAGGACCTCTGTCTTCAATTTGTCAATCCTATTAAGCCCGAATTCCCACCATAATTACCGAATGAGGTGGAATAGCTCAGAGCGACAACTAAAATTTGATTACATTGTTTGATTCAACACTCAGATTCCCCTATCTCCACAGGCGGAGGTAAACACCATTTTCAATCACATATCAACAATTGAACATCCAGACAATGGGGAAAAGGAAACTGTTGTTCTCTCCTCGCTTGAGCAATAGTGTCAGTCACCATGGGAACGGATAATGCAATGTTCAGATTCGTATATGAAGGACATTAATCATTCAGAGTTCCTTTCTAGTTGAACTATTTATTTTCTGTCAACTACTTCGGAATATCCGAACACGATGGGTTTCCACTGAGATCTCTTCACTCTTCACAATTCATCACAAGTCGAATTATTTCCGATCGAATAGTTGGTAAAAAAAAATCGATACAAAATTTAGACATCCCATAGAAATCTAACTTGATGGATGAAAATAACCAAGTTATTGTGACAAAAAATGAATCCTGAATCAAACAACAAAAGTGATGAAAGATAAGGAAATGGCTTTATTTTTTATGTCCAAGAATTGAGAATGATTTGATATTGATAAGAGAGAGAGGATAAAAAATTTTTGTTTCAATGAGAGATTTGAAACATTTCAAATTAACATCGAAAAGTCTCAGTAAAACATCGTATGGTCAAGAAATTCATATCTTCGGTAATATTTAAGGCAGATAGTCCTGAAACTTTTTTTTCAGTCAACGTTCAAGATGGCAATTGAAATTGAGGAGAAGCCACTCCAATTCCATTGATCTGATTGAAAAGATGAATTCCTATTGTTTTTTTTGAAGTTATTGAATAATGCGAGAATGTCTCGAAATAACAAATTATAACATATTTGTATCTCCAGATAGGTGATTTCATTTAGCAGTGGGGACAATCTAATATACAACCTGCTTCGTTGGAAAAAATTGTTCAAACCCTTACTGAAACTTTTAGCAGATATCAGCTCACAACCATACTGATGTTATTTGCACTCATTTCATCTTCATCGTTTGAACCCTATGTTTTCATTTGAATTAAATTCAACGGATAACCGATAAGTTGAAGTGAAAGTCAAGACTATATCTAGAAATGAATTAACAATTTTCTATTAATAAAATGCTATCCCTGTGAGGAAAACAAACAAACATAATTTCTGATAGGCATTTCATTATTGACTTGCGGTTTGAAGAATCACCAAACGTTTTCGGAGATTCCTTAGATGATGCAACCAAGCGTTTTTTGTTTTTAGAGGAAACACTCAGCAAAAGTACACACCTGAAAACAAAATACTCAGAGTTCTTACACGAATTGCTAGGAAATATCTCACGTGTGGCCAAAGCAGATACTACTCAACCACATTTTTTCCCTCATCATTCTGTTTTTAGAAAGGAGAGTACTTGAACAAAATTGAGAGTTGTTTTAGATGGCTCAGCTGAAACATCAGTTGGAATATCTCTCAACAACATCATTCACGTAGGTCCATCCCTTCAGGAAGACAATTTTCCAATCATTTTACAAGTGAGGAAGCATCCTATCATATTAATTTGAGATTCGACCAAAATATATCGTCGAGTTTCCGTGAATGAACGTCAAACTTTCAACTCATTCTGTGGGCAACAGATCCACAGTCTACTTTTGATATATTCCAATTGAACACTGTCACACATCATCTGCCTCACTTTTAGCTATACGGCCTCTCAAAGAGCTTTCCAATAAAAGCAAAACATTCGACCAAACAAATTAGCAAAATAATTGCTGAAAACTTTTATGTGGATGATCCATGTACGGGCGGATCATCTATCGATGAAGTAAGGTATACTAAAAAAGGTGTTTCTGAGATTCTGAGATTTTGCAATCAGGGGGATTCGAAGTGAATTTTTTTCATACAATTGCTCAGAAATCATTGATGAACCCCAGGAAACGAAAGGAATTTTAGAATTCGGTGAACATCACGAAAACAAAACACTTTGTTCTGTGTATAATTCCAAATCAGATACTTCTGGTTATTCCATTAAGGATATTCCTGAAAACGCCAATAGTTTCCAGAATATTCGATTTTCCTGGCTCATCAGCTTCAGTTTCAATAGTGACAAATTTGTTTCAACGACTCTAACAATATTAAGTTGGATGGGATGACTCTACTCCTTTGAATATTTTCATTCCATCGCATTTTATGATCAAAGAAAGACTCACTAGTCTGTCTGATCATGACTACAATCAAATTACAGGAAATGAATCATCAAAATCCGAAAGACCCCAAAAAATTAAACATATTTTTTGCAACGCTGGACTAAAAAATTTCTGCAATGAATGGGGTTTTATGTTGATGGAAAAAGTCAAATCATCACTAGGGATAACTGCAAATCGACTGAATTTTCCGTCAAGTCTGTGGTTCCTCAGGGCTTCCATCTGGGACCTTTACTGTTCAACATATATATCAATGATATTAAAAAATGCTTTCAATCTACTCGATTTCTCATGCATGCGGATGATTTGAAAATATTTTCCATTACTATCAGTCGAGACAGGAGTTCAAATTGGGACCTTGAAAGCATACTTGATCCTGAATTATTGTTTGATCAACACATATTTGCAGTCTCCAGGAAAGCAAACAGGATGCTGGGCTTCTTGTTCAGATTCTGTAGTGATATGAGTAATCCAAGAATTCTGACTCTATACATTTCTTATGTAAATATTGTCTTGAATTATTGCTTGGTAAACTGGAATCCACTCTACAACATATATACTCCTGAACTTGAAAGTATCCAAAACAAATTTATTAATTATATCAATAGGAAATGCTTTCAACGAATGACCGAAAGAAGTCTTATTCGCAAAGAATTGAACAGTATATCTTTGGAAGGACGAAGAATGATTTCAGTTGTTAAATGTTTGTACAAATTTGTTAACCAGGAAACTGACTCGATAGAAATTTTTCACCTGATACAAATTTCAGTTCCTCTTTATATTACTAGAAATCTTTTTTTTTGTTTTATACCACTCAAGCAAATATGAATTATTATTAGAATTCCCCTCTACATAGAATCATCAAATCCTAGAATAAAGTAGCAGAATCAACGAATATAGGTATTTTCGAATATAGTTCTTTTTAATTTCGACGATCACTTCAAATATATTTCAATGAACTGGTAGACCAAGAGCCCGTGTCACTATTTTTGGTAGTGACCGTTGGAAGTTAAAAAAAAAACAAACTCAAAATTTTAACTTTATCTTCCTCATTAGCAACATTTTATTTGAGCGAGTTGTATCAAATTGTTATATTTTGAAGTGAGGAATCTGCCATTTCTATATGTTATGACACTATATGGTAAAACACGATTAAACTTCTGTGGAAATTCAATGTGGAGAATCAAGTATAGTGATACAGATAGTTATTATTTTTCGACAATAAACTCAGATGTCGGCAACAGGGTCGTACTGGAGTTCCAATTTGGTTTGGAAAAAAAAACGAATCATGAACTGAAATACCTACATTTATTCTTGAAATGCATAGTCAGAAAATATAAAAGAAAATAGTGTATAACTCACCCGGAAAACTCATTTCTCACTCGTACGCTTTGCGACAGTATGAAATGATTATAATTCCATGTTCTTTGAACAATATACTATATGATGTTGTGGCATGCGTCCTATTTTAGCGATTGACAAGGCTTCATTCATACTAGGAACAACTGAGAGACGTATTTTCACATGCTTACGTTGTAACTACATTTATGATTGTCACTCATAAACATTTCATAGAGAGTACGGACATTCGGAAATTGCAAGTAATCTCTGAATATACAGATCAGGGTGCTTCGCGCGACGCTGCATTAGTTGACTGACAACATTCCACCGATACATGAGATGACTGACACGTGAATTAATCGATCCAGCAGAGTCCACTTCAGGTATGTTTCGAAGTGTCAGTCGTCAAATTACTGTATCGAAAAATTTAGGGCCGATATTTCAATAATTGTCATATTATACCTGCACTTCGCAAATGCAAGAAACTTGTCAGTTTAGCTACCAAGTGAGCTTTATCCATACAATAAACAGCTGAGAAAGGTGTTTTCATATTCACGTACTTACGTTGTACCTGAATGTTTGATTGTCAGTCACAAACATATGATTTTTATGATAAAAATGTAGACAAGCTTTATAGAGCGCTATTCCAGGAACTTGTTTTTACGAACGGCAATATTTGCACCCCTTGTTTGATGACTGTTGATTGCATTTTTCAATTGGACAGTTGAAATTGAACATTATTGTGAAGGAATCAGTCGTAAGCTTATCATAAAAAATAAATTTTTCCGAAACAGGTGGGCCTAGCGCCCTTCCGCCCCATTGAATAAGGCTGGCCTGCGAAATTTGTGTCATTAAAATGCTAATGGTAAAATCTGCCCCATTGTCAGTTGTGAACTGGTTTTTCTTTGTTGTTGTTTTTTTTATACATATTTCGAGGGTTGTAGCGGGTGAACGCCACGATGTAGGCGACTGACAATAAGCGATCGTCGGATTATTTTCCTGAAATCTTTGCTTTCCCAATGTTCTCAGTCGTAAACTTACGACAAATTTTGCTCACTTTTTATATACAGATCGGTCAGCCCCCTACCCTAACTTCGCCCCGGAAATCATGTATGGCGAGAATCTCTGTGGCATCGTCGATATCGATAATACAAGTTTCAGTGGTCGATGGGCGTAAACTTATCACTACCAAAAATAGTGACACGGGCTCTTGGTCTATGGAGTCCGGTTGAATATTTGGCGAGCAGCTTCACCACGTATACGCAGCGTCTTCTTTTGTTTGAACAATTTTAGATTTCAGAATATTCAAAATCCATTTATTTTAATTTAATGCTTTCACACTAAATGATATGTTTTATATATATTTGTGTTTTTCGATCATTTGTGAACTTAAGTGGACACGTGTTCTGGGTTTGTCTTGTTTATGTCCCAAATAAATATATAAATGAATATCGTAGCCTCAACAGCGTATAAAATGGAAAAAGAATTCGACCAATCAACTTGAACCTGGTGAAATGGTCATTGTGAAGGAAGATAACTTCCCACTTCTAAAATGGCAGCTGAGCGTTGTGGAATCTGTTCACCATGGATAAGATGGCATTGTTCGTGCAGCCACAATCAGAACATCAACAACTGTCTTGAAAAGACCTCCCGTTTAGTTTTGCATTCTACCTATGGATGGAGAGAGTAAAACCAAATGTGAAGACTCAAGGCTGTCAAGGGGGCGGTAATCGATAATACTTCCTACTTCTTTGAATATTCTGTTGTTCCCTACAGTTCCCAGATTTCTTGAAAGAAAATCAGTATGCTGTTACCTGCATACAAGGAAAAAACAAGATTCGATTGTCGATATTATTCTGAAACATATTTATTTTTGGATTTTGTGATTCTTTCGAAATAGAATGCAGAAATTGTAGGGTATATTGTTTATCATTCATCATTTACAATTGGAATAATCAAGTGCATTGCTGGTGAGCAATTATAGATTTTATTCACAATCATATATGTGATGCTGTTATTACTAACGTCATTAAAGGTTGGGAAGTGTCACATTTCACAACACTACTTCCCGCCCTCATTTCCCGCCCTCACTTCCCACCCTCATTTGATCTATTCTAGACTCTGTCTGTCATTTATTGACATTATCTGACATTTATTCATATTGGAGACAATTGTATACCCACTAGTTACGGTAACAATATATCTACTTAATTATTCTGAGAAAACCGCGTTCTTGGTAATTTGTCGTTAAATGTGATATTTTAGATATGTTCAGAACGAAAAAGAGATTTATTGATTTCAATCGAAATATGATAGTTGTAAATAAAATAGTATACAAACCTCGGTAGGAAGTAGGAAGTTTCATTCCTGTCTCGAGATCATAGCTAACCTTGACGCTTTGCGTCTCGGTTAACTAACTGACCTCACGACAGGAATGAATCACTTCCCACCTCGGTGTGTACCCAACTAACATCTTAGGACAGTTATTCCATATGCCGGGGAGAAATGTCTAAAAAAAAAGATAATATTGGTAGTACAGGCCTTGAATATTTAACTTCAAATTATAAATAATTTATAAGTAGCAACCTTGGTTAATTACAGGAGAGTAATCACCAGTAAATCCCCTTCAAATCCCATAAGCCACTTTAGAGCAAGAAACCTGTGAGAAATTACCCATTTTCTCCTTCAAAAATGATCCAACCGTCGCAAGGATTGGGGCGGTTTGAATTCTGGTATTATTTAGGGTATAATTCACGAAGCAAATGTCATCATAACCCAATGAATGTTTTGGTATTCTCTCTTGGTGAAAATTTACCTAAATGTGAGTAGATATAAGCCGTTACGGTCAGGGAATATAAAAGTTATTTAACAGGTCTTATAGTTCAATTATTAACTTGATTTCATACCGTAAGAAAAAGAATATTGACTAATAGGTACATTTCAAAAATTACGCCATATTTAATTAGGATATCTGGTTTACCCATCAATGAATATCGATAATATATTGAATTTTAGTTTATTATGACGATTTATTTCTAAATAATGGCTGCATAGTCAGAAAATATAAATGAAAATAGTGTATAACTCACCAGGAAAACTCATTTCTCACTCGTACGTTTTGCGACAGTATGAAATGATTATAATTCCATGTTCTTTGAACAATATACTATATGATGTTGTGGCATGCGTCCTATTTTAGCGATTGACAAGGCTTCATTCATACTAGGAACAACTGAGAGACGTATATTCACATGCCTACGTTGTAACTACATTTATGATTGTCACTCATAAACATTTCATAGAGAGTACGGACATTCGGAAATTGCAAGTAATCTCTGAATATACAGATCAGGGTGCTTCGCGCGACGCTGCATTAGTTGACTGACAACATTCCACCGATACATGAGATGACTGACACGTGAATTAATCGATCCAGCAGAGTCCACTTCAGGTATGTTTCGAAGTGTCAGTCGTCAAATTACTGTATCGAAAAATTTAGGGCCGATATTTCAATAATTGTCATATTATACCTGCACTTCGCAAATGCAAGAAACTTGTCACACCTCGGTGTGTATCCAACTAACATCTTAGGACAGTTATTCCATATGCCGGGGAGAAATGTCTAAAAAAAAGATAATATTGGTAGTACAGGACTTGAATATTTAACTTCAAATTATAAATAATTTATAAGTAGCAACCTTGGTTAATTACAGGAGAGTAATCACCAGTAAATCCCCTTCAAATTCCATAAGCCACTTTAGAGCAAGAAACCTGTGAGAAATTACCCATTTTCTCCTTCAAAAATGATCCAACCGTCGCAAGGATTGGGGCGGTTTGAATTCTGGTATTATTTAGGGTATAATTCACGAAGCAAATGTCATCATAACCCAATGAATGTTTTGGTATTCTCTCTTGGTGAATATTTACCTAAATGTGAGTAGATATAAGCCGTTACGGTCAGGGAATATAAAAGTTATTTAACAGGTCTTATAGTTCAATTATTAACTTGATTTCATACCGTAAGAAAAAGAATATTGACTAATAGGTACATTTCAAAAATTACGCCATATTTAATTAGGATATCTGGTTTACCCATCAATGAATATCGATAATATATTGAATTTTAGTTTATTATGACGATTTATTTCTAAATAATGGCTGCATATGGCATTTTAAAACCACAACTTTGCTAAAAGAGTGTTTTTTGGAGAAAAAATATAAACATGTGCAATCAATCTAAATTATTTTTGCATTAAATCGCATATTCAAAAAGGCCCGTGAATTTTATGAAGGTAAGAACCATCATTTTACAGAAAATTTCGCGCCGCAAGAAGAATATTGTTGAGGAGAGAGCATGTAGCTACCGCATGACAATAGTTTTTTTCCGCAAACGTCAAAAAAAAGTAGACATTATCAACGTCAATTCATGATGTTGAAGTATGATTTCACAGACGCCACTTTTTTGTACCGCCGTGAGCGGACAAAAAAGTACTTTTTTGTACGCTGACGGCCGTACAAAAAAGTAGAATTTTTAACAGGGAAAATAATTATTAGTTGAACTTTTAAACTTTATTAACGATAATAATTAAAATTACAGTTATTTAAGGTTGCACCGCACATATTTAATACACTACCTGAACCATGTGAGAAATCTTTCGTAAGCATGATTATAAACTCTACTTGACTTAGTTGGAATTAAATAATTCGTAGCTGCCTTAGCAATGTCAACAACGTCGGGCGGTGTACAGTTGGGTTCTGAATCCGACATAATATAATCTGAAAGAAAATTTCAGTACACTTTACTACAACAAACGAAATTTTGATGCTCAAGTACTCACCAAAAATGCACAGTCCAATTGTTGCTTTAAATCACTTACAATATTTCTGACATTATAAAATATTATTGAACTGTCAAATTTGTTTTTGGCAATCACAAAACCAGTAACCACGGAAATGTAGTGCGCAGTTTTATAATTATTATTCTCTGAATTTATCAACTTCGTTGCAATCGTTTTGAATTTTTATTTAAATATTAATTAGTTCTATAGTCTGGATGCCGTTTGCGGAAAAAATAGCATGTTTCATTCGGAGCAAAAGCACTTTTTGTGGCTCGTCTGGAATTGTCGGCCTCACTAACGTTCGGCCATCAAACATTCAGACTCGCCACAAAAAGTTATACTTTTACTCCTAACAAAACAATATACTATTATATTCTCATACTTATTGTCAGCATTTTATGTAAACCATAGCTGATTCGCTGTGGCAACCAAATTATGAGAAGTTGAGATAGAGATTATATGTATGTATGCTATTCATATACCTCTCTTTGTTTACTCATTCGTCCAAGGGAATAATAATTGGTAACAAAAAATTTGATTTAAGCTTGATATTCACTTATTTCGGACCAATTTTGTGTCAAAATTACTTATTTTCACCCTCAACCTAGTAAACTAAATGTCCCAATATTCCAATTTTCGACGTCCAAATTACTTCGTATTTTTTCCCCACATTGGTAATTACAAGGTAAAAATTACGTAATCTAGTCTTCTTTCAGAAAGGTCGCCGACCTGATTCAAGGTAAGATTAACGTTATTATTACTAAAAATGTTAGTTGGGTAATATATACTATTTTCTACCTGAGAATGTTCTCATCGAAACACTGACACACGTATCGAAATGTTCAACACTCATCGAAGATAGAGGGAGATAGAGACTTTGTTGTTGTGGATATAATTCGAATCAACACGTATAACCCAAAAACCGAAAATCAGGGCAAACCATCAGCTTACAAATATAATTCAAAGGGTATTCTCACGTATCTCTCGGGACTAACCGAACACGCTCTGCGGTTTCCAAACCCAACACAGGGTATTTACCCCTCGATTAAAACAACACTATTACATTAGTTGTGGGTTTTTTGAAGAGGGGCTCTGATGGAAGTAATTTTGGTGGCTTATTTATCGATTTACAGGGGAGAAAGAGAATCTCTTTACCTTCCATATGTGTTGCGTAGAGTTAGGGATTATGATTTCAGAGGATTCCACTGGTTTGTGCATGGAATATTCATTATATTTTCAAACATTAATTCCGATGACTGATTGTGCTCTCAGTAGTAGATTATACCTCGTCGATGATGATAGCCGACTAGGGTTACCTCACATTCATGCACTACTATTGATCAGATTTTCACGAACTTGAATGATTCTGTAATTCGTGTCGTTGATAACGATATTTCTGACCACAAAACTATACTCTTCTAATTTAGCAAAATGGTAGCTCCTTGTACGAAAACGTCACAAATAAGGCGAAGCTTTAACAAGCTATAGAGTGGATCTCGATGAGCCTAGATCACTCTTTTTATATGGATACACCGATTATATGCCGTCACTTGTAAATTTTTTTCTCAATATTTCTCGTACTATTGAGAAATCAACTCAACTTTTTTTAAACTATCATTGGAAACGAATGGTATAAATACATCGATTATGTGCCGTCACTTTTAAATTTTTTTGTCAATTTTTCTCGTACTATAGAGAAATCAACTCAACTTTTTTTTAAACTATCATTGGAAACCAATGGTTTGAATACATCGATTATATGCTGCAACTTTTCAAATTTCTTCTCAATTTTTCCTGTACTATAGAGAAATCAACTCAACTTTTTTTTAAACTATCATTGGGAACCAATGGTTTGAATACATCGATTATATGCCGTCACTTGTCAAATTTTCTCTCAATATTTCTCGTACTATAGAGAAATCAACTTAACTTTTTTTTAAATTATCATTGGAAACCAATGGTATAAATACATCGATTATGTGCCGTCACTTTTAAATTTTTTTGTAAATTTTTCTCGTACTATAGGGAAATCAACTCAACTTTTTTTTAAACTATCATTGGATACCAATGGTTTGAATACATCGATTATATGCCGTCAATTGTTTGGATTTTTCAATATTTTCTCATAGTTCCACAAAGTATTTCTTTTCTATCACCTATCAATACAAATTAAACTCATCCCCTCTGAACATCATGTTAAATCTATCATCGGATACCAATGGTGTGAATACAGAGATTCTATGTAGTCACTCGTTTCAACTTATCATTTGTTTTTGATAGTTACCGTGAGAATTTAAATTTATCACCGATCAATTGAAATTCAACCCCTCTGAGACTCGCCTTGAAACAATTTTTGGATACCAATAGTGTCACTACAGCGATTCTATGCCATCAGTTGTTCAAAATCTCCAGTTTCTACATTATACGACTCTTACATATTTCATCGCTATCAACGATGCCCACGGAACATTACATGCATTTTCTGTTGACGAAATTCAATTCATTCGTTTTCTCTGATGAAATTTGGTGGTTGTGACGAATGGGAGGCTGATCGGTTACATCATCCTAGGATTTTTCATACTTGGTCGTTTTTGATTGACAAAAAGGTTCACTTACCCGTTTTATTCATAGGAGATACGCCATCTACAAGAAAATGTCGGTATTTCCGTTCACTTGACAATGAACAACAGTTTTCTTCTTTGAAGAGAAAAATAATTGTCACTTTGACTGAAATGTTGAAAGAAAGCCAATGAAGCTTCAACATTCAACATAAATAACGCTGATCTGTACGTAATAGCGCTCTTGTGGAATAATGAGTTGAAATAGAAGTTCATACATGTAATGAGAAATGACTTAGAAACAAACTCCCGAATGCCATCTATCCGTAATGTCAAAACTAACAGGAGACTGAACGATTACGTCATCCTATGATTTTTCATACATTGTCGTTTTTGAATCGATTGAATTTAACAGCTTTTCGTCGATATTTCCTAAACTATTGGATCTAGAGAGAAAATGAATTTGGGTCTTATAGTATTCGACGAGATCTACAATTTCACTCAATGACAAATTTTGATGAAGTGAGTGGTTTCGGAGATATAGTTTGATTTCTTAAAAAAAATCATATTTCCCGTACTGTTTATTTTAGAAAAAAAATATTTGGGGTTTTCATAGTATACATTGAGATAATCATTTTTTTACTCTCGTTACCGAGATATTTCCAAAAAAAACTCCAGAAAAAAATGAATTTCAGAAATTTCCCGATTTTTCCATTTTCCCATCGGTTTAAGGAAAAATGTTATTCTTTGAAAGTTGTAGAGTATCACGAGAGCTATACGACAGTTTCCGAAAGGCGAAATTTTGTCGAAAAAATCCCGAAAAAAAGACTTTCTCATTTTTCGATTTTTTTCAAAATAAATAGGTCTCTGCACCTCGAGGAGGGTTAAAAAGGACCCGAGTTTCGAAGCGATATCTCTTTCCGTTCGAGAGATATCGTGTTACATTCAATTCCAACGACAGACAGACAGAGAAAGTTTTGCTCAATCGGCCTATTTTTTGACGCTGATCATTTTTTCCAAATGAAATTCGTCGATATCTCTTATAATAAAAAAGTTTTGCCCGCTGCCCTGTCCGGTACTCTGCGAAAAGCAACCGTAGAAATACACCGATTAATAATACTAATCGATGTATAATGAGCATGCAATTCAACATTGGGTGGAAGCGATGCAGCGAGAATCGTGGAATGATGTTTTCGAGGCTAATAACATGAATAATGCTTTTGAATCATTCCATACTACTTTCATATATTATTTTAATCTATATTTTCCATTGAAGAAATATTGGAATGTTGATAATCCTGCAAATAAAAAATGGGTAACAGATGAAGTAAAAATATCCAGTATGAAACTGAAAGATCTACATACTTTAAAGTGTTCAAATCCTCATACTGTGATAGATTCTTACAGAAAAGCCAAAAAGAAGCATGAAGCATTGTTCAAGATTTCCAAGAGAACTTATTATCAAAACATAATAACAGGTTCATCAAATCCTAATAAGGCAGCTTTGTAAGTAATATCTGATCTGTTAAACAGGAAAAAAAATTCAGGAAATATTCAGATTAAACAAAATGAAATCGTGTATGATAATCCTGCGACTGTTTCAAATTTATTCAATAATTTTTTCATCAACACACCGCACGAAATAGTGAATAATATTATCAGTGGCGAATATGTAAGCGAAGGGAGCCCCATAAATATTCATCAACATTCTATATTTCTTGAACCTTTTATTCCAGAAGAACTGCTCTCCCTATTGAGAAATAAACTCAAGAACAAACATTGATCTGGTCATGATGAGGTTCCGTCTTTCCTCATAAAAAAATGTCTTTCCATTATAATACAGCCTTTGACGTACTTGATCAATCTGTCATTTGTAACAGGGTCATTCCCGAAATAATTGAAAATTGGGAAGGTAGTTCCAATACATAAGGAGCAGGACCGGGAAAAACTGGAAAATTACAGACCAGTAACAATAACTTCTGGTTTTTCATTATTCGAATATTCTTACTTGGATAGGCTCATAAAGTTATTAAATGAACATAAAATTCTTACTGACCAGCAATATGGTTTTCGGCTAGATAAATCCACGAACACGGCAGTGATTAATTTTTTCGAGCGTTTGGTCGATCATAGAAGCAGGGGAATGTCCTGTAAGCATTTTTTGCGACCTAAGCAGGGCCTTCGACTGTATCAACCAAATTAATCTATTATCGAAATCGTATTCTTATGGTATAAGAGGGGTAGCATATGACTGGATTCGATCGTTTTTAGAAAGCAGACAACAGTATGTGAGTATAACACATAATAATGAAAATACAACTCTTAGACATCACTTCGATTATGCGGAGATTTATGGGTGTGTCACAAGGAACAGTATTAGGTCCGGTACTGTTTTTGCGGTACGTAAATGAAATGGACACAGTCATGAGAGATACTTTTGTGACGATGTATGCAGATGATACTTCACTGATCGTGTCCGGCAAGCCAGAAGAAGTATTAGCTGAAAAATGTAAAAATGCGCTACAGAAAACTACTAATTCGTATGGACTGAATTCTTTATTTCTCAACGCCGGTAAATATCCGAATCAGTATGGGCAACCAAATACTCGAAAATTCAGAAGAAATTAAATTTTTAGGTATCACTATGGATCCATGCCTGAATTGGAGAAAACACTGTGAACTCCTAATTAGTAAAGTAAATTCCTTGTGTTAACTATTCAGAAATATAGGAAATTTCTTGACAGAAAAACAACTACTTTATATCACCTCCAGGCTGCATCCAGGCTGAGGTATGGCATATGCATGTGGGGTAACTCTACATTGGCATCTGAATTATTTATAGTACAGAAACGGATTTTGCGAATAGTAGCTGAAGTTAGCAGCAATTTTTCTTGTAGAAGTTTATTCAGGCAGTTAAGGGTTATGACTCTTGTGTGTCTTTATATTTTTGAATTGTCCGTATATATTTTCAAGAATAAAGATAAGTTCTTGCTGAATTCAAATGTTCATTACGCTATAAGGTAGACACGATTAAATTTCCACAAAATTTATTGTCTTCGCGACATGTTTCGATACACTGTATCTTTATCAAGCGATGTCTTTAAACACAGTGTTTAAAGACATCGCTTGATAAAGATACAGTGTATCGAAACATGTCGCGAAGACAATAAATTTTGTGGAAATTTAATCGTGTCTACCTTATAGCGTAATAACTATGGATTTCCATCAAGTAAAGGCCACCTCAATCCAAAATCAAATGTTCATAATGTAAATACGAGACAAAATTCAAATTTTTATATTCCATACTGCAAATACAAAATTTCATCAGACTCTGCATCTGTGCTGGGAAAATGATTTTCAATAAGCTGCCAAATTATATAAAGGAGGAGCGGGACGTGTCACTACGTCGAATTCCCATTACGTCGAATTCCCACTATGTCGAATTCCCATTACGCCGAATTCCCACTACGTCGAAAAGCATCCCCACCACTTACGTCACCAAAACACGATTGTTATCGAAGCTGGATCCCATTCGACGTAATGGGAATTCGACGTAATGGGAATTTGGCGTAATGGGAATTCGGCGTAGTGCCACACCATGCACTTTCAATATCAACAGCACAGCGAAATTCATCCTTTTTTTAGGTTAGGTTAGTTAGGTTAAGTCAGATTGGGTTAACAGGAAATTGCAGAATATCCGGTAAATTTTGCGAGTGCGTATCACTACGTCGAATTCCCATTATGTCGAATTCCCATTACGTCGAATGGGATCCAGCTTCGATAACGATCGTGTTTTGGTGACGTAAGTGGTGGGGATGCTTTTCGACCTAGTGGGAATTCGGCGTAATGGGAATTCGACGTAGTGGGAATTCGGCGTAATAGGAATTCGACGTAGTGATACGCACTCAGGAGGAGTTTGGCCGAGTTTTTTTTAATGTATGACGTTTATAAATGTATTATTACGATTGTTTAATTGCTCATTTTGTATTCGATCTGTTTTATATATATATATTTATTTTATAATCATTTATGTGTATTGATTTGTATACACGTGTATGTGTGTATAAGTATGGGTGTATATATACATCTACTGTGCATGATCTTATGATCATATGTGGGGAATTTTGACGATTCCTATACATGTATTATATATGTCTAATGGAAAATAAAGATTATTATTTTGCATCTGTGATGGGAAAATGATTTTCAATAAGCTGCCAAAATATATAAAGGAGGAGTTTGGCCGAGTTTTTTTTAATGTATGACGTTTATAAATGTATTATTACGATTGTTTAATTGCTCATTTTGTATTCGATCTGTTTTTTATATATATTTATTTTTATAATCATTTATGTGTATTGATTTGTATACACGTGTATGTGTGTATAAGTATGGGTGTATATATACATCTATTGTGCATGATCCTATGATCATATGTGGGGAATTTTGACGATTCCTATACATGTATTATATATGTCTAATGGAAAATAAAGATTATTATTTAGCTATTATTCTCTAGGAATTTTTACGAACCGAGCCGCGTCAGCAACGAGGGAGTAATATTCCCAGAGAGAGTTTTGCTATATTTGTATTTTGAGATATTTCAGTGCTTTGGATCGTATGTTCAAATGTAGTCCGACAATGGCCTTGCAAAAAATAAACGCGTTTTTGTACGGAGGTTCTACGGACCCCTTAGGTCATTTTTGGGATATTTACCACCAGTCACCTGTGCAGTTACCCCTCCCCATCATCAACTTTCAATATAATTCACCATTCAATCTGGAAACAGCTGCAACTCGGCAACTAAGGCCGATAGAATGACACGGTTTGTTTTTGAAGAGTCAAAATCGATTATATACCGATACAGTTCCAGAGGGGAATCGAAACCTAGTTTTTGGCTTAATAGGCGGAGGTGCTTATATTCACATTACCAAGAATAGTATACTGTTTACCAGGTAGGAAAAGCCTTGAAGACTGTGGATATTTCTAAGTCGAGTCCAGGAATGTGGTTTTTCCCAAGAGGTGAGCATACTATTTTTCCGCAAATCATTTGAAATCCGCCAAATATTTATTAATTTTGGAAAAATCGAGAATAGTTCCATCTACAAACGAATGGTGCTTTGGAATTCGTAATAAAATCCCTTATTCTCGTAGTGAAGGTCACAATGATCAAAGTAGTCTACTATTCCTCCAGGATGGTCTTCAAACACTTTTTTTATTTTTCTGATCGAGTATACTTCAAAACTGTGGGAGAATTCTCAATTATAGTTTTATTCGCCAAAAATGTATTGAAATGTATTGACATGTCTTCTTCATTATTCTAAAAGAAACAACCCTTCCATCCGTCATTATTTTCACTTTTACTTTACAAACGTTTGGATGCAAAACCGGCATTTTTCTTGAATGAAACATGTAGGGTTGATGTTATGAAAATAAAATAGCAATGCTAAGATGAACTTGTGAAAATATCAAGAATCTTGAAACCAAATCAATTGGAAAATTGGAAATTGAGTTGTTATTCCCAATGAAAGCAAAACAAGGGGTTAAAATATGATACTCAATTTCATCTCAACTGCCTACCTAACGCTCTAAGTTTACGAAATCTTGAAGATTTGATTTTGAACAATCTTCTATTTATGTATACATCCGTTGTTCAGGGTCAAATTCCACCTTCTAGGCGAGATACACACCTATATAATACATACGTTCGTTATACAAGTGATTTGTCTCACTATTTTGTTTTGCAAAAAAGAGGTATACGTCTGATATCTAATGCTAACTTCAGAGATCATTGTCGCCCATTTTTCAATCATCTCAAAATCATGCCGCTTCCTTCAGCTTTCATATATGAAACATTGATTGAAATTGATAAAAATAGATCAAACTAAACTAAATCTGATAAGAGCTGAGAGATTTAGACTAAGCTCCTTACAGGAAAATTCATCGAATTTGAAATTGTATACCTAATAAATTACCATGTCACATAAGACAACTGTTTCAAACAAAAACTGATATCAATTTTTTGAATCACTGTTTTTATTTCACAGATGAATAAATATATGTTATACAACATACATGCTTCGTGTGACTTCGAATGAGTATTGGATTGTTTAATTTTCAACATTAGTTATTTTATGTTCAACTATGATTGTGAACAATGTTGTGTCATACAAACATTGTGATATTGTTTTATCTGCATATAAGACCATATATTTTAAATCGCTTGTGTGTTGACTTGCTAAAAATATTTGTTAAAATGTATCACGTAGCCAATAAACTATTCTATCGGATTGCGCAGTGGTAGTACCGACCAGGACAACTGTAGTAGATAGTCGACATATTAGAACACAACTTTCAACTGACGTTTTTATCTTGGATTATTCTTCACAGCGATCGCTTCACACATTATTCATTATTTCTTTGCCCGAATGTATTGGACGACCTTTTTGAAGAGTTCTTGTAAAATTTCCTATTTGCTAGTTGAAAGTCTGTAATTTTGCACAGGTACTAAGAACCCTGATGTTTTAATTGTTCAACTGTCACCATGACTTTAGGATATTAGTTTGGGGTATACAAATCAGTCTGATAAGTAATTAACTTGGTTGACTGTGATTCACTCTAGCCTTCCTTATAAGGTGTAATTTGTTCATATAACGGAACTAGTGGGTATTTGTTCTGAAGAAAGGGTCATGTAGTTGACAATTTGTCAATAATTATAGGAAAAGTATCATGACTTCCATGCCAGAGCTAGGCGATGAATTCGTTTTGGACAGGTGTGATTTTTATCAGAACACCTAAATATGACCAGCATTAACAATTTTGGTATTGTGGGTATAGAGCCTAATCAGAATATTTTTATCATTCGCCTACACTACTCACTCTCAGTATCGCCAGCTGTATCGAATATCAAAAAGACAAGCGTTTAATTGAAGCAATAAAGCCCTCCGTCTGGACAGTGGATTCGTGTTCTACGATTCTGAGTTCATAGTTCTTGATGTTTCCTTTAGAATAAACCAAAGCATGATACCTCACTCAACTGACAGTTTGTAAGTTAATTTCTCAAGAATCAGACTACAAATGCTGTAATTTCCAACATTCGGAATAATAACTGCAAAAATAGCATTTTGTGACTATTTTGACTTTGTGAGAGTTATTTTTCAAGTTGTTCACCTCTGGATAAGACACAGTAGTCTGTGTCTCAAAAGCGAAATCAGTGGTAGAAGGCTCTATGTATGTTTCAAACTGTCAACTGCCATGTTTGGTGAAATTTTATCGAAAACAGTTTTTCATTAACTCATTTATATTATTTGACGACTCGATATAGTTTATCGAAAACACAAATTGACAAAACGAAAAAAAATATTCGAGAGTTCATTTTTCGTTTTTATTTGAATTCAAATAATATGTGAGCAACGAGAAGAATCTAACGAAGATTCCATTTACAATTCAAGATGTCATTCACCAGGTTACGGTCAGTGAAAATACCATAGCAACGTGAAAATGAGTGTGACGAGGGTTGGAGAGCTTACTTTCAATGGTTATTGAGCCCGGAAGACCGGACAACTATAGAAACGGTAACATTTTGCAAAAAATGGGATAATGGTTTGGAGTAGATTGGATCCCTATAGTCCCGATATTGCAAAAGTACGTATTGTGAATATTTTCTTGTTTGATATGAAAAGTACGATTCTAAAGGAGGGAAGAACATATTGACAGGGATTTTGCTTTCCATAGCATTCGGATAGAAAATTCACTCTGACGAGTGAGTGAGATAAATTTGAATAGGGAAAAGAGAAATGTTGCGATAATGAATTAAATGTTGGTAAAAATGTGGATTTTATCAAAGTTGATGTTTCGAAAAGTTTGAATCAGTTTCAGATCAGATTTCTCATATTCAAAGGACGCAGACAAAAATTTCGAACAAGTTCCACTACCAATTCAATAATTTCTTATCGAAAATTAAACTATTTTAAATTATCAGTTTTCCCTTTGGGCAGTAATATTGTCATACTAGAACATATCAAAGATATCTTAGAAGTTAAAATGACAGTAGAATTTGAAATCGGCGACTTCGAAATACCCCTGAACGACAGGATAAGCATAACAATCCGTTGATACTATTTTTTTTTTGAAGAGAAAATTTAAAATTCCATCCCCTGTTCCACCGAACGTTCTTATGGGTACAACAAAAGGTGTACCAAAACGTAGTATAGCTTCAAATACCAGGAGGATTCGAACGATATAGTCAGTATTGAAATGATAATTGAAACAGAGATTGGGCCAATGCGGTAGAATTGTTGGAAGAGAACAGATCCTTAACAAAATGATTGAAACTGCTATATCTGCCAGAAATAACATCCTAATCTGATAATAAATATCTTTGTCTGCGCGCGGAAATTCTTAGTTTATTGTCTATGTCACCTTGGAAATTTGCCACATGCCCAGATCTGATTCATGATCTTCGATAATGTTTCGAGGATCTTCCTCGAAACATTATCGAATATTGTTCCGATAGTGCTTATCCAGTATATTTCGAGTTCTCTGTTATTGATTTGAAGTAACTGTTTCATTCAAGTTCGGGATGAATTTTGATCGAGCATGCTTTATAACTTTTCTGAGGAGTTCTCGGGAATTTTTTCAAGCGACAGTTCCAATTAGGGTTCGAAATATTTCATTCATGAACTTCCCGCCGGTAAGGAAACAATTTTCCTCCCTGAAAACAAAAATGTTCGTCCAAATTTTTTTATACATTATTATCTTCATTTTCATTCATCAGAAAGAAGCCGTAATTGGATCAATTTTGTCTCTTTAATGGGATTGTTTGGCAGGTAGTCTTCCATTGAATTATAAAATGGATGAAAACAAAATAGAAGACGCCGGAAAAGAGCTTTGCAGACTTTCAAGAACTTTCCTGACTTCTACTAATTTTTTTCACTTGAAACATCATTCTGCTCATGGCAATTTTGGAATTATTCAGATCCCAGTAGACGAAAGTAGTTATACAAAACGAGCTTTTCCTGGTACTATATCACACACTATCTCAATACCGAACGGATATGAGATACAATAGTTACTCAGTTCAGCCCTTAGAAACTCACAAATTCTTCAAATGATCTCAACCTCATACTTTACATAGAAACAATTAACGTTACCGAATCAACATCAGAAAAAGCACCTATATAACTACTCTTACGTTCAAATTGTACTAGGTATTTATGATTTTTTTCTTCAAAACAAACATCATTTTCGTTGTCGATTGTGATTAGTTTTCAGTTATGCATAATATTCATATAAATATTTCACATTTCCCGTTATTGGGTATACTCCCCGGTAGGAAATGAAGAACTATCTATTTACCTACCCATCTATCAGAATTTCTCTACTATCACACTCCACAACACGCTTTGCTACATAGTTTTACGTTCGCAAACATTAAGTATTACTCACAATAATTGAAATCCGACATTAGTGTGCCACAAAGAGACATTTCTGTGCCAAAATTGGAATACCCAAATACACACTATTCATTCCTAGGCAACGGAGCATCATCTATCGAATCATTTGAATGTTAACAAACGTCTCAAGCATGAAATATTTGTAACATATAATTGTCCTATGATTTTTCAAAAGATATCGAACTAAAATGGATAGCGAAAGTTCTGAATTTCTGAAATCGAAAATATGCCGCCAGTACTGAGAGAACAAATTAATACATTGTCATTGAATTTATTACCTTCAACTCGAAGAAAAAAATATGAAACTGTATACAAAGAGTTAATGGATTGAATGGAAAAATGACGAACTGAAAGTGTTTCTGAAAATATAATTCCGGCATATTTTGTACAACTATCCAAATCAAGAAACCTCTACTGTCTAAAATCGACTATTCACTTCTCTTGAGCATCATGAAGTTAAAATCAGAATTTCTATGTTCGGAATGATTGTATTCACAAATCCAATGCCAGACAGCTGTTTCGACCTACCAGGTCTCATCAGTGACACTTGGCTGGACTGTGAATACAAACATCGAACTATCTACTCCTTACGAAGTGAATCTCTGAAACTGGTGCAGATGGTGTAAACCTCCAAGAGGCAACGCCATCTGCTGGGTGACGACCAAAGTCTCAAATTCTCACTGCCCAAGACATAGGAGACTTCTTACAGCGGGCCATTCTACGGCGAAGCCACAACAAATAGCTCGCCGCGATCGAGAATTGTCTTCGGTCAACTCGCAGAAAGCTGCATCCCTTCACAGAAATCAGAATTTCTATGTTAGAAATGATTAATTCACAAATCTAATGCCAGGCAGCTGTTTCGGCTTCGTCGTACAATGGTCCACTGTTAGAGGTCTCCTCTGTCTTGGGCAGTGAGAGTTCGAGACTTTGATCGTCTCTCAGCGGATGGCGTTGCCTCTTGTAGTTTTACACCATCTGCACCAGTATCATGAAGCTAATAATGAGTCACTGACATTCAGTTTCGTTTTGTAGTATAGTATTATTTCAAGCAGAAAGTGTGTTGTAGAAAAGGTATAGTGTGTAACACGAGCAGAAATGCAATTCATTACTGCCTTACTCACTTTCAGCTTGGGAAGTTGCAAATTGTTCAAACAGAAGAGAAAAAAGTCGGCCAAAATCTTCGCCAATCTCTCGACTATATTCACAAAGCTCCTCCAATTCTTCTATTCGAAATGCCACTTAATTCATCGGTATTTATTTGTTTTTTTCATCTTCGTCTTTTCTCACGTATCTCGTTTTGTTCTTGAGATAAAAAATAAAAATCACTTCATTGCATGTCCTGTCAACAACAAAATTGAAATTGTTTTTCGCAGGATGTTGATATAAAAAAGTCGTATAGAACGACCTCGTGACAGTTTTTAATGAATAGGTACATATAAATCTGTTTACCTAACATGTGTCTCATTTTAACGTTGCATTTCATCGAAAACACAATCTAAAAATTCGAAAGATGACTTTCGTGTGTTGTTATTTATTGAATCGTATATGAAAAGCTCGTGATTGCATGTCCATGCAAGTTTACCTCGGTTGTCGATGGCTTGCTAGTTTTATTTCGTTGTACCAAGGACGTGCGATAAAGTGATTAATTTTTTCTTCTCAAAAAACAGAGCAACATATAAGAAAAAATGTGGGGGTGAAAAAGTTGTAGTTCCAGTGGCTCAGTGCGAAAAAAACAACAAAAATTGCAAACAATCAGTGGCGCACATTTTTTTGGAAAAAAAATTGTTAAGATACCTTCCGGGACACCGCTGGACATTTTTTCAATATAGTTATGGCCAAATCAGCCCCTCGATACTTCAAAAGCCACCGCCATATTTCGAAATTGGCTGAAGGGTTATTGAGATATTCAGGAAAAACTTATTTTTGACACCTTGTATCTTGAAAACGAAGCATCACCGAACCTACGTTTTAATGAACTTCATGTATTAGAATCATTCAAAGAAGGAGTTTGGTCACGTACTCAAATAACACCCTGTATAACATTTTCTGAAATAACTTGAAATAAAATAGAATAGAAACCTCGCCAAATTTAACTTATTTTCTCAAGGAAAGTGTTTATGTCGGTCTACGGTCTCTTTGATCAACATTATTTCAAGGTAAATGATGCACTTTCTTCCTTGGAATATAATAAAGAAGCTTCATGTGTATGCGAGTCAAAAAATAATAATTTATTGAAATATATAAAAGATTTTTTCTCTAATTAATATCATTCTTGCATTCTCTGAAAAAAGTATGACCCAATTATTCTTCTTCCTCAATGTTTCCCTACAAATCCTTTCTTTTTTTATAAACCTCGTAAGTTTATTTGGATTTACAATTTCAAAATACGGCTAGATTTATATTCGAATAGTGATTTCAAAACATTTCGCGAAAAAACATGTGAATTAATCATAGAATTGGCATTACGACAATGGTCATCATCGTACTCTGCGAACATCCAGTCGAAATTTTTTGTAAATATTGATTCGAACAGTATCCCAGGATTTTGGGATCAAATTTATATTATCTCTCCTGTAATACTGAACCTATTCGAATTTCATTCTTATCTGCAAAATGATACAAATATGTTTCATCAGTGATTTTCAGTGTTTTCATTGGAGCATGTGAAATTTTGTTTGGAATTGAATCGGTTGGTTGCAGGAGAAAATGAACATTACGGAAGGGGTGAAGCAAAGCAGAGCAAAGAAGCAATTTGTTGACAACACCCCAGAAAAGCTCCTTATGATACAGGGTGTAACTGAATAAGTGTGAAACATTTGAGGAGGTGAAAACTCATCAAAAAACGATGATCTTTCATATAAAGAAACTTCATCGGAGCATCTCTTTTTGAGATACAGCCCCTGAAAGGGGGTACATGAATTTTTGTATAACATTTTTTTTACAAGCACTGAAAAAGTTACAATATTGAAAATAACCTGACGTTTTATACTACCAAAAAGACACTCAGCCAGTAATTTATTTGGTTTACCCCATTGTTGTAAGGGGTGGAAAACGCAACCCCTGAAATTTATTTTTTATGTAACTTTTTTCTTATTATTTGTTTACGATATAAAAATTTATTTCCGATAGCCTGTTTCATTCTGAACAGAAAATGTCTGTTGGGTTTTTTGCCCAGTTCGCAGCAAAAAATTATTTTACGAACAACTACAGAGATACATCGTCACAAATGCGAAAATACGAAACTAATCTATCTAGTAGGTCGCTATTAGCGATAGTGTTGAGTGTCTTTTTGTTATTACAAAACGTCAGGTTGATTTCAGTATTGTAACTTTCCCAGTGCTTGTGAAAAAAATTGTTATACAAATTTTATGTACCCCCTTTAAGGGACTGTATCTCAACATGGGATGCTTCAATGAAGTTTCTTTATATGAAAGATCCTATCTTTTTTCGATGAAGAATAACCTCCTTAATTGTTTTAATCTTATTCAGTTACTCCCTGTATATCAATTTGGCAAGAAAACAATATTTTTTTCTTCGACTCACACTGATCTCAATCCCAAATAAATTATTTTGTTGAATTAAAACTGTAAATCAAGGTAATTGACTATACATGAATCGAGAATTTGCAAAGTATTTTTTGTATGCTACAACTGAAAGATGACTTATATGATGTTCCCATTTTGCTCAAAATTCCAGACAAGTTAGAGAAATTGATGAATTCTCTTGCTGCCCCATAAAATGTAAGTCGTCTTGTTTTTTCGAAGAAAACAGTTTTTGGTAAGAAGATGTATTGTGATTTTGGTGCTGAGATATATATTATCAGTTAATTTGTATGGAAAATCTACCACCAACTGGTCATTGATACAGGATAATGTATTTTTATTCTGTACAATTTTCCTTAATACACTCAATTTTGTTGTGAAGTTGGGTTCAACAACCGCGACAGGAATTTGGCGTAACAGTTTTTGATTTATAAATATAATTTGAGTATTCTATAGATGAATGATTTCACGGGCGCTAAAATATTGAAAATAGTTCTTTCGGGTATCAATCCGTGTGCGAGTTGTTGAACCGTTCGACGTTTCGACGTCCGTCCCTATAATTGAAAATCAATTCCTTCATTTGTATCGACGAAAGCAAATGCAGGATTTACTTCTGTGAAGAAACCTGCACTGGCACCGGTTGGATATAATTCAATGCCCTTCGTGGTATTAGCCAGGAAAGTAGTTGTTTTCTGACAGGTGCCAGCCGAAACCTACTGTGTAGGTAATTTGAGACTGGCCTGAACAGATTGTTAGAAAGATGATTTGATTTAACGCCAATCTTCAAGTATGGCCACTGACTATGCCAAATGTGTCTTATATTAGAGTCTTCATCAAGAACTTCGACAGTAAGCCCTGCGTTCGAGTAACTGGTATTTGAACACCCCTCTCACAATTCGATTTGACTATTGATGAATCAATCACGATTTCATCGGTAAAACAGCATCGGTGGATCAGCTTCCTCTCCGCTTTTCTGCCTTCCCGTCAAGGGAATTTTCATATTCAAATATAGACTGACACAAAAAAAAAACTTGAGATCCATCAGACATCTCAATATGCTTATAATTGTGTATTCACAATTCACAAGATAATGTCCATTCAACATTTACATTATGAATTATAAGTATTCATTACAAAACTAATTACAATGAAGCAATGATTGTGACCGACGCCATTGAATCTATATTCATCAATAGTCAATTGCAAGTACCCCTCTAGGGACTGTCAGCTGTCAGGTTGCTGTTATTGTGAACTTATATTGTCATTGTAGGGTATATTACAAATACACGATCTGATATTTACATATTCTTCAATACGACAGTTAGTCGTAAGAAAAATAGTGTACATTACTTTTGTGAAAGTGATCACTTTCACTTTCCGCACTAGTAATGTAATATTGTATAGCCTTTGCAATTAATTTGTATAACGCAACATAATGCAAGTTCATTATCAATATGATTGATAATTAATTTGTGGATGTTTTTTCGGAGTAAACATTCGATGAATCATTCCACAATGGTAATTCGACCTGACAGTGGTCGTTGGATATTCATCAACGAATAATTATTGATAACCATATTTCGTGAAATCATCCTCGTTTATTATAAATATTGATAGTCATGAATCAAAATCATCATTTGAAATATTCTAATGCTTTCGCGTGTTCCATCAATCGAATTATTGGGAATTTCATTATTGTAGCTTCGAATAATTTTTCCAGTTATTCAGTAGAAGTATTCAATGTTATTCATGGTGTCATATCATACCGGAAGCAATCGAATCCATGCGAGGTACTTCAGCATATTTATGTGCGTGGTCTTTCACCAGTGTGACAAAAAAAAATCTCAAGAGAAAAATCTCTACCCCATTGGTGGACCGAACCCACGACCTCTAGTCAGAAACTTAACTGCCTGCGTCAAATCACTCGAATATAATATTAATAATAATATTATCTTTATTATCTTCTTCCTTTTCGACGGTACAGTCATTTGATTGAAAATTAAATATATAACATGTTCAACTTTGAAAGAAAATTGAAGGCGGAGTTCAATTTCAATAGTGAAGAATCACAATGGAAATTGCTCTTCCACTCAACCTCGAACATATCACTTAGTACTACTTTCAAGATTATAAAGGTTATCATTCATTTCCAAATGAAATAATGATGATATATCAGATAATCGCTGAATGATAGGTATGATCGGGGGTGATCTTAACATGGGGATGAAATAGGTGGCTTGAACGTCAGAAACAGTTACCGTAAGAGAAATTCAGTAAAATCATTTTTGAACCGATATAGATTTTTCTGTTTGATTGAGTCAGGAATGCCGTTATACATAGCATATATCTGGTACGTAAAAGATCTTCAAAAAATCTCCAAACGAAATATTGAAGGGGTAAGTTGGCCTTTGTGCCTTATATTAAGATCATGCACGTCAGTTCTGAAAGAAATCTTCTCATGCAGGTAAGGAGGGTTTTTTCCATGATTATTTTGTGAAATGAAGTGGCAGCATGTAGTTTTCTCCTATTTTTCATGTCTTACCATCCGATAGTTTTCAATTTGTGAGATATTCTCTGTTTCTGATACCAAAAATGAATCGTAGGCACGAGTTCTGAACCTTCTGGATTTTTTGTTGGAACTGAACGGTTGATTATGGGCCATACAATACATCTGCATAATTGAAAACAGAAAGGACCAAAGCTTCACATAATGTTGTCCTCACTTTAGGTGGAAAAAAAAGTTTGTTGCCATAAATAACTTCAAGTGAATAATATGCACGATTGACAAGTTGAGCTACATGCTTTTCAAATCTCATGTGAAATCACTTCTACGTTCTTTGCTTCATATACTACCTCCAGTTGCTCATCATTTATTTTTATATCAGTGTGGAATCGAACAGTATTCCTTGTATGCTTGGGATCAAACACAATGACTTTAGATTTACTCTTGTTAATCATCAATGATCAGAGGCTTTCTCCACAAACGAATTAAAATCACTATTTATTCTATTACAAGCATCATCCCCCGTGTCCGAGGAAAAACTATAATACAACTGTGTATCGTCTGCATACAAATAATAATAATATTTTTTTTGCATCATCAGAAAGAATATACATAAACAATACAAAATATTTACAAATGAACATAATTTACCGCAGTTGCTTAGTAGTCCAGTCAAGATGTACATCCGTGCTTGCAAAAGGTTAGGTCATTACGAATTCTTTATATGTTGTTCGTACCTAAGCCGACATTAAAAATCCAGATTTGCAATTTTCAAAGTGCTGTGCGAGCGGCGGTGTGCCCAAAAAACCTTGAATTTTTTTGACTATTTTCAGATTTTGCTCAATATCTCAGTGAAAGAGGGGTCTGACCGGTTTAGAAACTCTTTACAACTTTAGAGAACAGTAAATTTGATATAATTTGAGACCAAATGCAGCTCCGTACAACCAGCGGTTCTCAAGATATGGGCCTTGGAAAAAAAGCTATTTTTCCTGAAAACTGAATTTTTTTCGAAATGAACCTTCATTTTATAGAATATCTTGAAAAATACTAAGCCCACACACATGTTATGGAAAATGAAGTTGTAGAAAATGTTAGTAGCTTTCATTTGAGACCAAACTGGTTCATATGTGCTTAGCAGTTCTCTCAAAAACGGCAGAAAACCAAAAACTGTCAAAAGTGGGTTTTTAGGGGAATTACATATAAACCGTTCTCACGTCTTTTTATAGTTTGAATGGACAAATTATATCCAGTGGAATTGCAAATGAACTGTTGTTACGTGTTTGTATAGTTTTATTAATAAGAAGTTCACAAAAATTATATTCACAAAAAAAGAAGAACCAATATTATCATGTAGTTAATTGAGATTTGGTTGCCAAATTATGGCTTTCTCTTTATTTTAGAGGGCCCGGGTTTGGGATCGCATGAAGATGGTGTTTCGATGGACGCTGGCAGAGGAGCCCAGTCTGTTGTTGGATCGTCCTCGTCGTCTGAGCATCTTATCTCTACATCCGGGATGTTATTGCACGTTTGTCCTCCGCATGATTAGCACAGGACCGAGCAATGCGGACCTGCCTTCCTACACGAGCAGCCTCCAGAGCACCCTTTCTTGCATTTACAAGAAATTTCACAGTTCAAGCACTTTTGGTGCGTTACATCACCTACGTCCGTGGGCACTTTGGGAAGAACGTCTCCATCGTTTTCGACGGCTACCCCGAAGATGCTACCAACAAAAACACCAAAACAGCCGAACGACTCCGGCGTTACGCAACTCATTCCAGCTACGAATTGACGTTTGAAGAATCCACAGTGATTCAAATTGCTCAAGAACATGTATTGGGCAATGAGAACAACAAGCGCCGCCTGATAACTCTTCTTTGTGACGCCTTTCAGAAGGAGGGAGTAGAAGCTGCCGTTGGAGAAGAAGATGCGGATCGAGAGATAGTCATGACGGCGCTTTCAAAAGCAGCAGTATCCGATCGAGTCGTCATAGTCGGAGAAGATGTTGACCTTCTCGTTCTTCTCAATGGTTTAGGCGCTGAAAAGAAAAACGTCTACCTTCAGAAGAGCTCGAAGGGCGAAACTGGATTCTGTCATTATTCTACGACCTCCTACAACCACCAGACATCACCAGGGACAATACTGTTCACCCACGCATTCACCGGTTGCGATACCACCTCAGCACTGTTTGGTCAAGGAAAAACCAAAATCACCACACTCCTGAGCAAGAATGAGTCACTTACTGAGCAAGTGGAAGTCTTCCTTCGCCCCAACTCTACCCCAGAAGTCGTCAAGGAATCCGGTATCAAGTGTTTTGTGGCTCTATATGGGGGTGACATCACGAAAGATGCTTTGGACTACTTGAGATATAAGTCATTCATAACTTCAACGAGTATAAACCTCGCCCGTTTGCCACCAACAGAAGATGCCGCAGGCCAACATGCAGCAAGATGCTACCTTCAAGTGCAGAAGTGGAGAGGCGTCAATTTAAATCCCACTGATTGGGGCTGGAAGCTATCTTCTCAGGGACTCATCCCCATCATCACTACCACGGATCCCGCACCACCTGCACTTCTTCGAAAAATTTCTTGTAAATGCAAGAAAGGCAGGTCTGCATTGCTCGGTCCTGTGCCAATCATGCGGAGGACAAACGTGCAATAACATCCCGGATGTAGAGATAAGATGCTCAGACGACGAGGACGATCCAACAACAGACTGGGCTCCTCTGCCAGCGTCTATCGAAACACCATCTTCATGCGATCCCAAACCCGGGCCCTTCAAAATAAAGAGAAAGCCATAATTTGGCATCCAAATCTCAATTAACTACATGACAATATTGGTTTTCTTTTTTTGTGAATATAATTTTTGTAAACTTCTTATTAATAAAACTATACAAACACGTAAGAACAGTTCATTTGTAATTCCACTAGATATAATTTGTCCATTTAAACTATAAAAAGACGTGAGAACGGTTTATATGTAATTCCCCTATAAACCCACTTTTGACTGTTTTTGGTTTTCTGCCGTTTTTGAGAGAACTGCTAAGCTCATATGAACCAGTTTGGTCTCAAATGAAAGCTACTAACATTTTCTACAACTTCATTTTCCATAACATGTGTGTGGGCTTAGTATTTTTCGAAATATTCTATAAAATGAAGGTTCATTTCGAAAAAAATTCAGTTTTCAGGAAAAATAGCTTTTTTTCCAAGGCCCATATCTTGAGAACCGCTGGTTGTACGGAGCTGCATTTGGTCTCAAGTTATAGCAAATTTACTGTTCTCTAAAGTTCTATAGAGTTTCTAAACCGGTCAGACCTCTCTTTCACTGAGATATTGAGCAAAATCTGAAAATAGTCAAAAAAATTCAAGGTTTTTTGGGCACACCGCCGCTCGCACAGCACTTTGAAAATTGCAAATCTGGATTTTTAATGTCGGATTAGGTACGAACAACATATAAAAAATTCGTAATTACCTAACCTTTTGCAAGCACGACCCCCTTCTCATGTTTAACTTGGCTGGACTATAGTTAGATTGCTGCGGGGTGTGATGATGAGAGGTGTAGAGATATTGCCCATTTTTATGAGATATAACCAAATGATCAGGGCACCCAGTGAGGACCATAGGGTTGTGCATGGAATTCCAGAATATTGAATCATTGCACTTCAAATCAACATTCGCGAAAAAACACTACATCGTTAGTGCAATTTACAGGTCACCCAATAGCTGCCTAAATATAATATATCATGCCATTCAATGAAGATCTGAATAGATAGGAAAAAATTTATGCTTGTGACAGCCAGAGATTTGAAATTAGATATTATGTCTGGAAGTGATACCGTTGAAGAATACGAAAACATATTGAGTACTCGTGGTTACATATCTTGCAGAAAGACTTATAATGATTATTTCTCTGTCAGAGATGATGTAGGACTTGGAGATGATAAAATTAAATCATATATTTTCAATCATCGCATCACAGATCATCTTCAATAGCGCCCAGTAATAAATTCTATGACTCTTTCACCACCACTTACAAAAATGAATCAAAGAAATTTATTAATCACAGAATATTGAATCAGTATCTGAAATTCGAAGCTTGGAATGAAATTTAATGTGAAACATATGTGAACTTAATAGTGGAAAATTTCGTGCAAATTATACAAAAATTCATGAAAAAGCATTCAGAAACTATTAAAATTAAATCAGTTGAAGCTAAAAGGAAATGAATCACACCAGGTCCTATAAAATCTACCGGAAAAAAGTTACGAGAATCATTATTGAAAAACCCCGAAAATGTCAGTTTGAAAGAAGAATGCAGAGCTCACAGGAATAAACTCAACAGTTTGATTAGAATAACAGAAAGGAAATACTATCAAAATGTAATCAAAAAAATTAAAATAGAACCGAGTCACTACATAAATGTGTGAATGACGCTTGTGATAGCTCCAATGAAAAAAGTGAAATTCCAGAAATCGTCCTCGAAAATAATACAATCAAAGATAAAGTGTCAATTTGTGATGAATTCAATGAATTTCTCTAAAAATATAGACATATCAGATAGACATGAAATGTATGAACCTGTTTTATAAAATAGTATTTGTCTTAACTCAACAACTGAATGAGTCTCAAACTGAAAAACTTACTAGGCTACGATGGTATTCAGTCTGTGACTTTGAGGAAAATTGTTACTGAAATTAGAGCCCCTTCAACTTATATCATCAATATATGCTATGATTCAGACATTTCTCCTCAGGTTCTCAAGGTAGGTATCATCAGGTAATTATAGACCAATTCCACTCATATACAATTCAACTAAAATAATTGAAAAATTAATAGAATCCAGAATGGTTAAATTTTTTGATGAACACAGAATTATATCAACCAATCAGTGTGGTTAATGTTCAATGAATGGGCCCGAACCAGCCGTTAATGGACGGACTTTTCTGCTCTATGTTAACGATGTGACGCATTGGAAGACTGCTGGAAAAAACATGAGGTAAAAACAATTTTCAAGCCTACGAGAAAAATCATATCTGCAAAAGACCCACAAGATACCGCGTTGTTGTGGTTCTGTTCATATCGTGACCACAAAGAGGAGCATAAAAACGCGGTTAACCGAGCTTAAAAGAAGCTATCGATATGGCCAAACACAAAAATCGGCAGTGGCCGAACACGCTCTGTTGGACGGCCATGATATTGACTTCGACGAACGCCAAGGCTGTTCACAACTAGCAGCTATTTCCCCAGGCTTTATAGGGAGGCCATAGAAATTCGCAAGCATAAGAACAACTTCAACCGCAAAGAAGAGAGCCTGAACATCCACAGAACATGGATGTTCGCTGTCCAAAATAAACGGATCTTCCCAACGAGAGAAAAGACGGTTTCGGAAAATCAATTAGAGTCAATTGACAGTCCCATTATGAGTCCGATAAATAATGATACATCATCTGAACCACATCAAATCAGAGCCTCGCAGCAGGAAAAAATACTTCGACCATTCCCGCATCGCCACAAAAGCAGACGGCGCCTCCACCAAATATGTCGCGAATTATTCTACCGATAGCTCCCTCAGGGGGGTTCAAATGTGAGTTCCCTTCATAGTGATGGTGATTCGGAAATCATTGAGAAAGTTGAAAAAATGAAACATTTATTGAAGAACAAACAGACTATACCTACACTAAAATATCAAACATCTCGGGGCTGCTGGGAAAGTGTCAATTGTGATGTTCCTTGTCAAGCGTGTCGCGATCAACTTATTTTTCGTTTTCCAATTTCAAAGGTGAACCTATCGAACACCCCGCTCCGCAGGTCATTTTGGTATTTTCTGATTTTAGTCAGCATTATTGCTTGTTACCGATGGGTAATGCATTGATGGAATTCTACGCCTTACTTCCTGTCAGACTCGCAATGCATTCGATATACAGGAGGTACATTTATTGAATGCCAGAATTGTAGAACTGACAACCCAACCAGCAAAATGGTTTTATAATTTCATGGTGTTGCAACAGTTTTATTTCGTTGTTATTTTATAATTACTTCCAAATTGCTAATAGATTATATTAGACGACTGTGAACACAATTTAGTTGTAGGCAATAATAGTAGAATGCTTTCAAAGACACTAGCTGAAATTTCCTCCGAAATTAAGCCTTCATAACCAATTGAAGAAGCTTCCTAGCCAAAACATCCTGATAGATAATACTTATATTCAAACTATGTGAGAAATCCCATGCAATATCTTCATATAATCACTTTTGTAGGAATCTATAGCCTCAAAAGTAGTCCGACTCTGCCGCAATACCATCACTTCCAGAACTCAGTATTTCTTAACAGTTTTATAGGAGTTTTATAGTAGCTAAAATGCCTTAAAATGATTGCTATTGATACCAGATTATTTTATAGAATGACGCCATTTTAAAATGATAGTAATCCGGAATAGCGACATTAGATCAGTTGAAGATATGAACCGCAACTATAGTGATATTCACAGCTGAAAATTGCATGAATATTATAAGATAATATTATTTAGGACAAACTGAGTTGAGTTTGCGAGTAGAAAATTGATATTTCGACAGTGTAAATTTTTGTATAATCAATATTTTTTTCCAAAAACATCAATAAATGAGTGGCGCGCTTAAATTTTGCTAATAATACGCTATATATATATTGTCAATGAAATTTCATTTGCAGTAAAAATATCATTCTTTGAAGCACAAACAATGTCTTTAACAGTTTTATAAGTCCAAAAGAGGAATTATCAAAATGGCTTCAACCTTTCTATTCGTTGGTTTTCAGTTGGTGACATATCTATTATATTTTCCTAGTGTCCAATACAAAATTACTTCTTCCGCCTTTTTGAAAACAGTTTTAACACTTTCTCATTTTATCGGTATCTTTTAAGGGTGCATTATATTTCATAACGCCTACTTAAAACCACTAAAAAACTCTTATGAAATTGTCTAATAATTATTTTATAAATGTCGCTCAAATATGTTGCATAAGTGCAGTAAGAGAAGTCTTCACAAAACTACTTTTTGAGAGTGTTAGAAAACTTTTATAGTATCGGTCGAAATGTTAATGAAACTATTTTGTAGTGTTTGTAAAAGGCTTATCAAAATATTAATAAAGACTATAATGATGTATAAAACGGTGCCAATTTACTACTTATAGCTGTTTTATAAACACATTGAAAACATTTCTGAGAGGAATACAGTTTTATAATTTGTTTCTCCGAAACATTTTCGCAACTATTATAAAATATAAAATTGCTAGTTGGGAAGAACTGAGGGATTCCCTATACATTGGGAGCGGTTTATTTTTATTTCTTCATGACACTACTGGCCACATCTCCTTTAGACTCCGGCATCGTGCTCAAACTCCGTCCTCGTGTGATATGGCCTCCATATCCACTCTTGTTTTAATAAAACACTATTTCCGCGGCTATAACACAATAAAATGAAATAGAATAATGGGGTACATTGTTTTTTTTTTCAATTCCATTTCCTCACCTTATAACACAATGACTTCACTGTATTACAGTTTCAGTTATTTTTACATAATGAATCAGATCTCCCATGGAATATCAAATTTCGAGCGATGACAGCTCTATTAACTCATTCAATTTTACCTAAATGGAAATTTTGATTTCATTAATTTTATATCAATTCATGGAATGCTGATTTCCCACTCGTATAATTGAAATTTTTGGGAAATGGCCACCAATCTTTACTCGTTAAACAATATACTATAATTATTAACACGGATGTGACTGATCTCAACCGTCTAATAACTACGTCAGAAAAAGCCCTATTCGATGTCACGCCGCTTTCATCCCTTCCATGGTAATCTCCAGCCATCAACGAGTCCATCACAGAGGCTGAACCTCTGCGGCACAATTACTTGATCCTATCGCGACTGCATGGAATTAAGCCATCATTCAACAATAAATATTACAGCACTCTACTCCGAAGTAAATCCACGGTTACAAAAATAAGTAAATGAACGCAGAGTAATCACAGTGAAGTGGCTATTAAAGTATTGTCTTCGATTCTAATGGAGCGGGGGGTCGAGGACCCAATTTGAATAGGTTGAATTGTTGGGTTAGTGAAATTATTGTGTAACTAATTTGCTGAGGCAATCGAAGCAAATGAGTGCAGCGTAACGGAAATTTGTATTGTTATAGAAATCGATAATCATTTATCGCTTCAATCAGAGTTATTACTCTATTTTCTGAAATGAAATATTAATTATTGTTTTCGAAAAATTCCAACATTTCAAACTATGTTAGACCTATTATCTTTGTTCCTCACTTTGAATCACTATGATTTCAAAATAATACGATAAAACAAGATTATCTGAACTCGAATGCATTGGGAAAATAATTGGGGGTTATATCCCGAGTGCCCCAAGTTTAAGCAATTAAAATATGTGCTGCACTTCCATGATTTCCAAAATTTTGCTTAGCGAATGACTTGAGTGTATGATAAATTGATAAAAATTTATTTTGAATTATTACTCATTAATTATACAACGAATTATTCAACTTTTCATATAACTTGGGTTTCTTCCTGAGTCCTGGAGGAAAAGCAAGAGTTCAACCAGTTCCTCAAAAAGGAAAAAAACTTAACCTAGTATAGACAAATTGCATTGCTTTTTATCATTTCCAAAGTCATGGAAAAATCAATTATTATGAAGCTCATCAAATATCTAGAGGAATCAGGAATAATTAGTTATCGACAATACGGATTTCACCATCAAAGATCAACCAGTTCGGCATCGGAGTCTCTGAACAGCCGTGTTATGGTTTGCCTTCTCAGTTGTGTGCTTTATTGAAGAGTTTTCTGTCTGATAGGTCTCTGTATGTGGTTGTTGATGGAGTGTCATCTGATATTCTCCCAATAACTGCAGGTTTTCCACAGGGTTCAGTTCTGGCGCCCACTTTGTTTCTGCTTCATATCAATGATTTGCTCCAGAACACATCTTGTTCAGTACATACTTTTGCGGACGACAGTACTCTTCATACAAGTTCCTTTCCCAGAGTCCTCATACCAACTCGAGAAACAAAAATTCAAAGAAACATTGACGTCAATAAAATTAACGATGACCTGGTGAGAATAATAGAATGAAGTACCATGAACTTGGTGGAATTTAATGCTAGGAAATCCCAGGCATGTCTCATATCTCATGTGTGGAGTTCAACATCAAAACATTCATTAAAGCTTCTATTCACAAAAGGCAATCCATTTTCTTGGTGATTCTTCGCTCGCAGACTCGCTCACTTCATTGGAACGTCGTAGAAGGGTCGGAGAATTGTCTCTCTTCTATAGATATTTTTACGGTCGATGCTCTTCTGAATTGTTATCAATCGTTGCACCCTTGGCAGTATCTACACGGATAACTTGACGAGTACAGAATTCCCACCCCTCTGTTGTGAATTTGGAGACCTGTCGAACTTCCCTTGCTCAGGGATCTTTTTTCAATAGAACGGCTCAGCTTTGCCAAAAGAGGTTTTTTCTGAAGCTTAAAAACTTCAAAAAGTCGAAATTAATATTGATTAGTATCTCCTGTCCCTTGATTCACGCGGTGTTTTTTTCACATAACAGGGCTTCCCTTCCGTGTGAATCTGCATATATATAAAAAAGAAGGCATTTGCTAGAGATCAAAATTTAGAAAATTATGGAAATGCACGCATTTCGATTCAGCTTGGTGAAGGAGGCTTATATGTTTAGATTATTTCCAGAAAAAATGTCAACTGAGAAAACATCAAAATTGAACAGAGGAATAATAAAGTACCCAAGATAGTACCTGAAAAGTGAGTCAAACGCCTAATTCATTTTGATCAGTTTATTCGGTTGAAAGGTCTAGTGCATTAAACCCTACACTGCGCATTGTATCAAATTCGACAAACCACATTATTTTGTACGTTAAACTGTTTGCATATTCCTAATATGTGCATGAGACGCTCTGTTTCATATTTAGGACACCTCTATGTATATCGTATTTAAGGGTCAATATCCAAGGCACAACATATGGTTTGGATTTATACGATTCAAAACATTCAGTATCGCCTACCACTCATAAGTGTGAACACAGGGTTTGAAGATATGTGATTTTGTGCGTTATTTGTTTGAAAATATCAGTGGTTTATCAAGTAAAGGTGAGATCAGCATAATAAGATAACATTCCGTTCTTCACTTCTTTCTTCCTGAAAATATATTGTCATAAAATCGGCGTTATATTTGTATGTATCAAATTTGAGACATAATGGTTTAGACTGATATATTTGCAAGTGTAGTATTTCTAACAAAAAATGAACAGCATTGGATTTCGTCTTCGAATTTTTTGAATAATTATAGATTTTAGTTCCAGAAATTATAATGTCCGAATCCAGAAAACAATACCCAAGAAAATACCTTACTCAAGCTGAATTAGAGAAATGTATTGAACACTTGTCAGATAGTGAAGACGATTATGAGTCGGAAGTGGAAAATGAGGAGGAAATCCCTTTACAAAATGCTTTGGATGAATTTGAAATTGGGGACCTTCCTATTGAGTTTGCGGACGGATTTTTATTAGACAGTGAGCGAATAGATGGGGGCAATGATGAAATTGACATCATAGAAGAAATTGAGAACATTGAAGGAGAAGATGATACAGTTCAAGCTATTGCCGATATGGGAAGGAATGATCAGAGAGAGATTCAGAAAGAGATGAAGAAAAAACTTTCGGGTGTTAGGTGGAGAAAAGGGAATTTAGTTTTGGATGAAGACGCAAAAGCTTTCAAAGGTAGTGAACAACTTGGTAGTATTTTCATGGAACTTGAAACTCCGTTTGCCTTTTTCAAATATTTTTTCGACGATGAATTGTTGCAAAAAATAGTCGATGAGTCAAATTTATACACAGTTCAAAATAATCCAAATAAGATATCAACGATAACAATTGCTGACTTGCAGAAATATTTGGGCATATGTATATATATGTCTATCATACATATGCCTAATACAAGATCATTCTGGAGTAGTCGATTGGGATTTCCCCAAATAAAAGAAATAATGAGTCAAAAACATTTTGAAGCAATACGCGCGGCAATACATTTCAACGATAATTCGAATATGTTGCCTAGAGATAATGAAAACCATGATAGACTTTATAAATTGAGACCTGTTATAGATGCACTTTGCATGAAATTTCGAAGTATTCCATTGGAGGCGAAATTGTCAGTAGACGAGCAGTTATGTGCAACAAAGGCGAGGCATCACTTGAAGCAATACATGCCTGCAAAACCTCATAAGTGGGGGTACAAACTGTTTGTTCTTTGTGGAGCTGGTGGGTTTTCCTACAACTTTGAAATATATACCGGCTCAGAAAATCTACCGAAATTCAGATTGCCTGACGAACCAGATTTAGGGGCTGCGTCGAATACTGTGGTACGTTTATGCAGAGTCGTTCCAAATAAAGAAAATTACGTTGTTTACTTCGACAACTACTACTCATCGCTTCCACTCATGTCATTTCTGGCAACCAAAGGTATATTTGCATTGGGCACCGTAAAAAGAAATCGACTTCCTAATAATTGTAAATTGCCTTCTGAAGAGACGATGAAAAATTGCGATCGGGGAATGTCGTGGGAGTTTGTGTGCAATTTTGATGGTGTCGATGTTACGTCTGTTGCTTGGAAAGATAACAAAAATGTTACCTTGCTCTCTACTGTCACAGGAGAACTCCCAAAAGGTACGGTAAAGCGTTACGACAAAAAACAAAAGAAAACAGTGGAGGTTCAATGTCCAAATCTTGTTTTTGAATACAATAGGCACATGGGAGGAGTGGACCTCCTAGACAGCCTAATTGGTCGTTACAAAATTGTCATGCGGAGCAAAAAATGGTACATGAGGCTCTTCTACCATTTGCTGGATATTACTCTGGTAAATGCTTGGCTGCTATATAAAAGAACTGCGACCCAAAGGGACGAAAAGAAAATACTACCATTGGCAGCGTTTAGGGCAGAAATTGTTGATTGCCTTTGCAGAACTGGGCCAGAGCGGATACCAAAGAGAGGGAGGCCATCTGATGTGGAAAATAAAATCGCAGAAAAGAAGAAACGCTCCGCGACAACTTCCTACATTCCACCAAAGGATATCAGAATGGATGGGCAGTCGCATTGGCCCATTTATACTGAAACCAGGCAACGTTGCAAGTTTCCCACATATGAATATTGCTCTCAAATAAAGTGTAGCAAATGTGGAGTATATTTGTGTCTGAATAAAAACCACAATTGCTTTGTGAAATTTCATAAAAATTAGAAATAGTAGGTACTGATGTAATGTATTACGTATTATAGTATTAAATACGCTTTGTCCTAACTATGATACAACAGGTTTTCATTCAATTTCCGAAAAAATACATGATTCAGATTTTTTTAACTATTTTTGTGGGATTCTAGACAACAAAATACACGAGAAAATATTTTTTCCAACTTGTACAGAAAATTGCGCATTGTAGGGTTAAATCGCTGCAAAACTCTGTAAAATCAGTCAAGCCTTCAACTTTTTCATCGTTTATTCGCATTGAGGAAAATAATCACATATAATTTAAAACTGAAAGAAAATAGTGTCTGGATACAATTAGCGTAAGAACACTTGTTACAAACATAGGAAAAAAGGCTCTCAAGAATGTAAATCTTTGAAAAAAGATCGGTGTATGGATGGCATCACCATTCGTTTCCGATTTAAAAAAGAGAGGTTATTATCTGTTTGGAACTACGGAGAAGCTTATGATTTCTAGTCGTTATATAAATATTCGTTATCCAATAAGGCAATGGAAGTTATAATTGTGCCTGTGATGCTCTTTGGCAGAACAGTTGTTGACCTGGAGAGATCTCAACGCCGTTTATGAAATTCATCTATGGATTATTTGTTTCTGGAGGATGCCTGCCCTTCCATCTACCTTATAGCATTGTTTATAGAGATGTAGTTAGTCAACATTATGGAAATATCATTTGAAGGGATGGATACTACGGCTAGATGGAACTAGTCATTCCGTTTTCAAGTCATGCCTTTCCTTTCGTTTTTCTCACGGAACCTCAATCACACATTTTCTTGATTACCCATACATAATACCAAAAGATAGCAATCAATTCAGAAACAAAAGTGGAATTTCTGGTCAAAGTCGTTGATAATTCATATTTTTAGGATTTTTTCATCGCCTACACTTCTGTTCACTTCCTAGTTATTATGTTTCCTTGCTAATTTTTTTTTGGTGGATTCCGTTGCGATTCATGTGTTTCATCTTCTGTTCGAGTCGAGAGTAGCAATACCAAGGTGTTTTTGCCCCCAATATTGATTTATGGCGTTGAATACATTATTGAGTATCGTATTTCGATATTCACTTATTTCTACCAGCATAACTTTTGTTCGACAGAAAAACCATTCCAACTGGGGATTTCACAGTAGTGCATCCCATGAATTCACCATACCGTGAGTCTACGAACTTTTGAATTTCTGTCATGAATATATTATCGACAAAATTGTTGGTATAGGATGGACTGAGCAATCTATTTCGTTTCGCAAAGTGTAGGTATAATTCTGTACAACTTGAACTCTTTTATGAGACTATTCATTATAAACTCGATTATTTTTCTTGTGGAAATTATATTTTGAAGATATTACTTTATAGGGAATGAACTTTAACTTCGAAGTATTTTTTATGTATCCTGATATGGATTCTCCATTTTTTCAGGATTGTGATACGTGAAAATCTACGGAACACAAAAAAACAGAAAATCAAATTGTTGAGCAACTATCCAAAACCAGACTCATTTGTGATTCTGGCAGTAACTTCATCCAATAACACCTTCTTGAAAAGCAACATTGAGAAAGAATGACAGAACGGAAAAAAGGTGACGATTACTCATGTATCTAACATGTCTCGTGATTCGGAGACTCGGCAATTTTGAAATAAATCATACAGTGCTTTTCTTTGAACTGATACCTGGGATAATAACATTGATGCAAAAATACTACATTTTGGAGTGAAATTGACACATGGGAATTTCAAGATGGCGACTAGGCGCCATCTGGTGAAAAAGTATGAACTGAAAACGGGGGTTTTGTGATATATCATTTCGAAGCTTCTGATGAATACTTCACAACCCTAGAATATGAAGTCAATATCTTCACCTACTACAAAATGGCGGAACATCTGATAATTAGCTGAGTACAAACACATTAATATCGATATTCCTAGAAATACTCGTTTTTCTCGACCATATGGCAATCCCAACAACCCAATGAGGTTTGATTTATTTTTTTGTTCATAAAAAAAGACAAAAATGTCGAAAACTGAACTCGCTTGTAGAACACCTCAACTGGGCTCTTAACATTACTGCACTTTGAATGAAATCTTCGGACATTAAAATGAGACAGTGATAGGACGGTTGATTCCAATGAAGAGGGGCGATTGTGATTTTTCGTTTTGAATGAATTAACTGAAGTTCGAAAACCCAGTTTCACTAGGGAGTTTGATTGGGCTATCGAACTTATTTCACCGTGAGGGGATCCTCGATGGAAATGAGGTCAGTGAGTTGGAAAGTTTCCTTTTCGCCGAAGGTAATTTTTATTATTTCCTGGAATTTAAGCTAGAACTCAACTTCTGAAATCTTTATGGAATGCGAACAATCGCTGAAGTAAATGAAATGAATTAATAAAAACTAATTAATGTTCTCTGCATAGATAAGAAGTGAATGCCAAAAGATCCTTCGACCGGCTGCATAGTTTTGGATTTCGAATGAAATATCAACATCACAATGGAGTTAATTATCAATCTTCTGACTGATTATCACCAAATTCAACTCGTGGAGAGTACGCCAGCTTCAGATCTATAGAGGCAGAATAAAATGATGTCTTAAAAATAAAAATAATTTCTACCAAACTGTTCCACGATGTGTGTTCAGATTGCACACAGAAATCACCTTGTGTGACCAATCCAAGGCTTTCGACTGTATATCGCATGATGAAGTACTTGCAAAATCAATCTTCTACGGCGTGAGGAAGGTGCCTCTGAAACTGATAAAATCCTATCTTAATAACGGAATACAGTGTGTAGCCATCGAGATCAATCTCTCTGAATTCTAAAACATAAATCACGGAGTCCCGCAGGGAAGTGTGCCGGGGCCACTGTTATCTATTATATATCTAAACGATATTTTTAACTACATGTTGCCCTCTGGGTGTTTCTACTTCGCAGATGACACGACCTCATTTGAAACTCGTTGAAACCATATTACACCAAAATATCTCACCGACCAAGCGAAGAACAAAGCTCACACCTGGTTCAGCATAAATAATCTTAAACTGAATAAAAAAACGCGAAATAATGTTTTCCCTACAAAAAACAATTTAACTTCAAACAATACAGTCAATCTGTTAGGTATCATATTGGACGACAGGTTGAAATGGTCTGCCCATATTGACGAATTATGCAAAAACTCTCCACTCAATTATTCCTTCCGAGACAAATAAAAAATATTTAGCTTTCTGCTATTATTAACTTCCTACCGCTCTCTCTTTTTTACTCGCACCTCAACTATGGCACTATTCTCTGGGGTAACGCAATTTTCAGGCTCCAGAAGGAGGCGCTGAGATTGTGCGGACTACCATGCCCAGTATCAGCCACTATTTGAGAAAAAATCAATTCCTACCAATCCCTTTCATTCTTATTCACCAAACTTCACTCGAGACTTTCTCTCATATGGGTCTCTACACAAAAAATGCTGATATTCCTAACCATGATACGAGATCATCGAGCAAACTCATAAACTCAGGCTGTCTGTCTCTGAGCAAAACTCTCCAGATGTCAGATTCTCAAATATATTACCACCAGATGTAAAATCATTGAAATTCAGCCAATTCAAAACTTTAGTAAAAAATCATTTACTGTTCCCCTGCTTCTACTCAACAGAGGAGAATTCCTCTCATTCAAACATGAACACATCATACTCAACCCAACTTCTCCATTTTCTCGAAATTATTAATACAAAATTGCAATGGCAATATTATTTCTATGAAAATGTTTCACACCCCCGTGTACTTGCATCCTGGACTGACAAATATAGGTACGTATTTTGTAGGTATAGGCAACTTTTAAAATGTATATTATGTTTGTGTAACCATTACAACACACATTATGTTTTTAATGTATTTTATCTCTCAGTCTTTCAGTCAAGGTATATTTCCAAAATGCTCAAAAAAATCTCACGTGGTTCCGATATTTAAGAAAGGAGATGGGGAAGAATTCAAAAATTATAGACCGATATCACTTTTGTTAACTATTTTGAATCTCTTGAAAAAACTGATGCAAAAAAGACTCATTTCGTTTATGAAGTCAAACGGCTTATTAAGTGATTGCCAACATGGGTTCCTTCCAGGCAAATCGACATCAACTGCCTTTCATGATATATGCAAAAAATTAATAACAAATGTGGATAAAAAACTTTTAACAATCGGTATCGCATGTGATTTTGCGAAGGCTTTCGACAGCGTAAATTTTGACATTTTACTAGAAAAGTTGAATCATCATGGTATTCGAGGAACTGCCCTGAATTGGTTCACCAGTTATTTGAATGGAAGGGAGCAGAGAGTCGTTCTCACATTTGGAGGAAATGAAAAATTATTTTCAGATTGGGGAAACATCAAATGTGGAGTACCGCAAGGATCGATATTGGGCCCCCATCTTTTTCTAATTTTCATAAATGATTCTCCAAAAAATTGTGGAGATGCAACGCCTGTGCTGTATGCAGATGATGCTCTTTTCATTCTTGAAAGTCGCGACAAAACCTTCTTGGAAGATAAAATTAATATATGTCTGAACAGTATTGTTGGGTGGTGTGCAACCAATAAAATAAAAATCAATTTCGAAAAAACTTTTTATATACCTTTCGCAAACAGGAGTTTCGATAACTTGTTGTTGCCATTTGAATTGAAATCAGTCAAAATTATAAAATGTCTAGGTTTCCAACTCGATCGGTACTTGTCGTGGAGGGAACACATCGAAATCACGAATATAAAACTCAGCAGGTCATGTTACTGTCTACGTGCACTTTCTAATAGACACGTTTTAAAAATTGTTTATTATGCAAACTTTATGTCACACATGTCATATGGTCTGATCCACTGGGGAATGAGTTCTGACTGGCAGTCAGCTTTTGTTTTGCAAAAAAGAGCAATAAGAATAATAAAATAATTGAAGAAAAGAGAGTCATGTAGGAATCATTTCATAGAACTGAAAATTCCCACCTTACCAAGCAATAAGATGAAAGAATTATTGATTACTAAGGCATACTATTCAGTTAACGAATACCTTACCGATTATAATTTAAGGCCAACTGATACTGTTTGATGATTTTTTTGTAGTTGTCATAGTTTCATTATTTGTTATGTCTGTTCATACATGTGTCATGTGTATTTTCTCAATAAGTGTTTAATAATTTTTTTTAACTCGAAGTTTCCTATACATGTTTATCATGTTTTCTGGAAATAAATTTATCCTATTCTATTCTATCTATACACGTACTCTGATAATACACTTATATGCCCACAACCCGTTTTATAATGAAATCCATTACGATACAGATTTTTCATTACGATACAGATTTTTAACCAATAGAAACCCATTATTCTTCAATCAAGCATGATGTGCACGCTCTGCATTTGACGTTTTTCAAGTCAAAATCGGTATAAGTATTGAATTTTTGAAGAATATAGCCAAACTTCGATAATCATAACGAAATGTCTGATACCAGCGATATGGGAGAATCACCTTCGACACTTTCACCGGCAGAAATACAGTTAGAATGATTAAATTTTTCATTTGACAATTGCATGATTTATTTCTTTATTTTTGCACATAGATATTCTGAGTCCTCCGAAGGCGAGCGGTCTAAGGCGCTGAGATTATATTAGGCCTCGAGATTTTTTTTTCCAATTTTTGATCTTTTTTTCATTCCTCATCGTTTTATTTCCTAAAGTTACTCCATCAATTACATTTTTTTAGAATTTTTCAAAGAAATGCATTTAATTAGTATTATTGTGTGCAATACAAATATAAATACGATAGTTATAGTTCTTCCCTATTTATCGGGTGTGGATTAAATAGCGTATGCAACTCTCATGTAATGGTTATTAATACATGATCGTTGCATAATATATTATTATGATAAACTTGACTGAACGTAATAAGTTTGTTATATCATACTTTGTATCGTGACATGTAACCATGTAACCCTTTGTATTATGACCTGATACAAACATAACAATTATGTAAAGTGGTCAAATAACTTTCCATCTTTTTATCTATCATTCAGTAACGAAATGAAATAACTGATTCTTCCACTCATCCTTGATAGAGCTGTTTTATTAAATTATTACTTTAGAGAATGAAGGAGCCAGAGCACTCTCCAAATGAAAATACATTGTTAAAAAACAATGAATGGCCAGTTTTCAATCGCTAGTCAGTATTCATCCTTCAAAAAGTTTCAAGTGCGTTATCAAATATACCTTCATAGTTTTGATCAACGCCAATTTTGACATTTTTTCCATAATTCTTTGACTCACTGATATAAAAACAATTATAATTGCCAGAATTCACAATAGATTCGAAAAGTGATAGTTCTTTGAACCTTTCGTAACAAAACATCACTCCGTTAACAAGTTAACACTTCTGGAGGCTAGGCAACGGGAAAAATCTTCAACTTCTTAATAATCTCATTCATAGTTATAATAAGAATATAATAATGTGTTTATTTTTCATACATTTATGGAAATCACAGAAGGTACCGTCAAAATAAACAAGATAATCACAGAAGCTATAGATATCTATAACTTTTTTGTGATGAAAAATACATTATGAATTATAAGTACTGATACTTACATTGAGAACAACAAGTTATCAATAACCTAAATATCAGATCAGAACAGAGATCACAGAAAAAAAAATACGTTTGACAGAAGCTCAAGCTAAATCACTGTTCGGAATGGTTTGATTAATGGAGTTCGCGAAAAAAAAATCTCCCAGTATTCAGAATGAATTTCTTGAATTCCCTTTTGAACATGTAAGAACTGTTGATATTTTTTATTCTTTTCGGTAATATTTGATAAAAAGTGGGCCGAGCTATGTTACGTTCTTTTGTCCTATAGTTTTATCACATCGTGTTACACTCAGAGAAAGTCCCTTTTTTCCTAAAATTGTTGTTCTAAAATTGTTCGTTTCCGTTAACCAGCTGACGAACGTCAACCTTCAGAAGTCGAAACTTGTGCGAGCAATGGATCAACGAGGCCTTACCTTTTAACGTGCGATTACCCAGCACGGTGGCCCGGCGAGGATTCGGACCCCGGCCTTCCGCTTGATAAGCAGATATGCTAACCACTACACTACCGAGACCACCTAGTATTATATGAATGAATACTTGGCTCTATTTTGATGTTACCTTTTTTAATATTAGCAAGAATGCTCATACAAATACGTTGTCACCACCTCTATTCAGTTATTTCATATTTTCCATTGGGTTTCAGTAAATTTCGATTATACAATTCTCAAAGAAACTCTAGTTAAAGAAATTTCGGAGAGTCGTCGAATGTTTTGGATAGAGAAATCGTTCTTCAATAATTTTTAACGAATACCCAAAAATTGCGTTTCTGGCCTGACTTGAGTGTGTTTCTATTTCCAGAAGGTCACATACAGTATTCATAACAAAATAATGTATACTATAGATATAGGAGATATATCGCAGGACCAATAATTACAGATATTCATAAACCTATTATACGAAAGTCAAACTCCTGAGTGAGCCACTGGCATTCAATCAGAAACGAGAATGTCAATATATTTGGGAAATAAACTCATGAAGATATTTTTCCAGATATCGTTCGCATAATTTTTCATTATAATGCTATGCTTATCGCACATAAAAAGTGTAATAAAGAGTGAATAACGTTTCATTCATATTTGGAATTGAAGGTTTTAGTGCCAGTAAAATTGTAAGTATTCAAGCATTCTCCAAATCTTGAATAAAAAATGAAATCGCTTCATCTGAGATGTGTTTCGAATTTACGATATGATATAAAAAGTTCGTAAGTTATGATCGAACATTGGACATTTTTTTTTCAACCAAATGAGGATTGTATACGATAAAGAACGAGTCGAGAATACATGTTCAATTCGAACTAAAATTACGTATCTGAGATTTGTACTGAGATTTGGCGGCGTGTTCTTCTCTACTGTCAACAGCAAGGAGATTAGTAATATTAGTAGGTGATTCAGAGAGCAAATTAGCAAGTAACACAGAAATATATCTGGAATCATTTGCACGTAAAAAAAGTGGTTCAAGTTCCCAACAGATGAATTGTTACATGAACATTTATCATAGTATACCGATTTTGGCTAGGTGACCAGGAAAGTAACCATAGGATTTTGGTATTCGGTATTGTGTTATATGCGGAACTTTTTCTGGTAGTGAGGGGTGTATGAGTGTGTATTGATTGTTGCTCTTTTGAACGAGAGACAGCCTTCTCTCTTTCCACTGTTCTTTTACTGAAGTTTTCAGATGAGTTATTTGATCTTCATTGACAAGAACGTTTTCAATGTCATTGAGTGTAGTTGCTTATTTGGCCAATAAGCTAATAATAATTTCGCTTGTCGGCTAATTCACTGTCTTTTACAAGTCACTGGTTCCAAATGATGGCAACTGTCATACAGTGCTGGGATCATCCACTTAAGGTATGATGTATATTACATATCAATTCTTGTTTGTAATAATTTCAAAGTGGATTTTTCAACGAGTGTGAAACAGATTGTGTGTCTGAAATAGATGCAATATTTTTTGTTTCCTAATTTTTAACTTACACACAGTAAGGCTCGCTCTATGGCTACAGCTTCTGCAGTGTAGACAAAAAAAATTTGTTAATAACTTGTCGTCTCTGATATATGCTAACACCATTAGGAGAAAAAAATCTGGTTTCGTTTCCAAAACTGCAATTCGAATTGAAACTCATATCGATATTGTATTATTCCTCTGCCATTTTCTGGAATTTGTCGAAGATTCGAGACTGGAGGCGATGATTCATTATTTGATGACCAGCTAAGTGTGGCCTTCATACATTGAATGTGTTCATAAACAGTTATTTCTCTTGCACTCATTTTTCTTGTATAACTTTCTCTTCTAATGGAGATGTGGGTGACATTAAATTTCCCTGAATTCGATTAGCAGTCAGGATATGTTCTGATAATTTTTGTTGCAGACTCTGTGACTTTCTGTTGAAGTCTTTCCTACAGAATGATATAAATATCCATTTTTTGGGGAGCATACTGAAGTAGTAGTTGATTGAATTTCCTATCGGTTCGTTCCAGTTGTATCAACACAACATTTAATTGTTTAATGTTCATTGCACTCAAATCCCCCGAGGAAAATACAGAATATGTTATGAAAAAAACCACGATATTTTATTATATTTGCTGCTCAAACAAACATAGCTTCATGTGATGTAATTTTATCGTTGCCGGATCTGCCATTCACAAGTGAGTAGAGTACCCCTCCAGGGCTTCGTTAACAATAAAACAAATCAATTCGATTGTAAATCCATCAGATTCATTCTGCACCGATAATAGAGAATATGATGAAAAAAATTAACTGTGAATGTTTTTGATAATTTAATCAAATTACCCATACACTATATGGTGTATATAAGGGGATAAGTATCGAGAAATCATCATAAAACAAAATATGAAAGTGGAAGTGGTTTCAAAGAGTATACATAAAATTGGATAATTCCACAATATGATTGGTGAATGAGAATGAAAATGAAATCAAATACGACCTGAAAGGTGTGATCCTTCTTGTCTATGTTTTGGCATAAGGATGTCGACAGCGAGCCGTGTAATGCCCACTGTATGTAGCGCCGTTGTGATTGGAGAACGCATAAAGATTGTAACAACTTGGGATATATTACCTGTTGCATGGATGGTCATGTCCATATCTTCCAAAGGGAAATCTACGGTGACATTCAATTTTGCTCCTGGGAAACTTATGGATTGCCAAATATTTAGAGCACTTTCGTTTCTCTCCACACTGAGAACATGTCGGCCTCTCATTCCGATTCAAGGTTTCTTCTCTCGTAAAAAAAATTAAGCAATGTGATAATCTGAGTTGACAAGTTCTTTATGGTCACAGAACAGTTACCACAATATCTGCATTTCAATGTCAATTTCAGTTGTCCGACGAAGTTGCCCACTATCTTGGAATTGTCTATCCATGAAACTTGCACTTCCTTGGTGACACCCGATTCTCTGTCGATTCCTGTCGGAATTTGTCTGAATTTTCTTATGACTTCATTCACATCTTCGTGCAGTCCTTTCAGCTGGTATCTTGAAAATTCATGTTGTTGTGCATTACCCATGAAACGAGGAGCGAATCGTTGAATTTGATTTTCCAGGTAGACTATGGTCACCACTGTCTCAGAAGAATATTCTAACCACAAATCCTTGATGAAATCTGCGGAAACCTCAATCACAGCACCCTTCTTATTTAATGTATCAATGTCCTTTATATATATGCATCTTTCTTCAAGTACTCTAATTATCATCTCGTGCTAAATATAGATTGAATGACACTGTTCATAAAACAAGTGTTATCGATATTCTTCAATCCGATCAGTGTTTTGACAGTAAATTTTATTATGGGTCAGATGTGTTTGACGGTGTCTATGTTTTGCTTACTACTACTGCCTTCTTCCGAGTGGCCAGGTTTGTGTCTCATGATATGATGGTTTCTGATACTGGAAAGGAGTGACAAGGAACTGGAATTGAATTCTGAGTTGAATTGATATCGGGTAGATCTTGGGATCGCTGAAAAGGTAGATGAATCTGGGTGTGTGCCGTCTATTTTGTGACTAGTAACTACTTTCATCTTGAGTTCTGTTGCCCTATAGCGGTATTTCGTTTGTTTATTCAAGGTTGAGGTATTGTCTTCTGGTTCACAAGTACTTCAAGTTGAAGATTTTATTTCATTCTTCCCTTCTTTCGTAGCGATTTTTAAAAAGGGCTTTTCAAATTTTGTTTGGTGAAATTGGATTTCTGAACATATGAAAATTTCATCAAGTTTTCGGGTATCAGGAATAATATCAAAGATCGAAGCTGCATTTACTCTTCGGATAGCGACACTAGTTTTCTGAATAAGAAAAGTTGTAGCTCTAGAACCGTGAGTTTCGTTGGTTATCTTTTTACCAATTTCCTTAATAAATGACATTACTTCACTGCCGAAGACACCGAAAGTTTCAATAGCAACTGGGCAAGTGATATAATTTTTACCCAAATTCTTATATTTCCTCAACTTGGAGTTCTTTCCCGACGAGGCTGCAGTACCTGTTTTTATGGAAGCTGTAGTGAGATGACAAGCTGCTAAAGTATCAACACAGGTGAAGTCGCGAACAATTGATCTACCATTTTTCCAAGGTACAAGTGTCATACCATCTAGAAGTTTTCCATCGTTTCGACTCGTACTTATGAGTTCTAAGATTGTAGGAATTTTTACGGAAGCCAATGCCCTTTTAATGAAGCTATTTATAGCATAATGGCGAGATAAACGTTAAGCGCTAAATTTGCAACTAAACCCATGAGAACCTGACACATCCACATGTGCACCACATTTGCAAGTTATTTGAACGCAAAATGGGGTACCGAGCCTCAAACCAATGGTAATAGTCATCATTAGAAAGGTTCCATTTGGAGAAACAAGCAGAGCATTCAACCAATCACAAGATTACTTCACAGAAACTGCGATGAGACGAGCCTTACTTTCTTGAGATTGGAGAGCTGCCTTCATTAGAATGTTACTTACTTGGTTCAATAACGGTATATCCTATGCCCTCTGGGTTTTCATTTCGTCGATTTCTAGTTTCTGACCTGTTTTGAATTCACAGAAAGATTTTCCTCGATCAAGAACACACTCATTTGAAGGTTCTGAATGTTGCGAGATGATTTTGATCAAGTGTAGAATGCTGCAAAATGAGGAAAGGAATAAGGGAAAGGCAAGAGAAGTAGCTGAACGAATGGCTAATCCACCTTTGCTACCTGGAAGAGTTTAACCAAGTTTCACCTTCAATTTGATTATTGGTAATTAGTTCTAGCATCCTTTTCAATTCATCATCGATATTCCGTAATCCTTTTTCGTCATGCCAGGTAGGGCTACATCTCAATGTATATGATAGTTTTGGAAAGGAACTTTCTAAAAGATGAAAGGCAATGCATGCTGGTGAATAACACAGTCATGAGGAGATTAAATGGAGTGACTGTAATTTTTCATCCAAATATTGTACCAGAGCAGCATCTGACAAAGGTGCACCGAACTGGAACTAGTCAAGGTTTTTTATGATGCGTATTCCAGGAGCTATGAGGTTGAGAAAAATTAGTTCATACTTATCAAAATATAGTTCAAGTCAAAAGTCTTCCGAACGGTCCACTATATTTCGAAAATTCTCCAATACTACATGTGCTTTGTCACGGAATGACCCATCATCTAGATACCAATTATTGAATTCGGTGGATATTCCATTTATCAGGTCATGAATAGAAAGCCACAATAATGTTGCTCGAAAAGGATTCCCTTTTCCGAAATATAAAATTCATTTATGATTATTCCTTTGATTTTCCGATAACTGATTTACCCTGATTATCAGTCTAATGAAAAATTAAATACGTAAAACATACAAAATATGAAATATCTACAAACATAAAACAAACAATTTCCCTTTCATCGAAATGTAAGATACAATAGAGCCCCGATGTGAATTTCGTCATCAAAATTTCTACAGTCATCTGGATTATTCAAAAAATTACTATCAGTTATAATCGAGTCCTGCCGTAGTATAAATCACATTATATATCCAAAGTGATAAGCTGATATAGTACGCTGAGTAATTGTCTCATTTTGTATGTATACATTTGTTGTACCGATTCAATCACACTGATGTTGATATCACAACTAGCTTGCACGCGAATGAATAATTACGGAGGTTGGAGTAATTGCCAGAGCACTGGTCAAGCAACGGCGGTGGTCGACACACGTTCCAAACAGAATACTTATTTCATTCGCGACTTGCAAATGTGCTCAATTCCAGCATACTTCCATGTTGGAAATTGACAGTTCATTGAGAAGAGGTAGAGGTGAGAAAAAACTGGAACTGTTCCGACCTAAACTTCACGAAAAAAATATAGGAAATATTTTCATGAACCTGAATATAAACAAGTCTTGCAGATCTGATGAAATACCAGGAATTGTTCTTAGAGTGTGTACCCCGGTACTTTGCGAATTTTTCAACGTTTTTTATAATTTGGGGGTTTATCGCCAGTCCTGGAAAATAGTCAGAGTTCAAACAGTTCCTGAAAAGGGGAGAAAAATTTGCCTCGTCACTATAGTTCAATTGAATGTGCATTCTATCATTTCTAATTATGAAAAATTTCGGAAAAACGTTAGCTGCTGCACTCAACATTTCAAAAGCGTTTGATCGAGTATGGCATCGGTGTCTCCTTTCTGAACTGTCGTCGTATGAATAACCTCCTCACCTCCTCAGTTGTGTGCTTTGTCGAGTTTCTTGTCTGATATATGGTTGTTGATGAGCTATCGTCTGATATTCTACCAATGAATGCAGGTGTTCCACAGAATTCAGTTGTGGCGCCCCTATTGTTTCTGCTTCATATCAATAATTTGCTGAAGAAAACATATTGTTAAGTTCATAGTTCTGCAGATGACAGTGATCTTCATATTAGTTTTTCTTACAGAGTCCTCATATCATCAAGAGAAACAAGAATACGAGAGAGGTATTAGTTTCAATAGTATGAACAATGCTTTGGTGAAAATAATAGCATGGGGTTAAATCAACCTGATGGAATTTAATGCTGGGAACACCCAGGCAATTCTCTCCTAAACTGAATTCTATCTATCTTCATCCAATATTCAGATGTCAGTAGTAACTATTCCCAAAAGTATCTCGATGCTAGGAATTACGATCAGTGATAATCTCTCATGGGAAAACCATGTGTGGTCGTTCGCAAAAGGTGCTTTCCAGAAACTTGGATGTATATTTCCTGAGAAAAAATACTTTATTTCTCGTCAGCTTCTTATGATCTACATGGCACAGATAGTGCCTGTCTTGGAATATAGTTCTCATGTGTGGTGCTCGGTTCCAAAACATTCATCGAAACCTCTCGATTCTATCCAGAAGAAAGCAATCCGTCTTGTTGTTAATTCTTCGTTCAGGGACTCGCTGTCTTCATTGGAACATCGTAGAAGGGTCGGAGACTTGTCTATCTTCTATAGATATTTTCACGGTAGGTGCTCTTCTGAATCGTTGTCAATCGTTACACCCTTCGCAGAATAAAAACAAATGACCCGACGAGTACAGAATTTCCACCCCTCTGTATCTGTAGAGTAGGGAGGGTGAGTATAGACCCACAGCACTTAGGCCACAATATGGCCCATTGTACATCCTCCCAAGGAGTCGCCCTCCTAGGACATTGTCAATTTCCACCCCTTTGTTGTGAGCTTGGATACCTCTCGAAGCTTTTTATTCAATAAAACAGTTGAACTTTGAAACTCCTTGCCGAGAGAGGTTTATCGTGAAGGATTCAAATTTGAATAACTTGGAGTGAATGTCAATTCTTATCTACTGTCCATGATTAGTGATTCTTGCCTGTACACACCAAAATAGTTATGAAAAACAACTTAACCATGATACGATTTCAGCACCTAACAGATATTGAAGATACAGTTCATCAGTTCTTCCTCAGAAACCTTCAACCTCTTTAATAACTACAAATCAAGTACAGTTTCCAGAAATGAGACCTTCATACCATCATTTAGTAAATGAACCTTAGTCTGCTTAACGTCATGAAACGTTTATGAGCTTTATGATATATTTAAACCGAGATGAATGTGAACATTTTACAACTTCCTAGGATTAATTGAGAAAATAATAGAGAACTGACCTACCAGCATTATAATATGTACTAAGCGCATCATCCCAAGTAGCAAGAAAGAACACAAATATTGGCAATGCTTTCATTTTTTGATAGCTTGATTCAGTTCATGCATTTGCACTGCTTTCCTGGAACACACATTCATTGAGATTACTCTGCGATTATTATTTTTGTTCATTTTATGACGATGATATGAATGAAATTGCATACAAAACTGTGTCCCTTCACAAAGTAACTACAGTATTTACTACCATATTTCCATGTATTTTCAATAGGGAGTGGAATCATCTAGCTCTCCGCATACTCTCTGTTATTACGTCTCTTTGTATGCTAGTTACAAAGTGAAACGTATTCCAAAGCTTTTTTCCGGAACCTGCGTCATAATAGAACAGCTTTCCTTTTCAGATGAGGAGAAACTAAAACCCAAACGATAGTCTTGAAACTGAGAGGAATTTCGGATTAAAGTCAACTTGATATTTGTTAATGAACGATGAGATTTGAACTTTTGGTATGAAAGATGGAACTTTTTCTATAGATCAATAATCACCCTAACACAAAACGAAAAAAACGTTTTCATTCGAACTTAGTCAGACATCAGTAGATCCACACAAATAATTCATAATCAACCAAACTCAACCGCATGCACATATGCCACCTTTGTCCTAGAAGTGAAGACGATAAAAAAAATGTATATAATAATATGTTCTTTATGCAGCGATATATGTGCTTTGCACGTAGCAGTCATAAAATATAATAGGTTTTGTAATGCTGTCAACTGATTTTGATTTATTAAATGAAAATATCAAATTTTTTCGACTCTTTCCTGAGAAAGCATTGATGAAATGAATAACTTGAAATGAATACAAGTCAGCAGGAATCAAATGGAAAGCAATAATAACAGTAAAAAACGCGAAAAAATTATGATGGTGAAGAATGGTGCTAATGATTTGGAGCGCTGACTAGTTCAAGGAAGAATTGGATGTATTGAAAAGTAAATCACTATCGGTACGCCGAAGTTGGTCCATCTGTTGGATGAGTGATTTCTACACATTGCGGATTTCTTAGGGTAATTGAATGCATCTATGGAATATGGTCTCGGTGGTGTAGTGGTTAGCACGTCCGCCCTTCAAGCGGAAGATCGGAGTTCGAAACCCCGCCAGGCCACCGTGCTGGGTAATCACACGTCAAAAGATGAGGCCTCGTTAATTCATTTCTCGCACATGTTTCGACTTCTGAGGGTTGACGTTCTTCAGCTGGTTAATGAAACGAACAGTTTTTCATTAACAATATCGTATTAGTTTCCAAAACGATACTAGTTTTTCTTCAATTCCATTTGAGATAAATACCTGCAATACCTATACAGGAACTCATTGATTCGTTTTATGAACAAGTTTAGTCTCAACCAATCAATGTTCGTTTATGCTTACTGGGACTTTCATATAGAGTCAACTCATGAGAATCCCTTTGGAGAAACTCGCAGTATGAGGAAAGAGTCGAGACTGATTCTCCTGGTTCAGAATAGAATCGCAAACAGCCTTTGACATCTGGCATACATATTGCAGAGGTTAATGCACATACGTGAGTGGTTATATGGGATGAATCTGATCAAATAGCTGTTTATTCGAAGGAACGGAAAACAAGAGATATACATTTCAGGATATTCGAGGCGAATTTTCGTTGTATTATATGAATGGAAATGCATCATGGAAGTGATGTGAAAGATATTCCTGAATTTGAATCATTCGACATTGATTATTCATATTCAAGTCTTCCAAATTTCATATTTTTCGTGAGCGAACACTTTTAGAGAAGGCTTAATGCTTTCGAGTGACGTACGGTATCCCAATCAACGCAGGAACTATCGGGGTAGAATGGAAATCTGCCCTTCAACACTGGTATAGATTTCAGTATTATTTTTTATTTCTTTTATTTCCGATTGTGGTAGGTTGACAACCTCCCAAAAACAAACACGAAGTGAGAATTCATCCACCAGGAAATATTTACATTTAAACAGTATTTAACATGCATGTTACGAATATGTTATTGAAAAGGTTATGTTGATGCAATGCTTCTGCAACGTATTAGATACGACATATTCTTGAAGAACTCAAAGAAACTTAATTATTTGAACTATAAAGATTGAATGAGTAATGTCAAGTGAAGAAAAAGTCGGATATGCTGAGACTCGAACTCACGACGATGAGGTGGTTGGTGTCAGAGTGATAGCACTTTAACTACTAGGCCACATGGACTGAATAATTTTAGTTTATTAGTAGGTGTGAGGAGTAGATGTAAGTCCTTCAATTCCATAAAAAAAACATCTTTTACAATTCAAACTCGACTCGATGAACTAGAGAACATTTCAAATATAAGTACATTAATGTATGCTTAAATGAAACAACTTGGATTTCGTGTTTTCACCTAGACATATCAGAATTGTGACGTTTTTACAAGGTAGTCTCTGGTAACCAGGTATTTCATTTTCTGTGATTGGTGGAATTCATATCCTACCTTGTGCTGATATGAAATCATATCCATTCAGTTGACTGCAATCGCCTACTTATACGTTTAGTGAACTATAAATAAATCAGCAGCGGGTGGTAGTAGAAAAAATATTTTTTCTCTTAGCAGATATACCTCATATGATAGGTACTTTGTATTAATCAGTGATGTATAGGTAACGTTAAGTGGGTATGAATTCTGGCAGATTCACACCATGGTTTCGAAAATCGGTTCTGGATTAAAAAAATAATGGAAAATTAAATTAAACGTATGGAATTAACGAAAATGTATATGAATTCTAGAAATGAAAACTACAATCATTACATGAAGAAGAGACTAGGTAAATATTTCATTATTTCTTCCTTCGGTTTTTCTCTACTTCGAAAACTCCACCCACTGCTTCCTGAAACGGTCTCCTGGTGAGGTCTGGAAGCAGTGATTACCTGCGTCTGAAGATGACACTAAAAATAGATGATATTGGGTGTTATATATGAATTCGAAATTGTATTCTACCGTTAAAAAACTGTCGTCCTTTATGAAAGGCAATCATCAGAAACTGAAAATCAAAGAATGCCATCGAAATGGATGATCTCCATTCATGAAAAACATTGAAATTCTCCTTTTTTCCGTTCAGATATTTCTATGATATAAATATCAATTATGTTTGCGAAACATCAAATAATGAAAGTGGCTGAGAATTAGCTGAGAATCTTGGGAACTTCAGTTGTCTTTCAGAAAGTTGGGCCCCTTTTGTTATCAAAATGCCTCTGAACCGATATAGTTATGAACCTATCTAGAAGTAATTTTCAAAATTGTAGAAAAAAATTTCGCTTTCTCATCAGTAAACTTTCATTTCATATCCATCAAAGTTTTCATCTTTGTGTGAAATGGAGATGAGTTTCGTCAATTTTGTCTCCAAAGACATGTTTGAATTTCAGATTGATGGATTGATACAACACTTCGCTCGCCAAACGAGAATCATAGTAACAAAACTTTGAAATAGTTTCTAGGTTATTACAAACAATTACCACATTCTGAACGAATATCATTTATTGATTAAAGAATGATTTACTGAATATCAAAATTGAGCACTGTCAGAGCTTGACTTCATTTGACCAGTCGAAACTCTCATTTAGTCAGAACTCACCTTGTGTTTCCAGAATTTTCTACGGAGACCTAGTTATCAAATTTCACTTCATATCCATTTGTTGATGGTACATTTCACAAAAATTAAGCTCAGTCGTTTTTGTATTTTGCGAAATTTCAAAAGTTATATACTGATCGAAAATATACAGCATTTGTGAACAGTGAGACTGGAACCTTCGATGTGAAAGTCGACATCTTTTCTAGAAATGAATCACCCTCACACTCAACTGATATTACTTGCACTCAACTAGGGTTTCGCTAATACGGTTTTCAAGTAACGATATAAATGCTTTTGGGATTTATTTGAATTAGTCCAATCTTTCCAGGTTTTCACCGCGGAAAAATTCCTAGTGAACTGTATTTTTGTATACACTCTCACGATACCATTGTAATGATGATGTGAAATATCGACATTGATATCGTGCCAGCTGAAAAAGTATAACGTTTTTGAAGGAGCGTCAGACGTTTTTGTCGGGGCGTCAGACGATTTTTACGGAGCGTTGGACGTTTCTAAAGAAACTTCACACGTTTTTGACAGAGCGTTAGACGTTTTTAACGGGGAGCTAGACGTTTTTAACGGAAAAGTAGATGTTTATGAGTGAGCGTTAGATATTTTTGACGTAGCGTTAGACGTTTTCGATGAAGCCAGCTTGTGACTGCGATACCGCCGAGTGACCGTGGAAAGAGCCAAAATATGCAGAATGAACAGAAATAACACGCGTTTTCGAGGGGAAAGCCACCCTCGTATCTGAATGAAATTTTCTGATGATAATGAAAAAAAAATACAAAAATACTGATGAGATGCTAATGGAACTGATTAAATAATGCGTGATAATTTCATTCTGTGAAATAACACATTCACTGTCCTCGAGCGTCAAAAATCACTAAATCCTTACTACCTATCCTGAATTTTTTACTACTAAGAATAATTTATTAGTTTGAAAACCCCGAATGAGGTGCATTAGAGCTGCACATTCGTTGAAATATTCATAAACGTTACCCCATCATCGGAGATAAAATATTTGATGAAATATAACCCGCCCGGATTTAAAATCCAAACATGTTTCATGAACCGCACATATTAAAAGTTATAGATCCCTTGTTGTCATATATCACATTTACACTTCAGAACTTTTTGCTGCTTTCAACCTTCCGAGGTCTGAGTGGACACCCCGGGGATGACACCATTTTTCTATTACGGAACGGCTCGTATATTTAATATTTTGCTGTCGCAAGTGGCGTTCTGATGGCTATCTATCCTTTTCCCCCACAATTCGCGGATCCCTGTCGATTCAAAACAATAAAACGGTAGTTAGATTCGGCATTCATTTTAAGTTGACGTTATATTTTCCTGAAGTCTTTTACTAATTTTATGTGGCATTTTACAGTAAGATCCGCAATATACAATAGGACGTGGAGGTTGAAATATATCTTTTGAAAAATCCCAGACACGTCGATCCTTGAATTCGATTCACCATATGACAGGACATAATTATCTTGTACAGGTTGGACCGTAACTGGAGGAGGAAAATTTTTCTGAATGACATACAGAGTAAATGAAATTATCGCAGAAAATTTTGGATAATTCCAGCAGTTATGGTCGATCCGGTGATATAGACTTCAGATATTGTAAACGATGAGATCGGAACCTTTGGAGTGAAAGTTGAAACATTTTGTTTAGATCAATTATCCTAACACCAGACTGATATATTTGCACTCGACGCCCGTTCTGCTAACGAGGTTAGCCTCTTCAATATAATCCAGAACAATGATGAAATTGATGCACATTGAAGTTGTCTGCACCCAAGTAGCACAAATTACTTTTTAAAAACTCTAACAATAGTTATACAGCAATCTTATATAACTTTAATACTGTATAAATTAGAGTTGACTACACTGTTTCAGCATCAAAGAATCCAAAATAGGCACAAGTTATACAGCCTCGACAAGATTTGTAAGGGGTATATTGATGCTTATGTAGTAATATGAAAACCTCTCCGCTTTGTTCTATCAGTTCTTATAAATCACATTACAAAATTTCTTAGCAGCTGCCATATACCGCCTGTCAGTAAGCATTTATAAAGTTGTTTTATGAATGGGTTAGGAGTTGCAGTTGTGAAGCAACCGTATTAAGGTGTTCGCTATTGACTCAATATAGTATCTTCTCAGTTGATTGAAAACAGAGGTATATTTGAGTTTGAAAGGCTATATAATCATTTAAAGAGTTAGACATTTTTGTGACAGATGAAAATTACTGGATGATAGCTTCCAACAATTACATTTCAAATACACCCCAAACATTTGAAATGGTAACAATGGCCGCTCTATCACGATTTTTTTTTGAGGTTTCAACATGGTGGCCCGAATGAATTCACAGAAGGTGTCCACAAAAGCTTTCAAACAGCGTTTCGGCTGTATTAAAGTGTTATCTAGACATTTCTCGATTAAGTTCAGTTATAAAACGAGGATAAAGTATCAAAACAGCAATCTTTGAAAATGAAAAGGGTACAAATGACTGACCTCTAACGGGCCTTTCTGGCATCTCAAATCGAATTCACTTCGCCACCACATTTTTACACATATTTTTGGCGCTTGCCTATTTCTATGTATAGAAGAAAGCTGTAGTTGAAATTATTAGATCGACTGATTCGCATATTCGCCGTCCGAGTCGCCATTCGAACGTTAATGAATTCGACAAATAGAAGCTCTCTCCTCTCTCTATCTCTGCGACTCCTTCGTTGCTGTATTAGTGCTGTATAAGTAGCTATTCGACAGGAGTTGTTTGATGTTACCCCAGTTGCCTAGCCATCAGATAGAACATAACCTGTAAATACCACATACAAATCTGTATTTTTCACCAATTCTTGTGATAATTTGTGAAAAATGAAACCCAGAAAACAGTAGGTTGGTGCACTCTCTCTGTTCATTGTGGGGGTTAATTCTCCTGTCAATCATTTCTGCTGTTACTGGATGTGTTGGGCCTGTTTCGATTTTTGGAACGTTCTCTTCCTCCATTCGGATGTCCCAGTCATGGACTACTTCGTCAATATCTCCGTTTGATATTACTTCCTCAGATTTCTTATCGGTTATTTCCATTGGAATTTCTCCCTCATAATTGATGCTCTCTTCAATTATTGATTTATTGGTGGATTGCGGGGGTAATTCTTTCATAATGTTTCGAAGTTTCAAATTTACTTTCCATCTGAAATTCCCACTTCGCTTCACTTTCTTCCAGTTCGTATCCATATTCTAGAGTAACACAATTTGCACAATGAATTATTAATATGAACAAATTCAGTAGTACAATTTTAGAGGTTATGGAACTCTGACGTTCAGTGTCAAAATATAACTTTTGTTGTATTAATGCTGTATGAATGATGCCTCATTCACAAGCATAAAACCTTAATACGCTTACTATATAAGGTCTGGCTTGGATGTTATTGGGCTTAAAATTGCAAAAGGCTGTGGAATTTTGCTTTTGAAGTAGTTAAAACTCAATATTTTATAGCCTCTATAGAGAATTACCGATATTGTGAAACAGTTGGGTAATGGTTATATGAATGCTTAAACAACACTTATGAAGGTGCATAATTTGTTTCTGTGTGAATTTTGCTTATAAAGTAGTTAAAACTCAATATTTTATAGCCTCTATAGAGAATTACCGATGTTGTGAAATAGTTGCGTGATGGTTATATGAAAGCTTAAACAACACTTATGAAGGTGCATAATTTGTTTCTGTGCAATGCATCTCACTGAACCTTTCATAAAGTAATGAACAAGATATATAAGATGCTTTAATAAAGCATATTCATATTTAAGCGCTAAGAACGTTCAATCAGCTATTTTATTCCACCAAATATCTTTATCAGCAATTTAGTGTCGAACAAAGCATCAATGTAGTCATTTAGCTTGATAAGTTGCAAGAATATATCGTTTATAAAGCTTTAGGCGAAATAAGAGCTGCCCGTGTGTTACTTGGGCAACCAATATTCTGTTGATGGATTCCGTTTCTTTTAACAGAAATCCATCAAAATTATGAAAATAACTATATTTACGATACGTCAAATATCGTGTCTTACTATAATTAATAGAAGCGAACAAAGTGATTGAATGCTTCCTCGATATCCTCATGAAATATTCATGGACATATTGATGCTCCTGTTATAAATAATGTTTCCATTTCCATGTCTGAAATTTTGAAGTTGCGTGTGTACGATTTTCAACAAAGTAGTTTATAATTAGCTGCTGATTACGTTTTGTCTGTCATGAAGGAACGAAACAATCATGAGTCGAGGCTCTTATCACGCGATAACATTCCTGTTACGTAAACTGAAATTTTCTTGTTTGGATAAGGGTCTCTTTTCGTGCCGGTTAATTGGGTGATCGATGAGTGGATTTGCTGTGTTGAAAGCTAATGAGTGAAAGACTGTTCACGGTTTAACAAATTCATATTTGATTAAATATGTCGTGGTAGAGGGTATAGTCGCTCAAAAATGTATTTCTAATTTCCAAACAGAAAAAAGCAAAACTTGTCTCCTGACGATGCCATCTTCGTCGTGAAGGAAAGTGAAAAGGTGATCATGATCTCGATAATTTACATATTCTCAGAGGAAAAAGTGTGCCCCGCTAATGGAAGCGATGCAATAGTCAATAACGAACTACTATGCTCTGCGGAATGACAACCTAAAATTCCCTATACCCTTGTCACTGTCACCAACGATTCCTGAACTGGTATTTGTTTCAACTTTCATTTTTTCTTACGATTTCATCTACTGAAACCAATCACGCAACTCATTAGCTCAAAAAAGTAACCTAAGTAGCAACCTTTGAAGGAAATCTTTCCCAATACGATTCCTCCAGCAGTTTTAATTTCCATTACTGCTATTCGTCGACATTCGTTGATCGATTTTGAATTCATCTGTATATTTTGATTTCGAGTATCTGTGAATCAAAACTCTTTTCTTTGAAATTAATGATTTTGTATGTGACATTGACTCTTGATGTTTTCGATACTTTATTATTATCTGATCATTTACATCTCTTCTGATATTACTTCAAATTCCTCGATTTTCTGTTTTGATCGAGGTTCATTTCGACATTCTAGTTTGGATTTCAGTTCCTTCCATCCCACCTTCAGGTTTTTTTCTGTTTTTTATTTTCAAAATTGCTAATCTTTCGATTTCTGATGATTTGAATTCATTCTTTCAATTTGAATTCTTTATATTCCAATTACTGTGCATATTATTTCTCTCGTTTGGAAATACTGATTCAGTTTCTTTCAAGCTAGTGAGTTATTTGTAGTAACAATGAAGAGAAATATTTAGATAATGGAAATTTGAATCGAAACCTATAGAAAAAAGACAAATCTCCGAATCTTCTACGATGCTACAATAAAGTGGGAGAGTCCGTGTGCGAAGAATCACCAACAAGATGGATTGCCTTTCTCTGAATAGAATCCAGAAGCCTCAATGATTGGTAAGGTGCTGAACTCCACACATGAGAGCTATATTCCAAAAAAGCCTTGTAGATCATAAGAAGCTGACGAGAAGTGAAGTATTTCTTCGCACGAAATAGAAACCCAAGTTTCTGGGAAGCTTTCCTAGCGATCGATCTCACATGGTTTTTCCATGAGAGATTATCACTGACCGTAATTCCTAACATCGATATACTTGACTTTGTAGGAATTATTACTCCTGACATCTGAACACTGGATAAGCTTTCTTTGAGAAGAGACATGCTTGGTTCTTACCACCAAATTCATTTTACCCCATTCTATCATTTTTACCAGGTCATCGTTAACTTTATTGACGTGAATGTTCCTTTGATTTTTTCTTTCTTGGGCTGGTGTGAGGACTCTGGAAGAGAAACTACTATGAAGAGCACTGTCGCCCTCAAAACTATGTACTGAACAAGATCTTGAAGCAGGAATAAAACTGAACCCCGTAGAACACCTGCATTTATTGGGAGAATATCAGATGAAACTCCATCAACAACCACATTCAGAGACCTATCAGAGAAGAAACTCTTCAATAGAGCACACAACTGAGGAAACAAACCATAAAGACGGCAGTTCAGAAAGGAGACCCCGACACCAAACTAGAATCAAACGATTTTGAAATATCTAATGCAACAGCTATTGTTTCGATTGAATGCTGCCAAACATAAAAAACATAAGCCTTTAAGTCACTGGTTGATCTTTAATGACGGAATCCGTATTGTCGATCATTATCCACTCCTAATTCCTCTAGATATTTAACGAGCTTCATATTGATTGCTTTTTCCATAACTTTGGAAATGAAAGAAATCGATGCAATTGGTTTATAATTACGAGGAGAAGTTTTCTTTCCTTTTTTGGGAATTGGCTGAACTCTTGTTCTCCAGGACTAAGGAACAACCCTCAAGTTATATGAATGGTTGAGTAATTCGCAAAGTACTATCGAATCAATTGAAAAAACAGAAGTTTGGAAAAATATATCGCAAAGGTATTTTTCTGACCTCACTCCTTGAGGAATATTTGACAGCCTTCGTACCTGTATGGAGTTATATATTTTCGAAAAATCGTGAAAACATATATTTCAATTACATGACGAAATCCTCTCAATTGTGTTGACTATATGTTGTATATCTTGATATGTTCTGTCAGTAAGAATGTGATCTTCGTTATTCGATCCTTGAAAGGTCCACAAACACTAGTCGCTGGTTTTAGAAATTGTTTTTTTTGCGTTGAACAGCTGACGAACGTCAACCCTCAGATGTCGAAACTTGTGTGAGCAATAGATTAACGAGGTCTTACCTTTCAACGTGTGAATCCCAGCATGGTGACCTCGGCCTTCAACTTGAAAGGCGGACGTCAAAGTCAAAGTAAAAATATTTCTTATTGTTCGTTTGAATAATATTATATTCCTTAATATATATGACAATACGACTTCTGAAATAGTGATACATGTAAATAGATACAATGGTACATCTAAAATATTTACAACACTGCAATACCGACAACCATATCCAAATTGGTGTAATCCTATCAGATAATAAATATCACAATTATTAGTCAGCGGGCGCACCAATATCGTGAACAGAACCAACCATGAGGTCATTACTATATTATTCATAATTTTTTTGAAACGAGTTCTTTCACAGATATCTGGAAACGACAACGAAAACTTTCTCTAGCTCGATGTATACACGCAACATATTTGATGACCAGTACCCAACAGAGCCTCATTGTTGTGTCTATTTGCACAGCCTTCGACTGGAACGTTTTGCTGCAACATTCGCTGTGCTTCAACATTACATTCAACGAAATGAAAAGCAGAAAAAACGATTGTTCCGGTTTATTTGAAAATTGTGCAAGCTTCGTGAAAAACATGTGTACCTACTTGCCCTCAAATACAATAGTTTTCGTGTGCATTAGGCAATGTGAACGTTGGCGAGTGAACGTTGTTCTGCATCTTTTTATAAATGTATTTGCTTGATATTTACAGTGGATGTGTGGTTGAATGAATCATCATTCATATGTGATATAAACTGACTTTGAACTTGATGAAAATAGTTTTTCAGAATCTTCTAGTTGTTTTCCAATCAAACATTCTATTTGAATGTCATTATTTTGTGGTAGATAAATTTTTTCTTCTAGTTTTTTCGGATTCTTATCCTACTATAATCTGAAAAAATATGAATCGATATTGGAATCTAAACAAGTGTAGAAGGGCAGATTTTCAATATATTCCGATAAGTTGCTAATTTTAAAATAGTTCTCAATTAGACAGCAACTTTTCGTATATCTCAAATTTGCATAATGAAAGAATATCAGAACTAATATTTTTTATCAAAATATTCATCGTTGACGTTTCAACAAATTGAATTTCATCGAATGAAGTTCAATTTTCATGATTTACTCACAGAGTTCTGTTGATTATTTGGTAAGGAATAATCGACCAGGACGGTATGAACAGATATTCGTCTGACAGTTCTTGAGACTGACTTTAAAATGGAGGTAGAAACGTCGAACAGAGCAGAGGAATCCAAACGGATTGAAACCCCAAAATAATTGAAAACAATACTAAGAGAATAAACTTGAATTGAAATTGCGATACAAAAATTTAACTGGGCTAGGGATTGTAACGTATTTTTGTTACGGCTAACGGCAGCTGTTCATCAGGAGCATTGGTCATGGGTTGAGACTGAACTTACATTCCTGCCTTATGCAAATTAAATAATAATGAGCGCCACCAAGTCTTTTTATTTCGTGCTCAATAAACAGGAGAGACAGAAGAAAGTTAAATCCCATTATATACATGTATTTCTTTCTATAACATTTGTATTCTCATTATGATCAGCAATACGTATAACCTTATGGACATGTTCAAACAGGTGATTAACTCACTAATGAAATTGAGGAAATATCTTAAGTGTTTTTGCACGGACGGAAAAATTCTTGAAATTTTTTCAACAATATGGTGCATATATAATCTAAATATATCATACAATGAGAATAGAAAATTTTTATAGAATAAGAATTAATAATTGACTGGAAATATTGAACTGGCCTCATTCGAGACAGTCCTTCATTTCTCTGAAACCTTGAGGGTGTCAATATTTATTCTAATAACGGTGAAGTCCATGGCGGAAGGTGGAAGTAATCTCCTCAGTGTAGTGGACTGCGAAGACCAAGCCGCCTACAGCTTTCGAATTAGATGACAAAGGCATCATCTGTTCAATAATACTGCTAATGCCATTTTCGACTCCTGATATTTCATTCCATGGGTAGCCATAAGAAGTGCAGAATGTGGTGAACCTCACAAAAAACCCTGATAAAAAAAATGTTGTGTAGGCTTCTAGCATGATAATGCGACTATTTTTACATACCTCTGATCTTTGGAGTGTTATAGACATTAGATACGGAAAGCTTCGTAAAGGATACCAACATCAAAAGTAAAATTATTGAAAATAGGAAAATGGCTTCTAGCCGAGACATAACTCGATCCAGATCACTCATCTAGTTTACGCAGCAGGATAAATTTGGACTACACAATGTACTAGTGGATATATTGGAATACCGACTATCATTTGAATTTTTCCGTTGAAAAGTGGTTTGGAATTGTAAAATTGTGAAACACTGTCTCTCACGCTACTCGGTTGTTCTTTTTCACAATGGCCACCCCTTTTCCTTCCTCATCATTCCGAAAAATCTACCGGAAACACATTCTTTCAATTTATGGCCAATCAAAACAAAATTCTTCTGAAATTGACATTGACACCGAATGACCTTCTTCAATCCATTGACAGACCAGAACAGACACTTCGATCATTATATCAGTCCATTTTTACTGAACAGCACTAAAACAGTACAATGAAGATGTGAAGAAAATATTCAGGAATCTACTTCTGGGTATCTTCTTTTCCTTGGAAATGAGAAAGAAAAAATCTTGAATTTCTTATAATTTATTTCTTAGGCTATATTTTGGTACATTTTCCCCAATACACAATCGCAATATTGAAAAGAGAATTGAGTGAATATTTTGTCAATTTCATTAGGAATTTTCAAAACAGGCTTCAAAAAGGAGGTAGACTTGCTTCCGAAACGTCGCCAAAGGGGGGTGTACGCATTTGGGGGGTGTACGCATTTGATGATGACTTTGCATCTCCAAATTCATGAAAATGCGATTACTAACTTACTAAAATAGCCGCTTGATAACGCATCTTTTATTGTGTTGCAGTTACAGTTATAAAAAAAAATACATTGTTGTAACCTTCTCCCTTATTTGTGAGAATGTGAGGGGTCACAGAATGTCACTCAATGTTTCTGATGAGTTAACAAAAATAATAGAAAGCGTTTATTCATTTCCTTTAAGTTTTCAGACAGGTTATTATTATACAAAATATACGTAGTCACCTTACAAAGTTTTCTGACTGACTCAAATGTGTTCTTGCCAATATAGCACACATTATGGGAATAAGTTTTGGTACAAAGCTTACATGAGAATAAAACGATAAAATGCAATACATATGGACAATATAATCGCAAACTCAATACTTGCTTCCTAATATGAAAAAAGAACAACGAATTTGCTGAGATGAATCGTATGTGCTTGAAATTAGTTAATAGATTAATCTTTCCCAACCGTCGAATGAAATTACGTGAGCTTCACGAGGTTCGTAATTGATAAGGGAAAAGTTCCATATGACTACTAAGAAAAACAAGAAATTTGAACATATCTTAAAACTGAACTAAGATAACTAATAATCAATAACAATTACTATTCTCAAAGTAAAAAATGGAAGGTTGGATTACAATAATATTATGAGAACGCAAAGCTTTTTTCTTTCCATTTTCAGCGGTAAGAAAACAAAAACCACATATACCACTAGCGTTTTATTTTAAAAGCTATCTGCAAGTACGAATAATAATGTATCATGCGGCACCCCTTGCCGTAATCTGTGCTTTCCAACGCCCTGCCAAATATTTCGTTACCCTAGCAAACAAACAAACCATCATGTCCGAACACACCCGGATGGTCAAGCACCGAAACATGATGACAGAATTTCCCCAAACGAACCCAACACTGAGGGATCAAGCATGTCCTTCGGACCTCCTAATGCTCTCAACCCTAACTCATTTCTTGTTAGTGCTCTCCTGACCCCTCATAATTCTTCGCGCTGTTCATTTCCAGAGCGAAGTTTCAAGCTTAGGAAATGTTATATGGCCACTCGAAAAATTCATCTCATTGAGATTGTCGGGATATGAGTGTTTGGAGGGTGATAGATTCGGAAAAACATTCCGTCTTTCAGTTCATGCAACTGAAACGGAGAATGATGTAGGAATTAATTTGATTTATGATGTCCTACAGTATTCTACAACAAATCTATCATACACAAAGCTATGAATACCTAGATGATTCATGTAGGTATTCATACAGTTTCATTTTCGAGTCTTTTTTAGGATTTGTACCCAGTGACTCAATAAAAAAAATACTTTTCGATAGCTTTTCCATTGTGAAATGAGTAGGAGTTAGTGAGTTACTACGTGCTTCTCTTCACTTGTCAACTTCTGAATTTCTCGGATTGATCTTCCTCGAATTGACCTTAAGTCACATTCAGGTTTGTTAACGATTGTTTCCTATCCCCTGTTTATCATGATTTTTTTGGGACAGATTTTTCCCACAATACCACAATTCATATATTCGAAAGCTTCTAGTTTTTCATGTTTTTTCTATTGTGGATTCGATACTGTTATAATGAAAAAGTCGAAGGCTCTATTGTCTTGTTGCTAGTATATCGAAGAGATAAAGCATCATCATCAGATTTCGGTTCTGATATCAATGTGTTCCACGTCATCTCCGACCAACTTTGCATTTTTTGACTCGGAATAGTATTCAAAGAATGGTTTTTTCATTATGTAGGGCTACGGGTGGCGACTTACTAGCTTGGAAACACCAAGATTTTTGAAAAACATACAAGGTATCATCGGGGAGATTTTTTTCGAGAAAGTTTTCCAAAAGCATCCCAGATATTTAATGAAATGAGAGATGATATATAGGATGTAACACTCTATTCTCAACAGTATCTATTTAGTTCCTTTCATTCCCTTCAGGAATTGGAGATCTTTCAAAGATATAGATCTAACCAGCTGAAATAGTGATAAGGATAACATTGACGATTTCTTAATTGAACAGTTCTTCTTTGAATAACAGTTCGAAAGACCCAAGTATCAACTTTTATCAGAAACAAATTGGCTTCAGGAATTCTTTTATGAAATATTGGGATTACGCTCAACAATCCTTAAAAAGATGTGAACTCAGGCCAAATGTGTTATAGTATACAATGTTCAGATAATATAATGGCCAAAAAGTTACGATATCACTTACTTGATATCAACACCTTATTTTTTTTCGGTAGTGTGTTTATGAATCGGATCAATGTGTAAAATTCAATGAAATTGAAACGAATACTTCCAAACCAATTCTATGAGTTCCGCATGGTTCAATACTTGGACCATTCTTTTATGTCATCTCCATCAATGGAATTTGGGGATTTGCGACTTTATGAAATTCAAAATCCATTTCATACGCTGAAGATTTGAAATCAAACCATCAAGCCTGAATATATATGAATGCAAAATGATATCTTTCAAAAAATCATTCAGAGAATACCTTTTCAAAAATACCCCTAAAGGAAGAAGGAATGAAATTAATGATCTAGGTATTATTGTCATTGTTGAGCTACAGATTCAACATTCTCATCAAGGATTGTAGACGAAATGCCTCAGGAGACTTGTTTTCATAATCAGAGCTTGCCGTGAATTCACATATAATACGTTTGCAAGGTAGTTTCAACTCCTAGACTCATTCAAAACTTGGAGAAAATTGAAAACAGTTACGAAATTTGTTCCAATTCCCATAATCTAGAAACTGAATGGTCTGAAAAAAAGTCTCAACTATAAAAAGAGAATTTTCGAATCCGAAGAATAATTGATTTTACCCATAATTACCAATCTGAATGGCGTGTCGAGTACAACGGGATGTATTGTCTTGGATATAGTATTACCTTTGGAAAAGAAACCGAATATATCTGCACCAAATAACATATCAACAGAAGCGGATATGTTTAAATGCGGATCAGCCCTCAGATTAGACTCACCTCATTCTGAGGGAATGTTAGGACAAGGCAAATTAAAGCAAATTTTTGGTGACACAATAATTATGATAAAAGTGGTTCGGGATAGTCAATGTGACCATGTTACTACGGTAAGTATTGGTTTGACCTATTCCATCTGTGGAAAAAGGTAAGGATCATTTAGGCAAACCAAGGTTTTATAAAATTGGATTCGCTGGCAATATCCAAGATAGCTCGGAGTTTGTGACATTTTCCAGAAGAATTATATTATATCGAAGGTAGTTATAGTATGGTATTTTTTGCATGGGAGAAAAATTCACGCTGTGTTCTTCCAACATTACAGGGCTTTCCTCTCATATGAATTTGCATATAAAAATATAAATACAATTTTTTGTGTTTTTCCTTGTGTTACTTGGTATAAAGTATTTGTTGTTGTTCTAATATTACACCTGTTGTCGATCCGTTTATCTTTTCAGACAAACTAGGAAATGTTGGAGGTTTGGTTATGTATTTTGTGAAGGTTGTATGCCTTCATCGTGGGGTGTGTTTGGATTTTCAATTTGTGTCAATGTTTTCTCTATTATTTCTTCTGGATATCCATTCTCTTATAATACTGATTTTATGAAGTTAGTAAGTGAGTTATATACAATTTCTGTTCTATCAGAAAGGTATTTTACTATACCTTTTTTAACATTCGTGTGGTGGTTTGAGGTGTAGTGAAGATATCTGTTCGTATGCGTTTTCTTTCGATATACACTTGTGTCTACATGACGTGTTGGTTTCTTTTTCACAACATCTACAAATGAAAGTTCATTATTATTTTCTGTATCTTATGAATTCAATGAAAAACGTTATGTCCTTCAAAATTGTTGGTCTCTCAGTATTCTTTTTGACGTAAACTGTTTCCAGATTCTCAATAATATTGCAGCCAAAAAGGCCAATATGACGACACTTTTTAGTGGAAAGTATCACTAGAGGTCTGGGATTTCCATTACTTTGGTAGGGTGAAAATCGTTAATCCCGTTCAAGTTTCCGAGACACTATTATTCGAACTCTGATCGAGACATAACAAGTTCGATAAGTTCCCAGAAAATATCAGACCCTGGATGAAAACTGCACTTCTCGAAGATCGAGCCAGCTTCATAGCGGTGTACTATGATACTATAAAATGTTGATGCATTTCGCGCTCCTGATAACATTCATTTTCAGTATATGTGGGATACAATTCCGAATGTTGAGGGAGCACTAGATGCAAATAAACATTATTGATCAATAATCACTTTTCACAGGAAATTTTTATATATGAAGTATTCAATAGTTTCATCGAGTTAGAAATCTACTTCGATCCTTCATTTTCTAACACGATTACATGAAGTTTATTTTCAGTACAATCTGAAAACGATTCATTACCAAGGCCCAACCAGAAATTCCCCACTTCGTTGCGTTGCTAGAATCTGTCATCAATTCTGTCTCTCGAAACGCTTTTTTGCAGTTCCCTCCATCTTTTCAGAACAAAGTGGAAAAATCTGAGCTCAGAGATACCAAAGTAAAGATAATCGTCAAATACAAAAAAAATTTAAACATACCCAAAGTAATTAGGCACCTAAGATAATTTCATCCTAGCCCGCAAATTATATTTCTCGTTCACACAAAAGAGTTTTCAAAATTTTTTATTTGAACAGAGTGAAAACTCAAAACTATGAAATATATGTTCTATCTATGAAAAATCGATTGCACCTAATTATGTCTTAAATAATTCCGACTTTGCAGATGTCAGCAATATACACTTGATGTCATCTTGGGGTCATCGAACAATATCCTGGTGATGAATGGGTTGTCGAACTATAACTCGCAAAAGGCCCTACCTCTCAGAAGAGTTGGATAGTGGGAAGAATAAACTTACTGATCTGACAATCAATTAAACCAGCAAATCCATCACAAACTACTTCTTAGTGATGGAACCAGAAAGTGAATCACTATCACTACATCATGTTGAACATAAACAGCCGCAGTGGAACAAACCAATTTGTTATATCTCCTGATCCATTTTTTGGCTGATTTTTATTCTGAAGTCCTCCAACCAACCAAGTTTTGAACTGCTTCAGGTTAATTCATTTGGAATTCTGATGTAATTCTTTTTATATAGATTACTTGTACCGTTTAAGTTCAGTCTCAACTTTACCAATCATCTTGAGTTCTTTATATCAGCTATTCTCCCATTATTAGATCGTATAAATCATCGATATGAGTGAAAGATTCGTAAAAAATTCTATCCTTCTAGTTGAAGCACATTTCTCAACTGAAATGAATCATCTGAGTCAGATTAACCGATGAAATCTCACTTAAGTTTAAAAAATATTCATGTACAATTTTGATGTCTCTCATTATTTAGGCTGATTTGAAATATTCCTGACTTATCTTTTCTTGTACACTTTTGGTTGCAAATGACCACGTTTACACCGTGCGCTAATTTGGTATTCTGACCAAGTTGACCAAACCAAATTCAGACTAAGTCAATAAGTTACTGCCTGTTTACACCATCTTCAATTAGTAAACAGTATGGTTTTCCTTTGGTAAGCATACCAAAGAACATGACAGAAGTATAAACAGGTTTGCAACTCTGCTGTAACTCATATTTTTTGACATGAAAACATCAAATAATTCATGGATTAGAATCAGAAATAATAAACTTTAGATTTGGATTTGATATATGTGATTGTATTGAGTTGATATATTGCAAAAAAATATAGAAAAATGGATTTGAGAGTAAGGGCAATTGTAGTACATTAGATAGAACAACGAAATACACAGAGCTCGAACTTATGCTTAGCAAAGATTCAAACCAAATTTTGCAACTTGCGGATAGTCAAGGCCGTAGGTGTTTACACCATCTTGGTCACTTAACTATTTTGGTCTGGTACGCAACAATTTTGGGTACCAAACCAAGCTGGTCACCTGACTAAGTGTACTGTTTACACTAAGATGACCAAGACGATTTGGTCAAAATGAAGTCATAAGTCAGCTTACCAAGCGACGCGACGGTGTAAACGTGGCCAATCATCTCTGTGATGACTTTATTTCATTTCCCTAAAAATGTCCGAATACCCTTAGAAACAGGGTTTTTCTGTCAACCAGCTTATACCTTCTGCAATTTTCAACTTTAGGAAAGTCAAAAATGAAATAATCCAAATTACCCTCAAAACTGAAATTTCCTCTTCTGTCTATAATTGGTTCCAAAAAAAATTTACGATGTCCACTTGAACATTAGAGTCTTCGATTTCTGGCCATAAAAATTCATTTTTCCCATATCTCAAAATTATTCTGCTAATCATTTGCTCGGTCAATACTGATCGTACCTCTTTTTATTCCTTCTAATGCATTGTCTAGAATCATTTGAAAATGATTTGAAATTTCTGACGATAATTTCGAACCATTTTTCATCCGGAGCTAGAGAATATTTTGGAATTGAACGTATAGGCGATAATGAGTTCACACTTAATCTAACAGACGTACCCCAAAATCATTCTTTATATTCGTAGTAAGTGTGATCGATCTATGTCATAAAATCCTTTCGGAATTAAATGATCTTTAACCCTGCGTCACCCACGTGAAAAATTTGTAACCGAACACATACGTGGGGTATGCCATACCCCATTTTAATATTTTTTTATCATTATTATTTTTGATTTTTTTTTTCGATATTTTCATTTCTTATGGTTTCTTTAGTGACCGTATCAACAGAAAAACGAATAGTTTCATTCCAATAGTTTTTATTCATAAAAAAACAACAGAAATCCAAATTGTTGTATTTCAGGCAACAAAAAAACATCTCATTACTAAAATGAGTGAATAAAAAAAAAATAAGGCACAACGTATATTAAAACTAAGTGGTGACAGGAAATTAACAGAAAACTAAAGAAGTTTTGGTCAATTCGAAAAGTTATTCATCCACGAACATGGTACAGTTTTGACAATATAATTTTGCATGCGGCAGACATATCGCAGTATTGCAATCTGCACAGCGGTTCTTAGTTTTCCTATCTTGTTTTCGCGGACATATTTGGCAACGTACATATCGCTCGTCTGCTATATTTGTTGTAGCTTCGATAGGCTCATCCAAAATTTCGGCAATTTTCAATCGAAGAATGCGTGAAATACGAAGATTATTTTTTCTTTCTTGTAATGCGGGTTTTGTCAAAGCCAAGCCCAACTCTTCTAAAAAAATATGACGTTTTTTCTTAAAATCTTGTGTATTTGCCTTATAAATCTGTTGGCTATTGATACCAGTAGTATCCATCATGGAGAAAAAAATTCTCAGTGGCCATCTTCTGCAATTCCGAGCTACACTGTAATTTCCTGCCATCTCGTCTACGGTATCCACGCCACCTTTTGTTAGGTCATAAAATGTAATAATTTCTGGTAGCATTTTATCTTCACTATTAGGATCTATTGTGTTATCATGATGTAGTGACGATAAAAGAACAACATTTTTATTCTTTTTCGGAATGTAGGAAACTAACGTATAGTCCTTCTGGAACGCAAACATTGAAGACCGGATCGGCCGTGATTTATCTCTATTCAAGAACTGTGGAGGAATTTCTACCTTGTTCTTTCTAAGGGTTCCTACTGCTGTTAACTTATGCTTCTCTCGTAACATTCTCAAAGCAGGATAACTAGTATACCAGTTATCAAATGTTACATTTCGATTGCTTCCAGATATAGGAGATACCAATCGATCAATTACATCTATAGAGGCATTGCTAATATTATACACACCTGCCGGTTGAAGACCTGCATAAATTTCCATGTTCACCACAAAAAACGTGCGAGCATCTACAAGAGCATGAATTTTGATTCCATACTACGCAGGTTTATTTGGAATATATTGACGAAAAGAACAACGTCCACGAAATGATTCAAGTTTTTCATCTATAGTGAGGTATTCTCCTGGTGAGTAGGCTTGTTGACAATAACTCACAAATTTTTCAAATACTGCTCTTATTGCAGCTAATTTGTCAATTTGTATCCTCATCTGTCTGTTATCCACATTATCAAAACGTAAACAAATTAATGAAAATAAAAAACGATTGAAAGACATAACAGCTCGGAATATATCTATTCCTCCTCCATCGGATCTCCATAAATCTTTTAGATGGCGATGACTACTTTTATACACACCTGCCAAGTATAGTATGCCAAATAAAGCCTTTAATTCTGTAGTATTAGTTTCGCCACAGCTTGTTTGATTTCTGTAATTTGCCGATTTTCTACCGATTACTATATTGGTATAAGTAGTTATACTTTCTAAAATCGTTTCATCAAACAATAATGACCAACACTATAATGGTGTTTCTGCATCTTTAGAATGTTTTTTCGGCGCCGGTAATTTTCTTATCAAATTTTCAGCTCTAGTTCTCACCCTTGTAGAAGCATGATGTTTGAACCATTTGGTAGTATTATCCTTGCCCATAAAGATTGCATGATCATTTCCATCTGGCATAATAATTTCATCTGTAACCGGCTCATTTTCAACAGAATTCTCACTATCTGAGTGAACACTATTGAAACTAACATTATCTTCATCGTCATCAGAATCACTTCCGTTATCCACAAAATCGTCCTCAGACTCACTCTCAACAATATTCCAAAAGTTTTGGAGATACTCCTGCTCTTTTTCATAGCTTCCTGCTGCCTAGAATTCATAATTGAGGATTAAACGACTTACCTGAAGGAAGTTCAATCCAAATTATACGAGGTTGGTCACATCCGAATAGATCACCTTGTAGTAGTACCTCTATGACCGAAATGCGCAAGTTGAAAGAAAGAATGATTCACGATGCCCCTATCTCACGAGTCCTCACCCGAATATCCGTCAATATACCTTGCGATGATATCGCCTTTTTGGGTCGGGATGACAGAAAAAATAATATATTGGATTTTTTTTTTCTTTGAGATGGGTGGGTGTCTCTCTATTCGGATGTGACCAACCTCGTATAATTTGGATTGAACTTCCTTCAAGTAAGTCGTTTAATCCTCAATTATACTTCGGTTGGTCCCATCCGAATAGATCACCTTGTAGATGTTCAAAGAAATATTAAAAGGCGATCAAAATTTTATTCAGACTGATCTCATACTAATGAAGTAGTCTAAATGAACTGTTTATGTCATTTGATTCACCACTATAAACTAAGAATTTGATACAGACAGTATTTGAATGCTAATACAATATAATGTTGCAAAACTCAAATAACCAGAAAACTCACACTCGTTTAATGAAATTGCGGAGGTAATCCGCAAATGTACCATTTGTAATTACTAGTCTATGTAGAATTTACCAAAAGTATTATATTTTTCGGACCAGCCTTCATTTGATCGTATGGTGTCCGTGCTCATATCGATTTGGTTGGCCGCAGAAATGGCAGCATGTCTTGTGCTGAGGTGTAGCTGGGTGATGAGGATTTTTATAAGTAAAAATGAGAAAAAAAAAACCTTATTGAATGTGTGCGGTTTTTTTATTGACAATCGTGGATGTCATACACAATTCACGTTTTACCGTGGAAAATGGTGTAAAAAAATATACATGTTTGTATTTGTTGCTCTCTTGGTCTTCTGTGGATAATTTGGTTCTCGGCAGTGAAGAGACAAGCACGTCTGCCCCTCAAGCGGAAAACTCGGGTTCAACTTCCCATCGAGCTTCCGTGCAGGGACTCACACGCCAAGAGGCAAGAGGCCTCGTCAATACATTTTCTGCGGAAGATTCGACCTCTGAAGGGCGACACTCGTCAACCGGTAAACGTTTTTTTTTTTTTTTTTTTTTTTGTACTGATCATACAATGAAAATGCTACTCATTCTGATTTTGAATCATATTTTTACGCTTCAGCAAGCTTTAGAGCAACCATAACAATAAGTTTGTGAAATATTTTTCAAAATGAGGTTTTCCGATTTTTCTAATTTGGTCAACACTTCGTAAGGGTCTCAGATTTTCTCATATCGGGAAAAAAGTGGATCGTATTTTGAATATACCCCTCTAAAACATTTCCATTGTATCATAGTTACATGCATGAGATATCAGATTTCAAGCTGATCTATGTAATTTTCTAGTACAATAAGTTTTACCTAGCTGCACCCATGGGCGATCTACCTTATCCACATCTCCTTCACAAATATCCACCAATGAGACGAAAATAAATTGTATGGTTTCATCGTATTTGCAATCAGTGATGCCATCAGAATCGCTGAAGGTTCACCCCTCAGTTTTTCTCCTGGAAAATGGATGCCAGACAAAATAGGTTCACCCAGGGAAAGATGGCGCCACAGTGGATATAGGTGCTTAAACGAAACTGAAAAAATTATATATTGTGGTTCAAAATACAATATAATGGAATTCAACATTGATATCAATTTGTGGAAACCAACTTTGGGACTGCGATAACAGAAACACAAAACATGTTACTTCGTCCCCTTCGATCATTTTCAATATTCTAGGAAAATGTGGAAGTGGGATGATTGGGAAAACACAAATGGTTGTGTAAGACCAAGTTAATGTAATGCATCAGTTGCATAACTCATGGGGTTTGGCTGTAAAGATAAAAATGTTTTACCCTATGTGTTAGAGTAGTTAGTAAACAGATCAACTTCAGGTTATCGAAATTTTTGGCCCGCTCTTGGAAGGCGTATTCTCGATATTGCATTCCGAAGGTGACACATCATGGACTTTGATCTGCTATAAACTCATAGTTCGAATTTATTTATGAGACGAACATCACTAGTTGATAATTTGATATACATATACACACATATATACACATATACACATACATATATATATACATATATACACACATATACATATATATTCTCCACCAGAAAACTCAAGTTCCTGAATATCATTATGCTTAATTCTTCACACCACTTCCAAATATCACCAGCCAGTCCGTTGAGGTTTGGGTGCTTCATCCCAGACATCCGGTTGATCTGCGCGTTGACGGTGTTGTTGTCTCTATGCGACAAAATGTGACAGTTTGGGGAGAACTGTCTGAAGGTTATGAACATTGATGTGAAGTTTGGCCTGCTTCACTGAAACCTCTGGCTTTCTCGTTGTTGCATGAATATTATGGAAAATTCAGGCCTTGTTTTACCTTCTAGTTGCCTAACATGAAAAGTCACTGTAACTCGGTGGAAATTTACATTGTCAAAATCTCCTCGATCCGTCTGCAAGGTTATACATCGGTGCCCTTCGAATAATTTTGTAGACGGCCACCTATATTCAACCACAAGGCAAACCGAAATCAAGTGTCAAATGGATTTATTTTCCATTAATATTGAATCGTAATGATTACCAAGATACCTCAAATTTGTTGGATGTTTCCTGAACAGCAAGGTTATACATCGGTGCCCTTCGAATAATTTTGTAGACGGCCACCTATATTCAACCACAAGGCAAACCGAAATCAAGTGTCAAATGGATTTATTTTCTATTAATATTGAATCGTTATGATTACCAAGATACCTCAAATTTGTTGGATGTTTCCTGAACACTCCATCTTGGTAATACTAATTGAAAAAGATGTCGTCTAAATAGCTACAGATACAAAAAATTCCTGAACTCAAAAAAAGTATAACCGTTTCTGAGATTTTTGTAAATATATAAGGTGCAAAGATAAGCCAAAACACAAGAAATTTAAATTCAAAAATTTTGTGTCTAGATTGCAATCGCAAATACTTCTTATGTTTATCGGCATCTGTCGAATCCACTGACGTTAAAAAACAATTTTCAGACATCAGATTTTTCACAGCTCCAAGTGAGGGGCTGTGATGAATTCATGCAAATGTTTCAGATTCAAAAGAAATCTATAGCTATCAGTAAGACTCAAACCTGAGAAAATAGCTGAACTAAAAATTGTTCTTGACATTGACGGCTGGTCCAATGTAGTCAAATTCCAGTAATATAGCTAAACACTCACAACATGGGTTTAGTCGGCTGGGTGGAATTGTCGGGGTTCAGGTGCCAGTTTTTCATAAGGTAGAGTATAAAAATGGATTTTTTATCTCTGAACACATTCCAAAATGTTGGAGTTGTTTGTTATAGATTGCCACGTGCTGTCAAATATTTAATGCGACCAGCGTATAAGTTCAAATATGTTATTTCGTCCATTTGTTGTACGTTCTGAACCGCTCTCACCATCCTCTGTTTTGTCTGTTTGAGGTGTCCCCCCTCTGTTGATTTTTCTAAGACTGCCATTGACTTCGATGAGCAGTGCCCTCGAGGTGTTTTGAAGGGAAAGGTTGTACCTTCAGGTCTAGTGCAAGCAGAAATCTCCTGCGGTTCGAAATCGAGGGAGGAACGTTGCATAATGCTGCATCAGCACCGGCTTTGTCAGACAAAGTAGTCTTGAATGCTTCAGCATATCGATCACTCATCAGGAATAGCTGTACTGAGGGCTGAGAAACCTTTGCCCAACGAAATTTGAGGGTCCAGTAGAAAACCTCAATTCAGATGTCGAGAGAAAAGGTCTGAACTACCGGATTCAGTTGGGGTGGATATGAGGTAGTGTAACGGTCTGGAACCTGCGCCAACAGAAAAGAAATTGTTTTCGTGCGCGAGACACTCGGCCAGCACAACTCAGGAAGTGTGCGGGACAAAAAAACGGCGTTTGATGATTGAAGGTCAGCCGTAGAATGATCTACAAAGTAGATTGCCCCTGCCGATGATCAATGATCAGAAATCATTGTCAGTCTCAGCTGTTTCCAGTTATACGTCCACTCACGTCTTTGGTTCCGTTCTAAAACGTGACAAAATATGAAAAACAAACTTACTTACGACGAGTAAGAACAGAGTTTGTCCTCGAGTGTTGTTAGGTTCCTCGTTGTCTTGTGCTTGTGTCAGATAGGTACACCACTGCAGTGCGAAATCATCCTGGATATCACTACCGTAAAACTTTGCTTCAGTCGGATCATCTCCCAGTACAGTAGTAACAGCGTTATCACTACGGAAAGATTCACTGTTGGTGGCGGAAAATTCCGATGTCAAATCTGACGACGGACCTGCGCCCACCAAAGAGAAATTGTCTTTGGGCACGAGACACTCGGCTGGCACAACTCAAAAAGTGTGCAGGGCAGAAAACGGCCTAGGATGATGAATAAAGTTCAGCCGTATGTTGATCTACAAAGTAGATTGCCCCTGCCGATGATCAATGATCAGAAATCATTGTCAGTCTCATCTATTTCCAATTATATGTCCACTCATTCCGTTGGTTTTTCTAAAACATGACAAAAAACATTAAAAACAATCTTACTTACTGAACGAGTAGGAACGGAGTTGTTCCTCGAGTTTCCGTAGTGTTCGCCAAGTTTCTACGTTGTTTTCACTGAGCATCGTTTGCTTTGTTTCCCATAGTACATATGGAAAATTTTCTTCAGTTCACTTATTTACACTAATTTACACTTTCGAACTTATCACATTCAGCGCAAGAAGTATATTGACGGATATTCGGGTGAGGACTCGTGAGATAGGGGCATCGTGAATCATTCTTTCTTTCAACTTGCGCATTTCGGTCATAGAGGTACTACTACAAGGTGATCTATTCGGATGGGACCAACCGAAGTATAATAATTGTTATATATTGAATTAAAATATTATTCTCTGCACTCACCATTTTTGTTTCGAAATTCAAATCGAGAGCCTACGTGGGGTGTGGTATACCCAAGAGCACTTCTGACACGTGTAACTCACAGCGCAGTTGGATTCGTACTAAACGGTTACAAGCATTTCAATGATCAATGTGTTTTAAGAAGCTATAGGCGACCCACAACACCTGGATTCACAAATGAGAGAAATATTGACATTTCAAAACATTTGGGGTATGTCACACCCAACGTAGGTGACGCAGGGTTAAATATAGAGAATCCAAAGTGAACAAATATATTTGCTGAAATATTTTAATGGACCTGAAGACGAATAAGGCTTGCGGATCTAATGGAATCCCAATAATTGTACTGAAAGCATGATCCGCCGAATTGATACCAGTACTTTGCGATTTATTCATTATTTTATATAACTTGGGGGTTTTTCCTGAGTCCTGGGGGACTGCAAGAGTTCAACCAGTTCCTAAAAAAGGAAAGAAAACTTTACCTTGTAATTACAGACCAATTGCATTGCTTTCTATCATTTCCGAAGTCATGGAGAAAGCCATCAATATGAAGCTTATCAAATATCTAGAAAAATCGGGAATGATTAATGATTTACAATACGGATTTCGCCATCAAAGATCAACCAGTGACTTACTGGCTTATATTTCTCATATTTGGCAGCATTCAATCGAGAAATTCGGAGAAACGATAGCTATTGCACTCGATATTTCGAAAACGTTTGATCGAGTTTGGCATAGGGGTCTCATTTCTTAACTCCCGTCTTATGGTTTGCCTCCTCAGTCGTGTGCTTTGTTGAAAAGTTTCTTGTCTGATAGGCCTCTGTATGTGGTCATTGATGGAGTATCATCTGATATTCTTCCAATAAATGCAGATGTTCCACAGGGTTCAGTTCTGGCGGTCACTTTGTTTCTGCTTCATATCAATGATTTGCTCGAGAAAACATCTTGTTCAATACATAGCTTTGCGACGACAGTTCTCTTCATACCAGTTTCTCTTCCAGAGTCCCCATACCACCTCGAGAAACAAAAAATCGAAGAAACATTCATGTCAATAAAATTAACTGCGACTCGGAAAAATAATAGAATGGGGGTAACATGAACTTGGTGGAATTTAATGCTACTGAAACCCAGGCATGTCTCTTCTCAAGAAAAGCCGATCCAAAATCATCTAGTATTCAGATGTCAGGAGTAACTATTCCTACAAAGTCAAATATCTCGATGCTAGGAATTACGATCAGTGATAATCTCTTATGGAAAAACCATGGGAGATCGATCGCTAAAAATGCTTCCCAGAAACTTGGATTTCTATTTCGTGCGAAGAAATACTTCACTTCTCGTCAGCTCCTGATGATCTACAAGGCTCAGATACGACCTGTCTTGAAATACAGTTCTCATGTGTGGAGTTCGTTCGACACTGAAACATTCATTTCGGCTTCTCGATTCTATTCAGAGAAAGGCAATTCGTCTTGTTGGTGATTCTTCGTTCACAGACTCGCTCACTTCTTTGGAACATCTTAGAAGTTTCGGAGACCTGTCTTTCTTCTATAGATATTTTCACGGTCGGTGCTCTCCTGAATTGTTATTAATCGTGCCACCCTTGGCAAAATCTAAACGGATGACTCGACGAGTACAGGATTCCCACCCCTTTGTTCTGAATTTTGAGACCTGTCGAACCTCTCTTGCTCAGGGATCTTTCATCAATAGAACAGCTGAGCTTTGGAACTCCTTGCCGAAAGAGGTCTTTCCTGGGGCTTTCAAACTTCAAAAATTCAAAGAGAATGTCAGTTCGTTTCTCCTGTCCTTGATTCACGCGGTGTTCTTTGAACATCACAGGGTTTCCGTTTCATGTGAATCTCCATACGAAAAAAGGAACTAGGATCCAAGAGATACATATTCAATTATAGACATCAGAACTCACCGTCAATTCAATACAGATTTTTATATTTTCAAAAACTACCAGTTCACACATCGAGCGTCAAGTCAGAAACGGAAGCGGCAACTTTTCTGAATGAAGCTGCTGAATTCCAGCTTACATGGTAACTTTCAACGTAGATAGGTCAAACAAAGATTTGAGCATGTCTGTGCCAGATGGCGCCGAAATTGCTCACTGCTCACTGGCCGCCTATTTCCAAAATTTAGCAAGTAGCTAATTTCAGAATACTTAATTCTTAACCGAGTATATAGTATTTTTCACAGTGAATGGTATTGGCTTATTATCTGCAATGAACTACCCGATTCAATCCCATTGTGTAGAAAATCATCTGCTAAAAGATGCAAATGTGCTACAGGGTCGAACTTGAGAAATTTGAATTTTGCATAATGTAGGAGATATACAAGTAATTTATTCAACTGTTACAATTCTATTCTATATTCAGTTCAGTGTCGTTATCGCTATCCTCATCTAAATTAATTATAATTGGCGCAATTGATTTTACAGAAAGGTACGAGTTTTCAACATTTATAACATGACTAACAGAACTTTTCCAACTCTCGGTAGGAATGTCATTCATACAGTTCCTAATTAATTCTAACACACTACCACTTAAAGTCGGAGAAGTATTTTTTCCGCGCACGCTCGATTTAAGTTGTTGCCACATAAGCTCTATGGGATTGAACACGCAGTAGTAGGGAGGTAGTCGTAACACTGTATGTCCCAATTCTTCTGCAATTGTATCACAAACATACGTTTTTCTTGAAGAAAATGACTGCAGCACTTGTAAAAGTTCTTTTTTTGTATAATTTTCCTCAAAATATATGTCATTTGCAGCCATGAAGTTTTGAATCTCCAATTTCGTATTCTTCGAGCCAGGAATGTTTTGCAATTGTCGACTATGATAGCTTGCGTTGTCCATTACTATAACGCTGTTTGCCAGAATGTTGGGTAACAGACAATTTTTAAAACAATCTTCAAAAAGCTCTGCTGTCGTATCTTCGTGATAATCAACACAAGAGTCCTTAATATTTTTGGCAGAAAGCCACATAGCATTTGGGATCCAACCATTTTCTGATCCTTCGTGTAATATTGTGATTCTCTTTCCTTTATTTGATGGTGCTTTTGTTTTACACTTATCAGGGGAATCAGACCATCCTTTGGAAGGGGTGTCATGCGTGTCAAACCACGTCTCGTCGAGGTAGAGTATTGGCCGATTTTCAGACCGGTATTTTCTTATTGACGTTATATATTCAGAACGCCAGTTTATTAAACGTGTGGATTGCATTATTACTTGTCTCTTGTCAATTTTGCGATATTTGAAGCCCATTGCAGACAGAGGTCGCCAAAGAGTAGTGAGGCCACAGTTTCGTCATTGATGAGCCGCTGTTTCAGACTTTTGATTGTAGGGACACGCTGCTCATCGTACATAGTGCAGATTTTTCGCCTTATCAAATCTTTTTCCCAATCGTCTAGACTTTTTGTGACACCGGAATCTTTACGCTTTTTTCTTGAGCACTATTACTTTTTATCCACGGACGCCACATACTGCCTATTCTGTACGTTGGGGTATAAAATCTTTGCTATTAATGTCTATAATAACAAATGAATGTAATGAAATTATTGCACACCGTAACACAAGTGAACACTTCCAATGAAATACAAAGACTGAAATGAACAAGAAGTGTAAGCTGTAATCCTCTACAATCCCTCTCTGAGAAACAAAATTACCTGAATCCGGTCCTTTTACATTTATGATGTTCATCTCGGATTTTACAACTCAAGGGTCTAATTGGTTTTTTTATAATCATTTAGTCAACACCATTCATTGTGATAACTACTATAACTCATTGAACAAATATATCGATAACAACTAATAATAATAAAATGATGATCGTTTTATACCCCTCATATCATCAATGGCGGCAAATCACATGTAAATTATTATTCAAATTATATTCTCTTCACATATGAATCTCTACAGATTCCAAAAGTATAACTGAAAAACAATGATGGAAAATCGTTGTATACGACTATAATTATATATTATATATATTATATATATAATTTCGCCTGAATTGTTATAGGGCAATAAAGAATCAGTGATGAAAATTCCATTTTGAATTTAATGGTTTCAATGTCGTCATAATATATTATATTTTTCGATTGTCGTTTAATTTCGAAACGATGTACTATTATTCTATTGGAGTTCAATATTCATTCCATTACTGCAGCTTACTCAGATTTTTAATTGTGTTATTAACATTCAAACTGACATTTATTTCGAAAACAACAAAATTGTGATAAAGCTCCTGCTATACGAGTGATTCCAACGGAAAAAACATTATCAATTTTCAAGCTCAAAATTATCTGGAAAAAATTGAATTGATTCACCTTAGTCCCAAAACTATCACCGTTTTCGGAAAATAACACAAACACCAACACAAAGCTCAAATCTTTGGTAATACAACATTTTCGGATATTTACCAAACTCATTTGTGTTAGAGATAAAATTGTAAAATCATGGAAAATTCATTTTTCTCATAGTGGCTTGCTATGAAGAACAGTCAGGAATTGTGGAAAATTATATGTCAAACTTTTTGAAACGAACTCTATTTTTGTCAATACCGTGTGACATAGATTCATGGTACACCCACGTTTTCTCCTTTGTTTTTCTAGCTATGTTTTTGAAATTCGGAACATTGAATATGCTCATTGAACAGCATTCCTCGACATATCTGAAAGAAAAAAACAACTATCATTTCTTCCGGAAATGACATCTACTTTCGATTCTTGAATGGGACACCCTATATATTGTTACATGGTCGGCTAGGGATGATCATGAGAAATCCAACGATACCTGGTTTAATGATGTTATCTCCAATGACTTCGGAGATATCGCCATTTATTTTAATCATAAGCTCAATGAGTGGGAGAGAGAATTGGATTGACCCGCCAGAAAAAGTTTCTCTCTCCTACTCGTTGAGCTTATGAATAAAATAAATGGCGATATCTCCGCAGTCATTGGATATAACATCATCAAACCTGGTATCGTTGGATTCCTCATGATCATCCCTAGCCGATCATGTAACAATATACAGGGTGTCCCATTCAAGAATCGAAAGTAGATGTCATTTCCGGAAAAATTGGTGGTTGTTTTTTTCTTTCAGATATGTCGAGAAATGCTGTTCAGTGAGCATATTCAATGTTCCGAATTTCAACAATATATCAATCAATCAATCAATCAAGATATACTTTATTGTCGAAGAATATCATTCTCATTGACAAAGCTTAGTTGATACAAGTATATAAAGGCTAAAGGATAAAAATATCTAACATGCAGTAGAAACATCTTAAATATGAAATTCCATACATAAAAGAATTTATATAGTTGTCAAAGCATAAAAAATATCTAAGATGTTGTATATAATTCTGGGTTAAATTTTTTTTTTTTTTTTTTTTTTTTTGAGTCATAACAATTAGTAGAACAATACATATATATATATATCATATATACATACATATACAATACACATACATACACACAAAATACAATAATGGCTAACCATATACTATAAAAATAAAGCTATAAAGTAGTGGTAAAGTAATCTTCGATATCGTAGAAAGCTTGCTGAATCAATATATTTTTTAGATTTTTCCTGAACTGTCGGATACATGTTAAATCCCTTATGTTGGTTGGCAGGTGATTGTACATTTTAATACCATTGTAAATTATAGAATCCTTCACAGCTGTGTTGCTTGGTATTGGTAGTTTGAGGGAGTTGTTCTGACGCGTATTGTATTGTGAGTCGACCCTATCTAAAGTAGTTTTATTTTTGTGGATCAGACTGACAGATTCAAGAATGTGTAAAGAGATAACAGTTAGAATTCTGTGTACTTTGAATAGCTCTCTACAAGAGTCTCTAGGTCTTATTTTACAGATATATCTCAAAGCTCTTTTTTGTAATATAAATACATTTTGTAACAAATATGTACTACATACTCCCCAAAATGCAATTCCATATCTCAGATGTGATTCGATTAGGGCGAAGTACGCAGTCCTTGCCGCCGAATAACCCAGCTCATTTGATATTACCCGTATTGCGTAACAACCTGATGCTAATTTATTGCAAAGATTTCTAATGTGTGAATCAAACTTCAATTTATTGTCTATATCTAAACCGAGAAATGTTGTTGTTGTTTTATTGATTATATACTGATTAGCCAATGGTATGTCAGGAAGATTACAGCGGAATGTTATTATGTTGGTTTTGTTCAAATTGATTACTAGTGAGTTGGAGTCACACCACTGTTTGATTGTTACTATCTCTTTTCCAATTTTTTCTTCAAGCTTATGACCTGTTTTGTCATGCCACAGTATGGTAGTGTCATCTGCGAAAAGGGTTATCTTTGCCGAGATATTCAAATTGGTGATATCGTTAATATAAAGAAGGAATAGAACCGGTCCTAAAACTGAGCCTTGGGGTACTCCGAAATCTATATTCGATATACTGGAGTATGAGCTGCTGTGCACTAGTTGACTTCGGTTGCTTAAATAGGTTTTGAACCATTTTAAAGTAATGTTCCGAAATCCGTAACGCTGGAGTTTCTGCAGTAATATTTCGTGATCCACGCAGTCGAATGCTTTGGATAAGTCACAAAATACCGCCGCAGCACACTCGCCAATATTTATTTTCTCATATGTCTTGAACATAAAGGAGAATAAGGCATCATTGGTTCCTTTGTTTGGTTGAAATCCAAATTGTTCGGTGCTCAATATGTTGTTCGTTAGAAGAAAAATATGCATACGTTTTTTCACTAACTTTTCAATTATTTTTGCGAGACTAGGTATAAGAGAGATAGGACGATAATTTGTAGGATCGCTTTCACTACCCCCTTTGTGAATGGGAATAACCACAGAAGTTTTTAGAAAATGGGGAAAGTTGCCAGCTCTAAACGAAATATTAATAAGTTCTACTAAGGACATTAGTGCTGAGTCAGGAAGGTTTTCAATTATATTAACTGATATTTCATCAATACCAGAAGAGTTTGTATTTTTTATTTCATTTAAGATTTCTTTGAGTTCAGTAAGGTTAGTATCGCTGAGATGAAACTCATTAATAATCTCGATATCGCCCATGTACTCTAAGGGTGAATTGGGGGCTGATATGTTTTCTGTAAGTTTACGCGCCATACTGCAATAGTAAGAGTTCAATTCATTAGGTTCTATTAAGATGTGTTGCGGTATTTTAGTTTTTCCTCTCATTTCATTAATTAACTTCCAGCATTCTTTACTCTTGTTAGACGCCCCATCAAGTCGTCTTCTGTAGAATATATCTTTTGCTGCTTTTATAACTCTACGATATATACTCCTATATTTGAGATAGTAGCTTTGGAAAAATGGCTCGTTTGTGAATTTACGAATGCTATGCAAAGCTCTCATGTTTTCTGCCGATATTTTTATTCCCATTGTTAGCCAAGGTTTTTTATTTTTCTTTATTTTAATTTTTTGCAACGGAAATGCTTTCTCAAAATTAACTTTGAGCTTAGTGTAGAATTCTGAAAATGCTATCTCAGATGTTGCATTAATGTCCCAATTTGTTTCAAGGGATAGTACACGGAATTTTTGGTAGTTTTTACTACTGTATAGCCTTCCATACTTATGTTTATTATTATTTTGTTCATTTGTGTCAAAAGGGACAGAGCACATTACAGCTTCGTGGTCGGAGAGACCCGAGGGTACTACCGAACATATTACATTTTCAAGGTTTGTACAGAAGTAGTCAATTAATGAGGCATTTTGTTTAGATATACGAGTAGGAGTCTCAACATGCATTCGTAGATTATAAGAAGTAAATAAGTTGAAGAGTCGTTGCCTGTGAATATTATGAAAGTCGTCAAAGTGTACGTTGAAGTCACCTGCCAATATGATTTGTGTTACTGAAGGTAGTTCAGAAAGCAAATGCTCCAGTTTGTTTAAAAATATGTCAATTTCTGAGTTAGGAGCTCTGTAGATGCAAATTATATAGAGATTTAACCTTTGGCAGTATACTACTGAAAATTCAAAAAGTTTTTCTTCTAACATAGGGTTGAATTTTTCTATTGTTTTGAAAGATAAATGTCTTAAAATTGATTCTTTTAAGAGTATTAAAGTACCCCCATGAATAGCTCGCTTTCTACAATATTTGGAGACTGTTATATACCCAGATAAAGAAATGTTTTCATTTGTGTTTAGCCAATGCTCTGTTAGCATTATAATGTCAGGTTGGTTGTTATTCTCACAGAATATGAGCAATTCGTCAGTTTTATGTCTAACACTTTGAATATTCAATAACATAAATGTTAGCTATAAAAACAAAGGAGAAAACGTGGGTGTACCATGAGCCTGTGTTACACGGTATGTAGTAGTTTACCTAACAAGTGCGGAAAAAGTACTTTAAGTGTTGAATACATTATTTTTTCACTAGCGTGCGAAAAAAAACCCAAAAGAACACAAAAAAAAACGTTCATTATCAAATATATAATCACAAATTAACTATTATCAATATAAAGATTGATCGCGCAATTTGTTGCATTCACCAAATTAATTGCAGAGGCTAAAGTCTTCCAATTGGAGTAAATTTTGGAAGTACACTTCTTTGCCAGCAACTCGCTCGAAAGATGTCATAATGGCATATTAAGCAATGATCATGTAATACCCATTACATGGGAGTTGCATACGATTGTTTCTCTTAACACGATAAATAATGAAGCACTATGATTATGTTTATATTTGTTTTTTGGTTCCCACTGATCTGGAAGTGGAAAGAATATATATGTTTATTTCAGTATTGATATTCTCAATGAAGTTCAATATTGTGTTGGAATAGTGATTTCATTCTGAAACGAATTTTCAATGTCGCCTCACGCCACTGAATTGGGTTTCCAATTGATTAAAGAGCCGTCATCGTAATGATATCTATATCATAACGAACTAATTGCGATTGAGATTTTTCATTACGATACAGATTTCCAATACCTTTTATAATGGACCTCATTATTCAACAGATTATGGGGGTAGGTGTATTGTATTATAGTTTATAGTACGGGTATAGAAAAAAAAATGGTTTTGATCATGTTGTGTTTTGAATAACAGATTCATTTTATGCTAGGAATTACGGATAATCCCTCATGGAAAAACCATGGGAGATCGGTAACTGAAGTTCCTCCACATTAAGTTGGATTTTTATTCCGTGCGAAAAAATACTTCACTTCTCGTCAGCTTCGTACAAGGCTCAGATACGACCTGTCTTGGAATATAGTTCTTATGTGTTGAGTTCGGCACTAAAACATTCATTGAGGCTTCTCGATTCTATTCAGAGAAAGGCAATCCGTCTTGTTGATGGCTCTTCGCTCACAGACTCGCTCACTTCATTAGAACATCGTAGAAGGGTCGGAGACTTGTGTCTCTTCTATAGATAATTTTACGGTCGGTGCTCTTCTGAGTTGTTATCAATCATTCCACCCTTGGCAATATCTACACGGATGACTCGACGAGTACAGAATTCTCACCCCGTTTTTGTGAATTTGGAGACTTGTCGAACCTCTCTTGCTCAGGGATATTTTTTCAAAGAACAGCTGAGCTTTGGAACTCCCTGCCGAAAGAGGTCTCTCCTGAGGCTAACAAACTTCAAAAATCCAAAGTAAATGTTAATTCATATCTCCTGTCCCTTGATTCACGCGGTGTTCTATGAATATCACAGGGCTTCCCTTTCGTGTGAATATGCATATAAAAAAAATTGTGGCTACGGTAATTCAAAGTGACAAATGAAAGATGTCCGATAATCATCATCATTTCACATTTATCTGATGAGGCTCATACCAGGGTTATCAAAAAATTATTGAAACAAATACTTTTTTATCAATTATAGCTGAATTCTAATGAATTCCTTTTTATATTAGTCATTTTGTAAACATCAACCACACAAATACATATTTTCAATATTCAAATGTCAGTATACTCCCCAAAAACTTGGCAGATTTAATTCTCTGTAGTAGTGCGGAAAAGTGACTCATTCAACAATGTTATGAGTATGGAAAACTATACTCTTCCGTTCGCTAGTGAAAAAAACATCTAACGATTCATAAACTATAACTGAAAGTATTGATTCAAAAGTTCACAATTGTTTGATATAAAAAACATCTCGAATATACGAACAGATATTTCAAATTCCCAGTTTTCATAAATTAGCTAGAGTTACCTTCGAACGTCAACCCTCAAAATTTCGAACCCTGTACGAACCGGTCATAGTACGGTCTGCCAAACAAGATTTTAACCGTATGGAAGGAAAGTTGCTTGATCTAATAATGGAGGGGTTATGTTGGGTCTGGAGCTGACAATTGTTTATTGCTCTCCTTACTTCGATCAGATGCTTTCTATCTGATGGTGGTATCTTCATGACATTGAACAAGAAGAATTGTGATTATATTTCTTTGACTATTTTCAATTAGGTTTTGTACTTCAACCAAGGATATGTCTTGGAAACACAGTAAAGTATACCCAATCAAATCTGTTTGTGCTTTATTCAAAAGGAGAATTACTTAGGTCCTCACAAAAATAACGGAATATCATCAATAATATCGGACCTAGTCGGATAATAATTGAGTAGAATCATTATAAATACCAGTTTCTATGACAATTAAGTATTTTCTTTGTCTTACTTGGTTATTTCTAAAGGGAAGTGATTGATCAGGACGGTTTGGACAGATATTCATATCACAGTTCTTGAGAATGACTTCAAAATAGGAGTGGAAACGTCGAATGGAAGGACGACATGAATGGTTAGTTGGACTGGCATTATGAACGAATAATACAATAATAATAATAGTCTGCCGATAGTACAGCGTCCAAAAATAGAGGTATAGACAATCGACTGGTCGGCTATATTTCATAGACAATTTGGTCTGAAATCTGTAACTCATTTCATTGCAAGTGCCATCCAACCACTTTAATGAAAAAGGCTATGAGGCCTCTCATCATAGTAGGTGTGTGTCGCCAATTTACTATGAAGTTCCACAGGTATGAGTATCAACACCAAGAAATCAAGACATCTCAGGTGTAGTCTATGTAGTCCTGCCACCAATCATTCTAGCAACTGTTGATGTGTTAATGTGAGATACTGAGCTTATGATCTGAAATACGAGAATCTTGGTTGTACGTTGTGAAATTAATCGCTTTTGATTTCTTGAAATTTCTGTTCCACAGACGGTTGCTGAAATCTTTAGGTAGCGCTCCAGAACTGCTTGAAACATTATACCATAACGTTACTTTTTTAGGCCTTCGAATGTTGTATTGTTATGAGAACAAACTTGCTAATTCCTCTGGTGGAATGAAACGCAAAGTTGAAAATTCTGTGTACACTTGCCACATTGAGTTATACCACAAAATTGATGAATTTCTGACTCTGATATCGCTTACTGGAAGACTAAAATAAAATTTAATAAGTCCACATGGATGTTACATATTCATGAACTCAACAGCATCCATAGAGACAGCAATAAATCCAATGGGACCGGAAACGCTCGGCCAGAAATATTATTTAAATGTGTTCGTATATTGCTATGAATTTGTTGTGAATGCACATCGCCTCGCAGTAATATATTCCAGAACGAGAAAGAATTCAACAACGAATTCAAAATTTTAATATCATCCCACGTAATTTCATATGCACCTGTGAGTTCCGAGATGGTTGGTTTTGCCTTTTCTGGGAAGCAGGAAAATGATAAGGGAATTCCTGCAGCAGGATCCTTTGAGGGATGAAATTAGTTGTTGATGTAAAATCGAAATATCTGTGAACTACTGAGAATTTCCACTCATTTCCCAACATAGATGGAAATATAATCAAGAAAGTATAGAACAGAAGAGAATTCATTCATCTGTGAAAGTGATAAATAGTTGTACAAAGCCAATACACACCATATCCACTTAAAGCGCGAATCCCACTATACGTAACGTCACCGTCACGTCTCCGCACCGTCATCGAACCGACAATAGCACCGTATTCAGGTGGACGTGACTGATAGTGTGATTATGTTCATTGCTTGCAATGTAAGAATATTTACCGTGATGGTGACGGTGCGGAGACGTGACGGTGACGTTACGTATAGTGGGACTCGCGCCTTATTAGGCTAATGAAAAAGCAGTCATGTCAAATATGAATGAATAACATTAACAATAAACAAATCAACGAACATACATACATATTCATATCTGGTAAAATTCCCTAAGATTGAGTAAATTCGTCATGGAATAAAAGGCGTTTTTTGCTAGATGAGTGTAAGCAAGAGTGAATTGAATGTTTTGTATCTACTGAAATGGTTTTCAGGTGCCATTTTTTATCTGAAACGATTATAAAATGAAATTTGTGGGTATATCCCGCATATGATTTTTTTAAATATTGAATTTTATTGACTTTGTGGATACATATTTATTTGCGTATGTTAATTATGGAATGTCGAATATTCAATATTGTTATTAATGATGAATGCTATACTTTTGTGATATATATTATTTTTATTGTTCTCTGTTGTATACTACCTAACAAGGCCTACAAGAATTGTTCAATTGGCTGAGCTGTAATCTATTGAGCCCCAATGTTGACAAAACTAAATTTATTGCCTTCACATCAACTATAACAGATCAACCAAGTATTAGTCATTTGAAAATTCATGAATTTTCCTGTACAAATACAAATAAATGCGACTGTTCATCAGTTGAGAAAGTTAGTTCCGTTAAATACTTGGGAGTTACGGTTGATCAATTTCTAAGATGGAATGAACACATAGAGAATACAGTAATAAGAATCCGTAAATTGATATATAAGTTTCATCAACTAAGAAATATTCTTAACAATAAAACCCTGCTCATGATCTACAACGCCTTAGCCGAATCCATAATTCGATATTGTATCATTATCTGGGGTGGGACATTCAAAACTACCATATATCAACTGGAAGTGATCCAAAATACCCTGATCAAGATTCTATTAAAAAAAGAGAAACGCTACTCCACCGCTCGGCTCTATTCTGAAACTGGGTTATTCACAGCTAGACAATTATATATCTTTCAGAGCATATCATTCGTAAATAATTTTACCAAGACGTATGTAACACATGATTATAACACACGGATGAATAAAAATCAAACCCTACAAATCCCAAAATGTCGACTAACACACGAACAAAAATTTATTACTTATATCGGTCCCAAATTGTTCAATCTGCTACCAGATAAGTTGAGGAATATATCCAATAAACATATCTGCAGAAAAGAACTGAGACTATTCATATTATCAAACTATGCACTATTAAAAAGTGTTATTTAAAACTAAATAACCAAATATATCTATATCTTTCTTAATATGTGCGTAAGTGTATGAGTTTGTATATGTGTGTGTGTATATGTGTGTATGTATGTATGTAATTAAGTGTGTGTGTGGGTATGTATATATGTGTGTATATATGTTAATATGTATATATATATATATATGTGTGTGTGTGTATATATATATTATGTATGTGTGCATGTATGTATGCATGTAGGTTCACCATCCGAAACATAATGACTTAGCTGTCAAATAAATGTGTTTGTATATCGCCCCCTTCCTGACTATTCATGTCTCCATGTGTCTCTCTCCATTTGGAATTCTCCGGAGTAAATATAAATATAATATCATAATAATTATACTACTCGCTATGATGTTGAAATATGTCTCTCTAATGGTATTGTTACACATTACTAGTGGGTTTCACAAAACAAGCTCTGCTTAGGTGAAATCCCCCTAATACAAAACCTACTCATATTTAGATACTTTAAACTTATATTGTGTTCACTTGATTGAATTACTTTCTTTCAATATTATATTTGTTGATATATAAATCACAAATAGTGGGTATACTAATTAAGTAAAAATTATTGTCTATATGCTCATCTGTCTGAATAAACTTGATTCTTGAAACTTGATTCTTGAGTTAGGGGGTACTTTGGAGGTTGTTTTCACAAATTTTTTCCCTAGAAAAGAGCGGGTACCGATATTATTCTGATCATAAGTCGATCAATTTTTATGCTAGGAAGACATTTTTTCATTCGTTCGAAAGCTCCAATTGAATACTTTGAAAATGATCCTATGAGCAAAGTTTTCTTGTTATTCCGCTTTAAATCTTTCAATTTATACATTTGACGAAAGCTTAGCATTAATTTGCTGTATCTCAGTTCGTATGTGTCGTAGGAAAATTATGAAGAAATTTTTTTTGTTTTTTCATAAGCTTCAATTTGCCTCTTCACACTTTTTTCGATGAAATGCATAGTTTTCGAGTTATTTGCAAAAAACAATTTGAAAAAGTCGATTTTTTCCTCAAAAAAGTGTTACTTTTAACTTCGAAAAACCCAAAAAATATTTTTTTTGACGAGAAAACGTATGGCCCATTTTTTTCTTAGAATTACTCTTTCCGTCGATTCCTACAGTTAAAATGTAATAAAAAATTTCCATCCTCGTGATGGGGTGGCAATCACCCCCAAGGCTCTAGCGCACAGCGTCATGATATAGAAAATGATCCTTGAGCTATTCCCTATCTTCTGTAGAAATTTCAGATAAATCCATGGTGGACGAAAAAATTGCAAGCCAAAATGCTTCATTTTCTGAACTATTGGTCAGGATTTCAAATATAGATAACCTGTGCTCTAAGCTAAGAAGAATGTCTTACTCACTAAGGTTCATGGCGAATGATTGCAATGGAAAAGTGCTGTTGATCGTATACTTTGCTGAGTTCTATTCCCACTTAAAATATGGTTTTTGGAATTGGAGTATCTTGCATCTCCAAGTAGAGTTGTCATTTTGCAGAAATATGCTGTTAGGACATGAATTCACATGAATTCATTATTCTAACTATGGCGATAATTTATGTATTAGAGACTTGTATATACGTTTTTAAAAATCATAATATCGTGGCAGAAATATTACATTATCACAATACAAGATGGAAACACTTGTTACTACCACGACAACATCGTACAGCTCTGTTTCAAAAAAGTTATCTGGTTAATGGTTGTAAATTCTATAATGGACTGCCAGAAACTAAAAAAGATTGTAAACATTCATATTCATTCAAGAGGACGACAGAAGATTCATCTCAGATAAAAATTGTTATACCATAGACGAATTTTCACAGTGACTTTTGATTGGTTATTCATTATTTATAAATTTTATGACGAATTTTTGCAGTATCATTTTGATTCATTATTCATCATTTATGATGAGTTCAATATCAAATGCATGTATACCCCTTGACATCTTTCACATTTATCATTGGAATAGTCTTTCACAACTCAGCGTAGAGGTACATGATAACGACTATTTAGACTCGAACACATATGCTCACATGCATATATTATTTTCCGAACTGATGTTCCCGTGAAATCAAACGATATTTCAGAATTTCAATACCAGGTTATTATTGTTGTGGCTCTGATGGGTCTGTATATGTGGTTGTTGATGGAGTATCACCTGATATTCTCCAATTAATGCAGGTGTTCCACAGTGTTCAGTTAGACATTCCAGATCAGGTTATGTCTGAGGGGCGAATACCAGTTTAAACTAATCACACACTTATAAAAAAGAAAAAAAAAAGAAAGATCCTGGGGGCAGATGGCGCCGTATTAGTTCATTTAGATTAATTTGACATTTTTGACAAGTATCTGGAATGCCTAGTTCTGGCGCCCACTCTGCTTTGGTTTCATATCAATGATTTGCTCGGGAAAACATCTTGTTCAGTACATAGTTTTGAGGACGACAGTACTCTTCATACTAGTTTCTCTTCCGGAGTCCCCATACCAGCTCGAGAAACAAAAATTCAAAGAAACATTAACGTCAATAAATTTCACTTGGTGAAAATAATAGAATGGGATAACATGAACTTGGTGGAATGCAATACTGGGAGAATGTGATAGTTATTATTATGTTAATAGTTCAAATCTAATGCGGCTGTACTATTAATTCGAATAATGTAATGTCAGATGCGGTTGTCAATAAAGACAAGTCTAGCAGACAATTTTGTAATACTGAAACCTTTACATGGCGCAGTCCAGAAAAAGTAAATGAAATAAAGTCAGTTCTGTTCTAAAGTATAGAAGAATGCCGAATACAGTGAAAGAAGAAGCAGTTGTGCATCAGCACATGAATACTAATATCAAACAACCAGAGCCAATGAGTTTGGAAGGATGTCTTTCCGATAACTGGAAGTTTTTCAAACAAAAATTTGAACTATTTCTCCAAGCAACAAGAACTACAAATGAAGCCTCCAAATATAAATCATCGTTACTATTAACGTGCATAGGAGATAAAGTCCTAAAGATATATAATAATTTTACCTTCGTTGCGGGTGAGAACAATATGGACTTTGATCTACTACAAGAGAAATTTGAACAGTACTTCAATCCTGAAAAAAATGTAACCTATGAACGGCACATGTTTCTTACACGTGATAAACAGCCAGATGAAAGTATCGATGATTACATAACTGATCTCCGTGATTTAAGTGCATCTTGTGAGTTCGGAACTCTTACCGATAGTTTAATCACCAGTAAACTTATTTTGGGGTTGAAATCAGATCCTGATTTACAAAATAAATTAATAAGAACAAAAAACCTCACGCTCCCAAGAGCTGTTGATATTTGTAGAGTATCAGAGAGAACTAAAGAACAGCTAGAGAAGATTTGTAATACAAGAAAAAATGACTTAACAGTGGATAAGATAAAGAAAAAGCCGTATCAAGGAGAAAAAACTGCTGTTTCTACGAAATTCACTCCAAGGGAAACTCCTTTTGTTCCTAAACCATCGACCAGTCAAGGATCGTCGAGGTTCCAGAGAATGACAAATGATAATGGGCCAAGGAAAAATGATAGTGCACGAGGGAAATCAACATTCAACTGCTATCGTTGTGGAATTCACCATGAGAAGAATCGGTGCCCTGCATATGGTAAAATGTGTGCGAAATGTAAAAAATCCAATCATTTTGCTAAAATGTGTAAGTCTGTGAGTGAGGTTCAGGTACAACAGGTTCATGATGATTTGTACATAGATTGTATTGATGATAATGATGAAAATGAATGGAAAGCTCTGATACATGTTCATAATGGTACAAAAATTAAATTTAAGCTTGACACAGGTGCTCAAGTCAATATAATTCCTGCCAAATTCTTAAAGGAATTAGATATAAATGCGAATAATTTAATTAGTGACAATTCTAGTTTGAAAACTTATACAGGGGAAACAATAAAGATCCTAGGAAAATGCAATTTGAATTGTAAAATAGATGAAAAATCAGAATGCTTAATATTTTATATAGTAGACGAAGAAAATGTTGTACCAATATTAGGTAAAAGAGACTGTGAAAAACTGAAATTAATTCAGTTGGTCAGAAGCACTTGCGGTTTGCTTCGGTTTAGAACGATTTCATCATTTCGTATTTGGAAGAAAAAATGTAACAGTTGAAAGTGACCACAAACCTCTTGAAACAATCATGAAAAAACCTCTTAATATGTGTCCACCTCGTATTCAAAGAATGTTTATTCAAATTCAGAAATATGATGTGAACATTGTTTATAAACCTGAGTCACAAATGCACATAGCAGATGCATTATCAAGAGCCCATGATGACAATTACAAAAGTGAATCAGATCAAATTAATTTTGAAAACGTGTTCGAGGAAAACCTCAATGCTCAGGTTTGTCTTGTGACAAATAATTTACAGTTTTCTGATAATAAATTGAAAGAAATTAAAAATGAAATTCAGAAAGATCAGGAAATGCAAGAATTAGTTAAACTAGCGAAATATGGCTGGCCAAGTGAGAAACAAAAAGTTCATGAGAGTGTTAGAATGTATTTCTCTATGCAAGATGAAATTTCATATCACGATAATTTATTATTCAAAAACACCAAGTTGATAATTCCCAAAAACTTAAGAAAACAAATTTTGAAAAAATTACATATAAGTCACTAAGGAAAAGAAAAGACGAAAAATCGAGCAAGACAAATATTATTTTGGCCAGGCATGTCCCGAGACATAGAAAATGTTGTAGCCAATTGCACAGCATGTGCTATGTACGCCAAATGTAATCCTTCAGAACCGCTAAAACAACACGAGATTCCGAAAAGAGCTTGGCAAAAAGTTGCTTTAGATTTTTTCGAAGTGGAAGGAAAACAATACCTCTGTATGGTGGATTATTTTTCAAAATATCCAGAGATCGTGAAATTAGATTCTCTCACTTCATCAGCTGTAATCACTCAGCTGAAAAATATTTTCGCACGTCAGGGCATCCCTGAGATTCTGTTTTCAGATAATGGACCCCAACTAATCTCAAATGAGTTCAAATGTTTTGCAAATGAATGGGACTTTACTCATCACACATCAAGTCCAAAACATTCGAGGTCAAATGGGTTAGTAGAGAGAACCATCCAAACAGTGAAAAATATTTTCAAAAAATGTAGTATAGCTAAAAATGATCCCTTGTTAGCATTATTAGAGCTGAGAAATACTCCTCTATACAATAATATATATTCACCTTCACAATTACTAAATCATAGGGCTTTGAGAAGCATTTTGCCTATTACTGATCAACATTTCAGACCAGTTAATGTCAGAAGGAACCACTTCAAAAATTTCCTTAAACGAAGACAGAAAAGTCAGAAGTATTATTACGATAAGAGGACGAAAAATTTACCAGAACTCAATACAAACGAATCAGTATATATTAAAACGAATTTTAAGAATGTTCCTGGGAGAATAATAGGTGAAAACCACAGGCCAAGGTCCTATGATATAAAGCTGCAGGATACTAATAGACAACTTGTTAGAAATAGAAAATATCTCATAACTCGTCGAACAAAGAATAATATGCAGGTGAACAATTCCTTCAATAATAATTTCACAAGTAGAAAATATTCTTGTTCAGATGATGAAAGTGATTGTGTATCAGAGTCATCTAAAAATTATACTGTTTCTAATGGTACCAGTCCCATTTATAATGGTAATAGAAATAGTTATGTAACTAGGTATGGTAGGCATATTAAACCTCCTCAAAGACTTATACTAGTTCAGTGATACTAGATACATAAAAAAAAAATAAAAAAAAATTAATGGAAACTGAAGAAGTTGACATTTAAGGGAGGGGATGTGATAGTTATTATTATGTTAATAGTTTAAATCTAATGCGGCTGTACTATTAATTTGATTAACTCTTATTGGTTAGGTGGTCGATGATTTGAACCACATAAAAAACGTCCCAATAGTCGCGGTGGTCCACGATTTGGACCACCTTCATCAAACATTTTCTCAGCTGGCGTTGTGGTTCATTTTGTCGTTCACCATCGCCAATGCTTCCGTCGGTTGCTACGTAACATAGTGACATCAGAATTTTAGCGCGAGCTTGGTATTCCTATCGAAACTTAGTAATTTCAAACTGCGGGTTGGAAGTTAGGTTCGTTGTTTACATCGAATCACAGTTATCAGTGAAATAACGCAACTTTTTGTCATATAAATATTGAAGAGTTGGTCCTTATGATACTGTTGGTGAGTAAAAGCCATTATTTGTTTGACAATTCTCTTAGAAGTTTGAAAAAATCACTTAGATTTGGTGGTACTTTTTTTGGACCACCGCTCCACTTCAATGTAAAATATTTCTCATGATATTATTACGATATTATTTGATGGTTTTTTAGGATGATGGCAAATAACAAAGAAGAACGATCATTTAGATTGAATGGCATGACCTCGAAGGAATTTGATGAACTGCTGGACGATGCTTACGTCGACTCTTTACCATCTGATAATGAGTCAGTTATATCTGATGCGATAGATTCAGATGAAAATAATAATGATGACGAAATTGCCGAAATGAATGAAATGTTGTTGATGGACAGTGAAGATGAATTCCAACAGGAAGACTCCGAAGACGATATGCCCTTATCCATGCTGCGCACCACTCTGAAGAAACAAATAAAAGGAAAAAGTGAGCCACATGTGTGGGGTAAATTGAATAGGCCAACATCGCCACCGTTAATCGTAGCTGAATATGGCGTTCCAGGTTTTTTGAAGAATTCCACTGACATGACACCATATCAACTATTTCAGTTATTTTTCACAGATGACTTCATCGATCATCTAGTATTTCATAGTAATCTATATGCAGAACAAGAACATTTGGTAACAGGCAAAAGCTGTACTAATACAAATATTGAAGAAATGAAGGCGTTCTTGGGTTTGAACGTGTTGATGGGAATAAAACGGCTGCCAAGCTATAAGGACTACTGGACAAGTGCTCCAGAACTTCATGATACTTACATAAGTTCAATTATGACCTTGAAAAGATTCAAAAGATTCAGTTGGCTCTTGCCACATCTACATATGAATGATAATTCTATGATTCCCTCACGTGATTCACCATTATATGATAAACTTTATAAAGTACGCCCCACGTTGGATCACCTCACACAAAAATTTGAAGAATGTCTGCTGCCTAGTAAAGAATTAGCCTTGGATGAATCTATGATTAAATTCAAGGGTAGAAGTTCGATGAAGCAGTACATGCCCAAAAAACCCATCAAGAGAGGGTACAAAGTATGGATGCTCTGTGATAAATCAGGATATTGCTTGAAATTTGAGATCTATACCGGAAAATCTTCCGCAGGGGATGTGGAAAAATGTTTGGGATCCAGAGTGGTCAAAAAACTGACAGAGGGCTTTTCAGGAAAGAATCACCAATTGTTTTTCGACAACTTTTTCAATAGTGTTGAACTCATGGAACATTTGAAAGATGAAGGGATATATTCTGTTGGAACTGTGAACATATCACGCCGAAACATGCCTATCTTCAAACCAGATAAGCAATTGAACCGAGGTGAATTTGATTGGTGCACCAGCAACAGGGGACTGCTTGCTCTGAAATGGAAAGATAAGAGATCCGTTCATCTTCTTTCTAACTACCACAAACCAGAAAACATTACTGAAGTAGATCGTAGGGAGAGAAACGGAAATGTAGTACTACAACTTGAATATGAATGGAGTTGTTAAATTCGATCAGTTTACGAAATCAATAGACAAAGCAAAAAATGGTGGCATCGCATTTTTTTTTTCTCGATGCTTGTGTTGTGAATTCTTATTGTCTCTACAAGCTAATGAACTTGCCCAAAACGAGTTCGAAAGCATTCAGAAGAGCATTTGTAGCTGGGCTTACGGCTTCAACGTTAGCATCCTCAAACAGGGTTAAGTCTTCTTCTAGAAGGGCAAGCTCAAATGTTCCTCAATTGGAGATCAAAAAATCGAAACCTTATGTTCCAAACGAGATTCGCTTGACCTCATCGAGGCATCAGCCCGAACGTACATCAAGGAGGAGGTGTGCTCTATGTAGCACAAAGGCACATCCAGTGCGTACCGATTGGAAGTGCTCCACATGCGAAGTTCCTCTTTGTTTAGGGAAGGAAAAAACCTGTTTCCAGACTCATCACACAATTTAGTTCATCTTTTCTGTATTTTAATTCATTTTTTGATTAAGAGTATCACTTTATTAAGATATTGACTTTTTATCAAAGCTGGATCGGTGGTCCAAATGATGAACCACCACTTTTTTTGAAAAATGACGATTTCATTTTTTATTTTCTTGATTAAATATCATTTTTGTATGAACATAAATGGAATGATACCGCAGTTATACAATTAGAGTGAGAAAAAAAATTGTGTTCCACTTGGGTTATTATTTCCTGATATTTCTGAAGCCAGTAAGAGATAATGTAATGTCAGATGCGGTTGTCAATAAAGACAAGTCTAGCAGACAATTTTGTATTACTGAAATCTTTACAGAGAACGCAGGCATGTCTCTTTTCAATTAACGATGACTTGGTTGAAATAATAAAACGTGGTAACATTAATTTTTTGGGAAAACCCAGGTATGTCTCTCCTTGAAGAAAACCGATCTATTATTATCCAATATTCAGATGTCAGGAGTAACTATTTCTACAAAGTATCTCGATGCTAGGAATTACGATCAGTAATATTCTCTCATGGGAAAACCATGTGAGACCGATCGCTAAAGGTGCCTCCAAGAAACTTGGATTTCTATTTCGTACGAAGAAATTCTTCAGTTTTCGTCAGCTTCTAATGATCTACAAGGTTCAGATACTCGCTCACTTCATTGGAACATAGTTGAAGGGTCGGACATGACTCTCTTCTATAGATATTTTCACGGTCGGCGTTCTTCTCAATTGTTATCAATCGTTCCATTCTTGGCAATATCTACACGGATACTAGACGAGTACAGAATTTCTACCCCTTTGTTGTGAATTTGGAGACCTGTCGAACCTCTCTTTCTCAGAGATCTTTTTTCGATAGAATAGCTGAGCTTTCAAGCTTCAAAAATTCAAAGTGAATGTTTACTCGAATCTCCATATGTGAATCTGCATCTAAAAAAAAAACAGAGAACAAATTTCCGGAATCGCTGATTTCCCAACTTCCCTGAAATTTTGATTCTAGTCGAGATGATGGGAAAGCCATTCATTATAATCAAATCAGAGAGATACATATGGACCATACGAGAAAACTCCTGACTAGTACTAAAAGAAAACACAATTACACAACTCTGTCCTAACGAGTTATGTCTCTGATAGCGGAATTATGCCACCTAATCCAATTTTATGTTATGTGCAAGGCAATTCCATTTGAAAATTGGCCAAAACAAAGAGAAGCTGCCTTGAGACTCAATTATAAAGAAAAATAGCTTCCTTAACTCAATTCTACAGTAATCCGATTAGCAGCTTCAGTGGCTCTGATATAACGGAGTTCGTCAAAAAATAATCAAGTAATTCTCTCATTATCCCTACAGGATGGAAAACGATAAATTCCCACCAGGTCCTGAGTAATAAATCCGGTATCTCTTCGAAATGCAAAGTTGAACATTGGAGAGAGATGAAAATGATACTACAACGGGGTCTCGATGTGAAGATATACGAAATTAGACAGTAGGAGTAGGTATATTATGAAGAATTGGGCTTTTTGGTTCAATGTTTACTATTGTAATTTATTCACCAAACATAGTTTGGTATCATGTGTGGGGCTTGGCACCAAAATATTCATTGAAACTCCGTCTTCGTTGGGACCTCGTAGAGAGGTCGGAGACTTGTCTTTTTTCTACAGATATTTCCACGGTCGGTGCTCTTCTGAATTGGCTTCAATCGTTCCAACCTTGACAGTATCTACACGGATGACCCGAGTACCGAATTCCCATCCTTCTCTATCATCTCTCAAGGAAGCTTAATGATTTCACACGATGAAAGTCGCCCACAATCGATAAATATTTCGTCAATCACACTAGTTTGAAAAGAATCAATATCAATGGGGTGAAAGATATCGGAATAATTTTCTTTGGTGTGTTCGGTTTCTCTAAGTACATTAATTACTTACTATCTGAATGTTCTAGAGAAATGAGCTTTGTTTCAAGATCTAGCCGTGAATTCAATCACGATACTTTTTTATTACTCTTTAACTCCATTGTCCATACTGAGCTGGAATATGAATGTGTTATTTGAAATCCAAAAACCTTTTTATATTTTGATACTCTAGAAAAAATCCAGGATAATAATAATGATATGCATTCATTGACAGAATATAGTACCTAGATACATTTAGGGAGAAAAAAATGAAAATCTGTCAATGGGTTACAAGATTGGTTTGAACCATTCTTACTCTTGCACCTGGCGAAAACAAAAGAAGGAGAGAAACCTTAAAATGAAATTGCTATCATACTAATAATAATGATGAAAGGTTTGTATTTGGTTGTTTTCTTGTTGAAGTTTCCACAAATAAACATTTGGAAACATATAATATTCCATGGATATTATTACAATACTAAGACAACTACATCAGTTTGGTAATAGCTTGGATAGCAGTCTTATAGAGAAAAAAAAGCCACTGAAGAGTACATAATTCAAAAAATACAACAAGAAAGATCAATGAATGAGAAATTAGGTGATATATTGATATCGGAGAACAGAACAAATTCACCAACGATGATCATCCGATAATAGGTTTGGTTATAATATTTTTTGAAGCTCGAAACAGATAGAGATTGGAGGGACGGTGGAAGGTCATTAAAAAACTTGGCGATGGTATAAGTAAAAGATCGTTTGAATTGCTCGGTGAAATGTCTAACAATATTAACCATTTTACGTCTTATGTTTACGTGGTGCACATCAGTTCTAAAGTGAATTTGTATGGGGGTGTATGTGTGACAACTACTTTATAGAATAAAACCGCAGAATGAAGTGTACGCCTATCAAACATATTCAACCAATTAGCTTTTCCTACGGTGTGTAAAATGAGATCTCTCTTCCTAATGCCAAATGAAAATCTCAAACATGAGTTGTGAACCTTCTGAATTCTCTGTTGTTCATTGGTGTTCAGGAAGTAGTGATATACTACATCACAATGGTTTAAAGTAGTCAGAATTAGAGAATCACACAGTAGCAATTTGGTTTTCAGGTTTAAGGAATGTCTGTGTGGATATAATAGTTTCATTGTTCCATATTAACAGTGATATATGCTTTTTGAATTTGAAGTCGTCATTGAATGTAATCTATTTTTATACCCAAATTACTAATTTTCGATCTAGTACCCTGTCTTCCTGATTTGATTACAGAGCACTTGTCAATAGTTATATGAAGGGAATGTTTCTTCGATACTTCCACTATGTGGTTCAGTTCCTCATTTATAATATTGACACTATGCTGCATATCATCGTATTTAAACGAATAATACAATTCGCGATCTGTTCGAGAGGTACGAAACGAAAAACTTCACAGCATTATCAGTTAAACCATTATAATGTAATATGGAGAGAAGAAGTTGATGATTTATCGTATCAAAGGCCTTACTGTAATCGATCAGAATCAAAGCAGTAATTTCACCATTATCATAAGCTTTGACAATATCGTCAAGTATATTCAATAGGGCCGTTGCACAACTATAATCCGGTCTGAAACCTGATTGCATTGTAGTAAGGATGTTGTTTTCAGGAAGATGAGCTCGAAGCTGTTGAGCTATTGCTTTTTCTAGAATTTTAGAGAGGTATGGCAGTAGAGAAATAGGGCACAGGTCTTTATATTCCATCGGATTCTTGACTTTTAGTATTGGGTTCACAATTGATTTCTTCCACAAACTAGAATAAACGTTTTTTTCCAGACCGAAATTCATTAGGTGGAGTATGACGGGTAGTAATGATGGACAACAGAGATTAATAAGAAAATTGTCAAGATCGTCAACTCTTCTGGACTTGCTTTTAATTTGTGACATTATGATTAGTAACTCAGCCTCCGTGATAGGATGATATTCGAAAAATGGAGTTACAGATTCATTAATGTTGTTTTCATAAAAACTTCTTTTATCAGAATCAACTTTATTTTTGAGTTTAGTGGACGATATAAGAAAATCATTGATATCACATGCATTGTGCAATTGGGCGGGTATATTCGGGGATTTGGATTTACTATGTATGTTTAATTTTTTGAGTTTAAACCACAAGTCTTCAGATCTATCAGTATTCACGGCGATTTGTTCCAGATAAGCCTTTCTTTCACGTTCAATTAAAGACTTCGTGTGATTTCTGATAGTTTTGTTGTAATTCCAATCCCCATCTATGCCTGTTCTTCTGATTTTATTCAGAGCTTTATCCCTGAGTTTCATCATGAGTTTTATATTGTCGGTTACCCATGGTTTGAATGGCTTGTTGAAATTTATTGTAATGTATGTGGAGTGAGTATCAAATAAGTTGAGAATATGCGAACAGAAATATTCAATTTTATTGTTGATGTGATCCATAACAAACATGGGAAGCCAGGAAATCGAATTCAAATCGTATGTGAAATTTTCAATATTAAAGTTTTTGAAATTGCGAAACATTCGCGGTACAGGTTTATTAAGATGTTTCGTCTGCGGTATAATGCAGTAAACTAACTAGTGATCTGATATATGGTGTGAATCTACCGTTCCACAGTCATCCCAGTTCAATTCATCGTGTATGATAACATAGTCTAGTAAAGTGGACGATGAGTGCGTTACTCTAGTTGGCGATTGTATAATTTGTTTCAATTCGAACGTTTCGAGAATATCATTCAGCAGAATAAACGATTATCTGGCTCTCATTGATGTCATTGATTCGCAAGTAATTTTTGTTTTCAACATTCAAGATTATTGAAAGCACCTGATATTCTCCAAACCATTGATTTTGTTGTACCTGACATAAGACTGAGGAGAAGAGATAATCTATTTCGTGTCTTGAACATTTGGCTCCTCTTCAACAATGTCTCGAGACCGTTAACAAAATGGTGAGGAACTGTGATCTGGATATATTCTGAATGACAGACGGACAACTTTTTCAAATACTCAAACGTGTTTGAATCGTTTATAGTAATTTTCTCCACATTTTTTTTTTATATGCAGATTCACACGAAAGGAAAGCCCTATAATGTTCAAAGAACACCGCGTGAATCAAGGGACAGGAGATACGAACTAACATTCACTTTGAATTTTTGATGTTTGTAATCCTGAGGTAAAACACTTTCGGCAAGGAGTTACAATGCTCAGCTGTTCTATTGAAACAAAAATTCCTAAGCAAGAGAGGTTCGACAGGTATCCAAATTCACAAAAAAACCTTCTACGATGTTCCGATGAAGTGAGCAAGTCTGTGAGCGAAGAATCACCAACAAGACGGATTGCCTTTCTCTGAATAGAATCGAGAAGCCTCAATGAATGTTTCGGTGCCGAACTCCACACATGAGAACTATATTCTAAGACAGGTCGTATCTGAGCCTTATAGATTATTAGAAGCTGACGAGAAGTGAAGTATTTCTTCTCACGAAATAGAAATCCAAGTTTCATACTTTTGCCATTACCGTAATTCCTAACATCGATATACTTGACTTTATAGGAATAGTTACTCCTGACATCTGAATACTAGATGATAAAAGATCGGATTTCCTTGAGAAGAGACATGCCTGGGTTTTTCTAGCATCAAATTCCACCAAGTTCATGTTACCCCATTCTATTATTTTAACCAAGTCATTGTTAATTTTATTGATGTGATTGTTTCTTTAAATTTCTGTTCCTCGAGCTGGTATGGGGACTCTGAAAGAAAAACTAGTGTGAAGAGTACTGTCGTCCGCAAAACTATGTACTGAACAAGATGTTTTCCTGAGCAAATCATTGATATGAAGCAGAAACGAAGTGTGCGCAAGAACTGAACCCTGTAGAACACCTGCATTTATTGGGGGAATATCAGATGATACTCCATCAACAACCACATACAGAGACCTATCAGATGAGAAACTCTTCAACAAAGCGCACAAATGAGGAGGAAAATCATAAGAATAAAGTTTAGAAAGGAAACCCTGATGTCAAACTCGATCAAACGGTTTTGAAATATCGAGTGCAACAGCTATCGTTTCTCCGAATTTTTCGATTGGATGCTGCCAAAAATGAGAAACAAAAGCCAATAAGTCACTGGTTGATCGTTGATGGCGAAATCCGTATTGTCGATCATTAATTATTCTTGATATCTCTAGATATTCAATGAGCTTTATATTGATTGCTGTTTCGATGACTTCAGAAATGATAGAAAGCAATGCAATTGGACTATAATTACAAGGTGAAGTTTTCTTTCCTTTTTCAGGAACTGGATTATGTCATCAACTGTCTTATTCAATATTGATTCTAACTGTATTATTGTACGTAATGAATATTTATGTGTTGAGTAACTGTGCACAATGTAAGTGGAAATTATTCTCTTTGTTGTTCAGTATAAACGAACTTCTACCCTATTCCATTCTAATCTATTTAATTTGATTCCACTGCTCCCCAATACATATCTGCACATTCATCTCCAATGTTTAATAGTTATATTATTATATTCGGATTGTTACAATGGATAACTCAACTACATTATTCGTAATGAAATGTTTTTGTTTGCAACACAAATTGTACAGAAATAATTCTATACCACTCGAAGTTCCAGATCCCATCAGAAAATACCATTCACCTAAATGGTCATGATATTGTATATAAGAGTATGGAAACTCATTCACAAACGGGTGTTCATCCATCATTCTGTAGGCTTACCACGCAGTGAATAAAAAAAACCGATTCGAATTCGTTGAATAATTCTAACAGTTTCATTATATTGATATAAAAATGTTGGTAAATTCGATACTCATACGACAGACATGTAAAAGGAAACAAAATGAGATCGAGCGAGTATTAGAGGCCATCAAATAGGCTATGAAATAGAAATTCAATGTCTTTTGGAATGTTAGTAGGTATCATGAATGATATCCAGAATGCAGATGAAACGCGTAAAATTGAGGATGAGAAGCTCTGGGAGGAAAATGATGTGTTTACTTATTCAGTAGTTACAATTCGAACGAAATTGCATTTTATTTGAGAATTACGCAGTGTTGGCTCGAGCACATTCGACGATCGCGATCAAAGCGAATGAAGATTATTGTCCCCCATTGCAGGAAATTTCCCAATAGAATTCAATAGTATGTTCATTGGTATCACTACTTTTCTTCGGAATTGAAGGCCGTCGTTCTTTGGAATTTCTTCCTGACGTTTCGCTAGCGCGGGTGGCTAGCTTCTTCAGAGGCTCACTCATCTTGACTATTATCCCGATGACTGGAATAATACTGGAATAATAGTCAAGATGAGTGAGCATCTGAAGAAGCTAGCCACTCGCCCTAGCGAAACGTCTGGAAGAAATTCCAAAGAACGATGGCCTTCAAACCCGAAGAAAAGTAGTAATACTGAAAACCTCGGCCGCGAAAGCTCAAACCATTACGTCAGTATTTTCATTAGATTGCTGGATAATTCAATGAATCATCTGAAACAATGAAGATGAAAGATGTTTCAGTTTTTTCTTCTTTTATCGAGACATGGCTCTGCTGAAATTCGTATCCACTACACAAAGACTCTAGTGACCTGTTGACCACAATCAGATATCAAACTTCAGCTGGTGGCTGGTGACATAGTTGGTTATGGCTTGATGTGATAGGCAATTGCTGGTTGCCTAGTAAGCTTATTGACGAATCAGTAAGACACCGCGAAGCGCTTAGGCTCGCAAGATAATCAGCCAACCCTTGCCCTCTTCAGGTCTATCTGAGATCCCTAATATGAGTGTAGGAACCATTCCGTACTATATATTATATGGAATGGATTTATGGTCTATATCTTGGTGAGCGTTTTCATTATTGTCATATTTCGTTCGAATATATTTCCTACAAAAATCAAATATCCAAAGTCTGTTGAAATCGGTCGGGAACCTGACTGTTCTAGTTCTTCCGATATCCCAGAAAAGTTTTTTCGTAGACATTGAGCCTTAGGATATTCGGGATTATGTAGTGACCACCGTTTTTTTTATGTGAGTTCAGAATGTAGTGAATCCATCTATGATTTTTTTTCATACCTCTGGTGATATTACAAGAGAACACTTCTTGGGATTTTTTCTGCTCAAATGAAACGAATCACACCGCTACAAAACTTATGAAGTGCGTTCGCTGATTACTGTAGCTTACGTATATTCAGTTACGTTGAGATCATCGATATATCTCATGCGTGTCCGCAGTGCCTACAAATGAATATCCAAGTGCCTGAATATCAATTAGATGTCTGCAGAATCAATTCCTTCATTTGTATCGCCAAAAGCAGATGCAGGCACTGGTCGTATATAATGCAATGCCCTTCGTGGTATACGCCAGGAGAGTGGTTGTTTTCTGGCAGGTGCCACCCAAAACCAACTGTGTAGGTAGCTTGAGACTAGCCTCAATGAATTGTTCAAGAGATGATTTCTTTAAAGATTGTACCGGAGGTTTAAATTAACTTGAGATGATCAAATTGATGCATAAATACTAGATTTTGGAGTGAAATTGACGGATGAAAATTCCAAGATGGAGGTTGGGCGCCATTTGAAAAAATAATTTAAATGGGAAGGGGGATTTCGTGAAACATCATTGTGAAGCTGCTGGCGAATACTTTACGACCCTAAAATATGAAATCAACTTGGTGGAATTCAATGCTAGGAAATCCTAGGCATGTCTCTCTTCGAAAAAAGCCGATCTATCATCATCTAGTATTCAGATGTCAGGAGTAACCTATCCTACAAAGTCAAGTATCTCGATGCTAGGAATTATGATCAGTGAAAATCTTTTATGCGAGAACCATGTGAGATCAATCGCTGAAGGTGCTTCCCATAATTTTATGAATTCACCTATGATTTTTTTATATATACAGTGATATTGGAAGAAGAAACAGTTCATCATGATTTTTTCACTTCTCAAATTGAACGAATCACACCGCTGCAGAACTCATGAAATTGGTTCAATAATCACTATAGCTTGCTGATAGTTACGTTCACAAATTTCGATATAGTATATTGAATTACTAGTGCGGAAAGTGACATTGGATTCACCTCAACAGAAACCTGACAGTCCCTAGAGGGCAACTTGCGATTCACTATTGATGTATATAGATCATGACGTCGGCCATAATCGTTTCTATAATGTAATGATTTTTGTAATAAATACATATGATTTATAATGTAACTGTTGAATGGACATCATTGTTGTGTGAACTGTGAATACACAATTAGTATATTGAGTTATCTGACTAATCTCAAGTTTTTTTTGTGTCAGTTCGAATATTATTTCTATAAACAGTACACAGGAATTCGCAATAACTTCCATAGTGAAATGAAGAAATAATAAGAATTAATGTTTATTTGAAAATGTGACAATAAGTAATTACTTATAAAACAACACTTTTTTTTCTTTTCTTCATTTTTTATAAATAGTAACCTATCAGTCCAGTTTTTATATACATATCAATAGGGAGAAGCAATCAATAATTGCATCTGGATATCTTACAGGATTCACGGGTTTGACGGCTTATTGACAGCCGTGTCCTTTCCGCATTAATGGGGAAAATCATTTTCCGCACAAGTGAAAATGAAGGTCACTTTCCATGGGAGCAGAGAGTGCGATATATGTCACTTTTCCATGTGATTGTAAGAAAATTAATATTTCATATATCAATGTCTGAAATTTCATCGAGATTGTGGAAATATCTTATGCGCGCCTGCAAATGTCGAAATGCCTATATATTAGGTAGACGTGATCGATAGAAATACCACCTGCTGTGGCAATATTGGGAGCTAAACGGTTTCCAATATCGAATGTTTTGCATTCGCTACTGCATAGTTGTGGTGAACACGCATTTTTATGAAGGCGGATGAAATATATATTGGGGGATGCTTTTTGAAGCCCCTTGTTCACAAGCATAACATATCACGAAAATGACGAAAACATCTTGAATCATGTATAGTATTTCATTCACGAAACTAATGTTAACATTAATTGACAAATCGTGAATGTGCACGATACGATCATGACAGATGAACAATCACGTTGCATACGGAATCGTGTTCATTTATCCACTATTCGTCAACTGATGTTAATTTTTGTTTCGTGATCAAAAGACGACACATGATTTGAGACGTTTTCATCATTTTTCACGATTCGTGATAGGTGTTGGGCATAGAAAGAGCATTGCCGCCGCCACAAGAACAAACGAATCGCAAGAAAAGGCCATTCGTCAAAACACACAAATCGTTTTCGTTGAATGAGCTGTAATATTTCACTTTCTATTGGAAGATCAAGAGGATATGACTTTCAGTTACATCCTAAGTAGAAGTTTGGTTTGAAATCTCAAGTTGTCTCCACAACTTCTGGAAGTTCAACCCACACTGGCATTGAGTTATCCACCCGGATATCCAGATGATCTTGAATTTGAAAAAGTTTTTGTGAGGAAAAGAATTGAATAGGAGATATAACATTGGTAATATTAGAAAGGGAAAACATTGAAAATTAACTTCATTCTCAGCTGTGATATCCCTGAGGACATTGATAATTAGCGTAATGATTTCATCCCAGTTTTTAAAAGCACGTTACTTGGCAGTCCACTCCAAACAAACCGAACATTGAATCTTACTACAATGACGACTTGGACGTCTAGTGAGTCTAAGTACCTATAGTTGCAATTTCGCCTCTCTCTACAGGAAAAATATACCTCTAGTTTCTATTTATCTCCAGGAGGACCCGATTCAAAAAATAACAAATTCTCGCAAAAACTGAGGAAAATGAATATAACGGGAATATTTCAACGTCCATTAAGGCCAGTAATGCAATGAAACAACAAGGCCTCACAGGATTCGTACTTGGAACACCAAATAACACACACTTTCTTTTTTGAACACAATAATAGATATAGTGAAGTGTCGAGTGGCTCATAGATGAAGATGTGGCTCATTAACCATTAGTCGAACGTTACATTTTGTTTATTTCTGCTCAAAATATTATTTTCTGCTTAGGTCAAAAAAAATCTCACTAGAATTCGCTGAAAATCCGATGAAATACATGGTCACGAGAAATAAAATATGCAATTCATTGGTCACAAACTGTTGGTCTAAATTTTTCAATAGTAATAACCCAAGGACAGTGATAATTTCGGGAAAAAATTTGTAACAGTATTCGAAGGCGTATTGCTGGAAAACAGACCGAAGCTGTAGGCGGAAGTCGGAAGTCTGTTGCTCATGAGCAACAAGCTTGAGAAAGTCGTTGAATTATTTTTTGAGCAGTTTCCATTTTCCAAGGTTATTCGGATACCTAGACTTTTTTCCAGACAGGACAGTGATCTATAAGAAATGAATTGAATTGATGAGATATCAAAGACATTCTAATATCATCATCACTTCATATGTTCATCTTTTATTTTATGTTTTCTATATATATTTTATCAGCATTGTATATTCTCTATCTGCGTTTTTACTGCTATTTACAAGCTTTGTCCACAAGATTTACTCTTAATGACAATAAAGTATATATCGAGATATTTCATTTTTTTGGGGCAACGTCATCAAAATTTTATGATGTTTCATCTCCCAAAGAAAATAATTCGTTGTATTGTTGGTGTATCGAGTACAACCAGTTGTGAGATTTATTTCGAAGAATTCAGAATCCTAACTCTGTCACGTCTGTTCATGTTTGAAGCCTGTATATTTGTATACTATAATTTCAGTATATTGCATTCAGTCAATAAAAGACAACATAATCATCTACATATGTACCTTCTATAATTTGCCAAATGATTTTCAATAAATGACCATTGACTCTGAAATGTATTGCTGAACTGAAGTTATTCGAATTATCATTGAGAGCGTTTTTATTGAATCAATCTTTTTTCTGTAGATGAATTTTTGTTGCACTGATTTTAGACTTTACGGATGATATTGTATCTTTCTCTTTTGTGATGAAAATATTGCAGACTCAAATTTAGGCTTGGTATTGTTTTATTTTATACACACAATCTACGGTAATGCAAAAACTGCCTGCAAAATTTTTTCTTGGTCATATATGGACATCCCCTGTTCACTTCCAATTATTTCAATCAATATGTCAACAATGAACTGTAAAGCAGACTGAAAGGAAAAGTCATTGTTATTATTCTTGGATTATGCTTTTTCTGCTTCGAGTTACTTTGTGTCATGCATATTCTCAATCCATCTTAGATTTTTCCCACCAATGCTGGAATTTTCTACCCTTCCGTATCTCATGTTTGGAATAAATGTAAAGATAGTATGAATGGTAATGAAGGGCCTATTCCTTTAGCCCCCTCTTTAGTTCATTGTTGAGAAATGAATTAGATGCAAACAGACGAATTCCATATCGGACCCAGAGAAAACTTTGCAGGTAGTTTTTGCACTACCTTGAATTGTAGCGTATTCTTCAGATTCACTATAAGTTCTATTCTACTGAAGATGCTAACCTTGTTAATGAGTTAATGAAATGCACATCGAGTAATTATTGAATATAATATTTCCATATATTATAGCGGAATCAATGACTGGAGTTCTTTTTCACAGAAGTTTTTCATTCCCCTTTTCAATTTGGCAAAAAAGAAGTGGAAAATCTCGAAAAAATTCAAGAAAATTCAACCTTTCAGGTATAGACCAAGTGCATTGCTTTCTATCATTTCCAAAGTCATGGAAAAAGTAATCAACCGATAGCTGTTACACTCGATATTTCAAAAGTGTTTGATCGAGTTTGGCATCGGGGTCTCCTTTCTAAACTCTCGTCTTATGGTTTGCCCCCTCAGTTGTGTGCTTTGTTGAAGAGTTTCTCGTCTGACAGGTCTCTGTATGTGGTTCTTGATGGAGTATCATCTGATATTCTCCCAATAAATGCAGGCGTTTCACAGGGTTCAGTTCTGGGGCCCGCTTTGTTTCTGCTTCATATCACCGATTTGCTCGAGAAAACAACATTCTCAGTACATAGTTTTGCAGACGACAGTACTCTTCATACTAGTTTCTCTCCCAGAGTCCCCATACCAGCTCGAGAAACGAGAATTTGAAAGAAACAATCACGTCAATAAAACTAACGATGACTTGGTAAATATAATAGAATGGGGTAAGATGAACTCAGTGGAATTTAATGCTAGGAAAACCCAGGCATGTCTACTCTCGAAGAAAGCCGATTTATCATCATCTAGTATTCAGATGTCAGGAGTAACTATTCCAGAAGGAGAAGGGTCGGAGACTTGTATCTCTTCTATAGATATTTTCATGGTCGATGCTCTTCTGAATTGTTATGAATATTTCCACCCTTGGCAATTTCTACACAGATAACTTGACAAGTACAGAATTCCCACTCCATTGTTGTGAATTCAGAGACCTGTCGAACCTCTCTTGCTCAGGGATCTTTTTTCAATAGAACAGCTGAGCTTTGGAACTCCTTGCCGAAAGAGGTCCTTCCTGATGCTTACAAACATCAAAACTTCAAAGTGAATGTTAATAAGTATCTCCTGTCCCTTGATTCACGCGGTGCTCTTTGAACATCACAAAGCTTGTGTGAATCTGCATTCAAAAAAACATGGATATCGAAAATTCAGCGAGGCTCGAAAATCACAGTTTATTGTTGTGCATATACTTCTGCTTCACAATGACATCAAATACCCTCGCCTATATAATAAAGAAAATCTTGTTTCATTCTATCCCGATTCGTATTCAGCTTCGGATAACATGCGACTTTTTATCTTGTGCTCATAAAAAAATCATTGGTGCAATGCGTCGAGTCCCAATATACAATTGACCTATTTCGAAACTGATTGGTGTCCGTGTTCTCGCCGCAAGATTCCTCAGTAATTCCTGAGCACTGGGGAAAAAACCAATAGTTTTCGAATCGTTACATGGGTTTGGTTTTCTCTCGTCTCCCTTTTTTATCAGATCCTTCAGAATTTATGTTGACAGGGGTTTGTTTTCAGAAAGGTCTTACTTGTGAGATAATAGTTACATCAGTTTCTACTATCCACGAATAGAATTCATGAATAAAACCATATAATTTTGCAGGACTTGAAACTTTCTCCTATGCCAATAACTTCAATCATCCAAGGAGGATCAAACGCCAAATTTCAGTACTATTCTGGCTCACCAACCCACTGCACATAAAACATAACAATAACATTGAAATAGTACTTTGTACAACAAGAGTTGATATGGCCAACATCCATTCGGGTTGTACTTTCGATTTTTTCTTCGACATAGTAAATATTTTTTTCCAAGTATCATATTGATAATCAATTTAAGATATACAGTATTCCTTCGATATTATTGAAAAACTGAAAGAAAACGAACTTCATTGAATTTAGTACTGAACGATACAAATTTAATTAGTAATGTCGAATCGAAAAAAGACAAGAAAAAGTGGGTTTTGGTGAGACTAGAACCCACGCTATAAAAGTCTTAGAGGGCTAACGCTCTACCAGCTTGGCCACAGGGACTGTATAATTATAGTTGATTATTGGTTTGAAGAGTAGATGTAAGTCCTTCAATTTCACAAAAAAAAATCAATTGTGACAATTTAAACTTGAGTCAATAAACTAGAAATTATATCAGTCATGCAGTCATTCTCTGGTTCTATCTGATAGAACCAGGGAATCGGACGACCAACAGAACGCTGGCGGACCAAGAAATAATAATGAGTCAATTCCAGATTTGCAATCAGTCGTAGTAAACTCACACAGAGGAATTCAACTAAGACCACGCCGCTGAAGATGGCTGCCGCAGATGTAGCCGAAAGCTCCTGAAGTAAAAATTTCACTACACGGTCCTCAAGCCCGAAAAACCAGAGATGTATCAACACCGGCCTACATTCTTAGAAAAGTATGCAACTCGCTTTTCTCCTTCTTTTGTAACTTAACGCAAAAATGATCGGACAGGTGAATTCTGCTTTTGAGGGGGACACATTTCTGATGTATTTTGCTACCTGTGCCTCTAACCCTCTAGCGAGTGTGAGAAACAACCCTAAAATTTTAATAGGAAAGGGCACAAAATTCTCCTTCCAGTGATACCAAATTTGTTGTATTCACTTGAATAGTTATAAAGAAAGCAAGAACATTTACTCGATATTTTTGGTGTTAATGAAAATGCGGAAAAACGGCATTTTCATCACTACCACATTCATCATCCCGGGGAAAATGTGAATGATTCGTATATTGCCTAGTTAGTCCAAAAGTTTGTCAATACCGGATCTGATTGTAATGTGAAACACCAGCCACGGAAACCGATCAGAAATGAAGCAGTGGAAGTCGCTATTTTGGGACATGTTGAATTGGATCATACTCAAAGTACCCGTCAGCTTGCTGCAGCCTCAGGTGTCTCCCGTTCGTCCGTGATACGGATATCAAAAGCCTGTAAATTCCATCCGTACAAAATTAAATTACTACAGGAACTCAATGAAGATGATCCTGATCGATGACTGCAATTTTGTGAACAACTGAGCCAGCTAGTAATTGATGAACCGCACCTATCATTCAACACGTGCTTTTCCGATGAGTGTACTTTCATTTTTGAATGGAGCTGTGAATAAGCATAATTGCTATTAATGGGATGACAGTAACCCACACTTATTCCGAGAGGTCCATACCCAGTCCCCTCAAAAAATCAATGTCTGGTGTGGCATATCAGGTAGTCATATCGTAGAGCCACTTCTTATTCCTGTGAATTTAACTGGTGAGGTCTACCTGAACATGCTTGAAGATGCAATTTATCCTCTTATAACAGAAATAATTGAAAACGACCAACATCATAATGATGACCTGCTTCATTTCCAGCAAGATGGAGCACCTCCTCAATATGTTGCTCTGGTGTTTTTAGATGATCGGTTTCCTGGACAATGGATTGGAAGGAGAGGCCCAATCGAATGGTCTGCCAGGTCACCTGATTTATCGCCTTTAGACTTCTTCCTTTGGGTACACTGGAAAAATGAATGTTCTGCTACGCAGCCCGAGTCCATAAAAGCTCTTCGCCAACGAATTACAGCAGAGTGCAGACGTATAACTCCTGATGTGCTACAGAATGTTAGGAATAGATTTGAACAAAATCTATTTCATTGTATGGAAGCGAATGGGTCACATTTTCAGCACTTGCTGAAGTAGGATTCTACTATGCCAATTACACATTTCAAAGTACTGGGTTGTAGTTGTTTTTCTTCATAATACCTACATGTTTGAGTGAAATACAACAAATGAGGTATCATTGAAAAGATAATTTCGTGCCCTTTCAAACGATATATAACTCGACCCCACTTTCCATTCAAAATTTTAGGCACAGGTAGAAGAATACATCTAAAATGTGTCCCCCAGTTCATTTCTGAATTCCGTCCCATTATTTGTGACGATCATATGTGGTATTCCATGGTGGATACGCCTGGCAATATTGTGATAATTCATCCACAATCGTCAGGAATTTTTGTCCACTAGCCTGAAAGGTATTCATGTGTGTTATTTGAAAAGGACTTGTTGGGGTAGGAGTTAGCATAAACTTTGACTTCTGTGGTCTTCGATCATACTTGTTGATTTGACAATTCTCGCAGAAGTTGATGGCTTCTTCGATATCCTTTTCATATTGGGCCTATGGTACGATATTCTGAATCTAGTTTCCGTTTCGATGATTCCACTATGGATTGTTTTTCCTTCATGATTATTTCTTTCAATCTTATTGGGCAATTGACATCTTCAAGAAGGCGGTTGCATTTCATGCAGACGTTTCTGTGACATCGGTGAGAGGGAGAGAGATTGTTCAGGGATGTTCACAACGATTGAAAGGCGCCTACCTGCGGTTTAGGAAACAGTATAATTTGAGACAAAGGAACGAAGGCTTCCAAGTGAATCAAAAGGCATGGGAGAGGAGTTATACTCTCTAAGATGCATCCAAATATGTTGGGTATGAAGTGAACAAGTTCGATGGTGCCTACTGGATTGGTGAAGTACTGTCCGCTTGGTTTAATGAACTAATTGGTAAGGACGGATGAAGTGAAGGCGACTGGCATGCCAATTATAAAAAGTCAGTCCCATCCGAGGATGACGACGATTTCGAGTGGATGGCCAATACTATTCAATTGTTTTGTAATGTTGTTTTGTAAGATGGCTGATTTTTAATTTTTTTTATGGTTGAACCATAAGGTTGGAGCGGGAGCAATTTGGAAGTAGTTAGCTACCGTCGTTTTCAACCTCCTTCCTCCCTACGTAGTATGTTACCTTATTACCTCATATTTGCTGGGATGAGAAATTAAAGACGGTTGACAGAACATAATTCAGGCCTTACATAGTCCTACGGAGAATGCTGATAGAGATTTGCTAAAGTTCAAAGTTTGATGTAATGCATGGAAGGAAATAATTCCTTCTGTTTATAGCAGAACTCTGTGGCACCCTCTGTTCATTCATTTTAATTAATAGAAACAATATTTTCCTTGGGGTTCCATTTTAATCAACAATGCGTCTGTATTTTTTTGAGCTTTTAGTAGATATCCGGCTTGAGTCAGCTTCTGTTGATTCAACTACATACACATCATCAAATAAATGTTCCACACAAAATTGTTATTCGAGTATTGAAATATGTTCCGTGATAAATATCAACTTTCGTTACCTTGGTAGAATACGTTTCCAGAATCCACTGAAACTTTGTGTGTACAGGATCTCGAGAAGTCACAAATAACTTCCGTTATATGTGCCATCCGAAGGTGGATACTGGAGGGGAATTCTGAAGTAGACAGAGGAATGGAAGTGTAGGATAAATATTGAACAGTTGGGAGTTTTATTGCATTAGTTGTATGCTGTTTGGTGGAATAAATCCGAAGGCTTCAAGGATTCCGGGACAGGAGTTTATTAGTTATGTTGATGTAATGTCTGGGTAGGATCGTGGGTTGGGTAGATTGAATATTTTCGTCACGTGATAGTCTCGCAATATCTCTCGACAAGAACTGAGGGGGAGGAAGGGGGTGTGAATTCCATCTTACTTTTAAAAGTTTTGTTTTTTCGAAAGAGCTTCTCACGAAGTAGAGAAAAAATTATATTCGTTTGAATAATGACCAACGATGAAGAGATGGTGTATATGAGTTTAGGTAGTATATTCGCTAGATGATCAAATCCAGGTGGTGATCGAAAGAGCAAGTGAACTCGATTATCTTCTCTCAATACTGGCTCGCAGAGGGTTTGCACTTGAAACTTTCTCTGGCTGGATCTGCGCAATATGCATTGTGAGTCACCTTAATACCAACCCCAGTAGGTCAGTAGTTGAGGTCTGTCTATCGAATACACCAAGCGACTCCTGATAGTACTGTAATTTTTTTGGGATTCCTCACATTCGAAATGAATATCAATCAATCCTACATTAAATATAGTGAATCATCCTAGACTATCCGAGAACTTTAGGCTGTCTCGTACAAGTAGGACCATTCAATACAAAATTTTAGATAAGACTCACTTCATTGATCTGATCATTTTGAAATTTTCTCGTGAATATATCATTCACAAATGAATAATAAACCACTACTCACTTCACCGTAACAGTAAAAATGAGTAGAGTTGGGAGCAAGGGTGATGTATCACAAGACTCCTCTTTCCATTAATTTTTTTTTCAAATGGCGCCCAGTCGCCATCTTGAAATTTTCATGTGTGAATTTCACTCCAAAATATAGTATTCATGCAGCAATTTTATTATCCCAAGTTTGCATTTTTTTAGTTGACCCGTTCAAACAATAATGAAAACTAGAGAAATGAACTGAATACATTAACTGACAAAAATTTTTTTCTTCAAAGATACCAAAACACTTTATGCTCTCGACTAACTCAGTGGTACCACAGATTGGTTGTTCTGAATTACCACAAAACATTCTCACTGCCAATGGAGATCATACAGAAGAATAGAATTACACTCGAGTAAAAGCAAGAGAGCCATAACAAGAAACGAAAGTTGAAGGAGTCTTCCCTTCTAAACTTGTATAGATTCCAACATTATTTCTTATTTTTTCAGAATGTGGTAGGTGAACAACTAAAAATTAAACTTTGTTGCATATAGTTCCACTGACATTTTGTGACCCGCCAAATAAGATTCGAACCAATTCAAGGCAACCCCCTGAAACCATAAAAAGGTTATTCATTGAGGATGGTTGTTCTCACGAGCGGTCAGAACAGAAATAGTCCAATCAAATGAACTTTTTTCGTCAAATTTCTGCCTACCCGAAAAGTAGCTGTGGATTCCGGCAGACACATGTGTCCTTATTATCCCCTAAAGTTTGCGCCAGATTCTGTCCGTGCGTTTAGCAACAATTAGCGGTTGAATGCCGGAAATCATTATTTTTTTTTGTTTTTTGCTTATATAATGAAAACTATTGATCGGATCGAAAAAAAGTTGAATTGAAAGTTGTAGATAATTGAAAAATCTATCGATTAGCGTTGGCCCGATTTCGATATTCCGATTTGTTGCTTAACTATTGCGCTCGGAATTTGAAAAAAGGCGTTTTTTCCATTACTCTATTAAAAAATGTTGAAATGCATTTGGGGGTTGCAACTGTGAATTTGGGAAGCTTTCAACTAGTAGAAACCACAGTTTCAATTTGGTTGAAAACCAATTGATAGGTTAGCAACAATCTAATTTGTTACTAAAAAAAGTGTCCCACTAGATTGTTATTTCTTGCCCTACGGATAATCGTAGAGCAATGAACGAAACAGTTTTGGATAGTCAAAGAGTTGAACTACAAATTATCGTTTTTGGAACATCGATTTTTCCAATGTGATACCTTTAAAAATGGCGTCAAAAAAACAACGTTTTTCAAAGTAAAAAACAATTAGGAAAAAATGGTCGTATCAGAATGAGAGAAAATGCATGGGAAAGCTGCTATTTTTCTACGAATTTTGACAACCTTACTTTTGTTCCACGATAATTAGGAGCCAAGATAACACTTTTTATCATTTAGTTTCCCCTGCATTCGTTTGTTTATATGAAGCAACGAGACCTTGACGACTGCACAGAGCAAGAGTCATATTATCCATAGGAACCAGCAGAATTTGTTTTCCACAATCATTTATCATATTTATTGATAGGAGCAGTGGAGGTTCTTCCGGGACCGTTCGACGTGCCGTGTGGAGGGGGAAGCCGGAGAGAGCGATCCAGCGCATAAAGCCATCGATTCGATATAAGAGTGAAATAAACTGTTCAAGAACCCAAAATGACGATTTTCGCCCACCCGAAAAGTAGCTGTGGATTCCGGCAGAAACAGGTGTCCTTAGTATCCTCTAAAGTTTGCGCCACATTCTGTTCGTGCGTTTAGCAACAATTAGCGGTTGAATTCCGGAAAACATTAGTTTTTTTTGTTTTTTGCTTATATAATGAAAACTATTGGTCGGATCGAAAAAAAGTTGAATTGAAAGTTGTAGATAATTGAAAAATCTATTGATTAGCGTTAGCCCGATTTCGATATTCCGATTTGTTGCTTAACTATTGAGCTCGGAAGTTGAAAAAAGGCATTTTTTCCTTTACTCTATTAAAAAATGTTGAAATGCATTTGGGGGTTGCAACTGTGAATTTGGGAAGCTTTCAACTAGTAGAAACCACAGTTTCAATTTGGTTGAAAACCAATTGATAGGTTAGCAACAATCTAATTTGTTACTAAAAAAAGTGTCCCACTAGATTGTTATTTCTTGCCCTACGGATAATCGTAGAGCAATGAACGAAACAGTTTTGGATAGTCAAAGAGTTGAACTACAAATTATCGTTTTTGGAAAATCGATTTTTTCAATGTGATACCTTAAAAAATGGCGTCAAAAAAACAACGTTTTTCAAAGTAAAAAACAATTAGGAAAAAATGGTCGTATCAAAATGAGAGAAAATGCATGGGAAAGCTGCTATTTTTCTACGAATTTTGACAACCTTACTTTTGTTTCACGATAATTAGGAGCCAAGATAACACTTTTTATCATTCAGTTTCCCCTCCATTTGTTTGTTTATATGAAGCAACGAGACTTCGACGACTGCACAGAGCAAGAGTCATATTATCCATAGGAACCAGCAGAATTTGTTTTCCACAATCATTTATCATATTTATTGATAGGAGCAGTGGAGGTTCTTCCGGGACCGTTCGACGTGCCGTGTGGAGGGGAAAGCCGGAGAGAGCGATCCAGCGCATAAAGCCATCGATTCGATATAAGAGTGAAATAAACTAATCAGAGCCCAAAATGACCTCGCTGTCTGTATCTCGGAAACTACTTTAATAACATGATGCAACAATGCAATCTCCTAATTCTCAGAAATGACCTGGATCTCTTAATGACCAGTCAAAATGATATTAGAGCTTGTATATTTCAATTGTATCTTATAATTGTCTTGTACAGCTTATCCAATTCATCTTGGCACAGAACTATATATAATAACGTATATGCCCAGCAATCTCTGTGAAGTATACCAAGATAAAGAAACATCTATTATATGTGTTATTATGTTGAAATTTATTCCTATAATATATATATATATATATATATATATATATATATATATATATATATATACATATATATATATATATATATATATATATATATATATATATATATATATATATATACAATATATATATATATACAATATATATATATATATATATATATATATATATATATATATATATATATATATATATATATAATATATATAGAAGGTGTTTCTTTCTTCGTCATGGTCTACACTAGCATTGTGCAACTGGAAAAGTATCTGAGTTTGTGCCAAGATGATTGGATAAGCTGTACATGTATTCTCTTTTTCATTTTAATGTGTTGAATACCTAGAACGCTCTTAACACTATTCCTCTGGGAATATTGTTATGACTTCCTTTTATAGTAGTATTGTCTTTTTCTGGTTAGCACAAGGTAGTTTTCAAGTATCCTTACATGTTAGTACTGTAAAATGTGTTTGTAAGTGAATCCAAAATAAAATGAAATAAAGTTTGAACATTAGTTAAAGAATAGTATCTAAATTATACTAGTACCGAAACATTTTTGACCTATAGATGTAATTGAAATTATGTATAATGAATAACCTTACCTTTTAAAGAAATCGAAAAAATTGAATATTCTCACGTGAACTATCACAAAAGTCAGCTTAACAATAATACATGTTCAAATCACTACCAAAATAAAAGTTCAAATGGAATGTTTATTTCGCGCACTCAGTATAACCGGCCGGAACGACACAAACTGTTCAATCGGGGACACTCTGTATAGTAGTTTTAACATGGAAATCACACTCTGCTGAAAGAAACAAACGAAAATTTCTGGGGGCAGATGCCGCCATATTGGTTCATTTTGTCATTTGCTAAGTATCTGAAATGCCTGATAGGACCTGACTAACCTAACGGAGCCAAATAAACATGTGAATAGATGAATGTTAATGGACATTTTCAGTTACAAGCTGTAAATATCAAAGAATAACATTTGACATCGTATTATCAGAGTTAAATTTGAAATGAACGAATAATTCACTACATTTGCAGCGTAAAAATTGAATTATTTGCGATTTGAGGGATTTCCGAAAACAAACCGGGTAAGCCATAGTGATATTCGATCATATCTCGATGCACTATTGAAAACAAAAACAAACAAAACTTGTCCAGTATTTCCCGAGATACAGACAGCGTGGTCATTTTGGGCTTTGATCAGTTTATTTCACGCGGTGCACTCGACGGCCGTTTAGCGGTAGATCGCTCTCTCCGGCTTCCCCCTCTACACGGCACGTCGAACGGTCCCGGAAGAACCTCCACTTATCCTATCAATAATTATGATAAATAATTGTGGAAAACAAATTCTGCTGGTTCTCATGGATAATATGACTCTTGCTCTGTGCAGTCGTCGAGGTCTCGTTGCTTCATATAAACAAACAAATGGAGGGGAAACTAAATGATAAAAAGTGTTATCTTGGCTCCTAATTATCGTGGAACAAAAGTCAGGTTGTCAAAATTCGTAGAAAAATAGCAGCTTTCCCATGCATTTTCTCTCATTTTGATACGACCAATTTTTCCTAATTGTTTTTTACTTTGAAAAACGTTGTTTTTTTGACGCCATTTTTAAAGGTATCACATTGAAAAAATCGATTTTCCAAAAACAATAAATTGTAGTTCAACTCTTTGACTATCCAAAACTGTTTCGTTCATTGCTCTACGATTATCCGTAGGGCAAGAAATAACAATCTAGTGGGACACTTTTTTTAGTAACAAATTAGATTGTTGCCAACCTATCAATTGGTTTTCAACCAAATCGAAACTGTGGTTTCTACTAGTTGAAAGCTTCTCAAATTCACAGTTGCAACCCCCAAATGCATTTCAACATTTTTTTATAGAGTAATGGAAAAAACGCCTTTTTTCAAATTCCGAGCGCAATAGTTAAGCAACAAATTGGAATATCGAAATCGGGCTAACGCTAATCGATAGATTTTTCAATTATCTACAACTTTCAATTCACCTTTTTTCCGATCCGATCAATAGTTTTCATTATATAAGCAAAAAACAAATAAAAATAATGATTTCCGGAATTCAACCGCTAATTGTTGCTAAACGCACGGACAGAATCTGGCGCAAACTTTAGGGGATAATAAGGACACATGTGTCTGCCGGAATCCACAGCTACTTTTCGGGTAGGCGAAAATCGTCATTTTGGGCTCTTGAACAGTTAATTTGATTGGATTAAAATACACTACTCAATGTTCACAATTTCATTTACCAACGATTAGGCGATATATTTGTGCCATCCTCAGAGATATAAAGATCGGGAAAGTTGTGAATATATCCATGTTTGTGTCTCTGAGGGGGGCGAAAATCAATCGCTGAAAAGTTGGCATATAAAATTGTGAACACTGCGTAGTGTTTCTGTTCCAAACGCTCGTGAAAAAAAAACAACCAAAACTCACTTGGGCAAGAGAGTTCACCTTTAAGATTTATCAAGAAATAAAACCGATGTCTACACAGTCGAATGCTTTCGACAGATATCAAAATATTCCGTTTGTGTGGAATTCATCTGAATTCGAAATTTTTGTGTTTCGCAAAGTGGAAGTCGTATCTGATCTCTTTCATCGAGGGCCAAACAGTGATGATGTTACTATTTTATTCTTCAGATAACCAACCACTTGTATTTTCACAAGTTCTTCCAAACCCTTGATGCAACTAACTGGTCTATAATTTGAAATTGACTCCTCATTTCCTTTTCAATAATGGTTCAACGATTCCTCCTAGGAATACGCCAGTACTCAATGAGAGATTGAATCTATATGTGAAGGATTCTGAGTGAATCATCCAATCACTTCCTAATAAGGGTGAATGGAAAGTCATTGATCCGAAATTTCGAGACAATCTGAATCTTAATGCAGACAAGACAAATATGACATCATTACAGATGTCTCATTATTGGAAAAACAACAAAACTTTTACCAACCTTTTGTTCGGTTCGTCCGCAGTACCGTGTTAGGCTATTTTTTTCCTTCAAATTTTGATCAAATGCCTTTTTTGCAAAATAGTTTAAGTCCAGTGGTTTTTCTTGTTATTTTCGTGCGTTTTTCTGAAAATGAACTCATTGTGAAATAAGTCAGTTACTTAGTTTGTGTCGTCCATAGATACAACACAGACCAGCTTATCGATTTCAACAGCTCTTTGAACTATGAACCGTTCTTTATTGCTGGTAGTTGAAACATTTTCAATTCAAGTTCAATATAACGAGATTGAATCCAGGGCTTCCAGCTCTGGAATTCGGCCACAATAATCAAAAATAGAGTTGACTCTATAGACAAAGGAGGTCCGAACCAATACCACTCAGACTCGTTTGATATATATTTGAACTAGCTCTCAAAGGTATTTACTATACCCAAATTTCGATGATGTCTGGTCTTTGTGGAATTGGGCTCCCTGCACAATTTGAACTATTACAGTGTATAAATTCCGGCTCTTTTCGTTAGGGGGGTATTCAAACTACGAGCCTGCATTGTCAATGACTAACTAGTATATAGGATCATCGCTATCATTTAAAACCACGTTTATTTTTCAATATCAATGATCTCTTACATTTTTTCGTATTTGTGTATCTCCAATTACGGAATGAATATCTTGGGATGAAATGAACAATTGAATTGATACTGTTTCATAATCAAAAATGGTGTTCCGCCATCTTCAAAGAGGGATAACATTCCATTTATTTCAATGTATACCAAATTGATATTTTCAAAATTTTCTGAATTGATGGTATAAAATTTGGTTCAATGGATTCCACTATGGAGAAACTGAACCAAGTGCTCACTCTAACACATCAACTGTCACACGACATTTTATCGGCTGTTTCCTAAGAGAAACGCGACCTCCACATTTCCTGAAGAAGTGGCGCTCTTCCCAGCAATTTGCAGCAATATAAATTGTTTTTTAGTCACAACGTATTGCATCTCTTACAAACATGCTGAATATGAAGTACGCTATAGGGTTTCCGCAATTTCTGGATTCATGACGAATATTTTTTAATGACTGAATACCAGTAAAAATCGAATCACAAGCCAACCATCATCCATTGACTATCATGTGATACTTCATTGGTCTTTTTGAGATGTAAAAGAGCCCTTCCACACTATGAGAGTTGATTTCTCATTTCTTGTAGGAGTGACTTTCTTTTCAACAATCGAAAATAATTGACATAACGTGTTATGTCTCCAACTTAAATGTTGTCTTCAAGTATTTGTATAATAATAGTAATGTCCTTTATTGACAGGAATTATAAATTACAACTTATCAAAAGATTCAATAACTACACATAGTAAATTGTTGTGTAAATTTAAATTGTAGTTTATGAATGGATAACAATGGCGAGGAAAATAAAATAAGCAAAAATTATAGCTTTTGAAAAACAGTTTTATGAGAATAAAAGCGGATTTAGAGAGATATTGTCACGAAAATTTTATCCCACAAAATGAACAGATAAAATTCAAATAAATAACCAACATCACATATTCCACAATCTAAAAAGATGAGGGTGGCGTTGAGCATCACAGTAGGCGATACTGAAGCATTAAGAGGTAGAATCAAGAACTTGTGGAATTTTGTTTTTCAGTAAATCGAACAACTCAGTTATGCATATTTTTGTGATAATTCGGTCACTGGTTATTGAGCCAGTAGCAGTAGTAAATGAGGGAACCTATATATCTGGTAGAATTATATTTTGGCGGAGGAAGCATATTTTCGATTCTCAACTTGAGATTATGCACATCTGTTCGGAATATATAAGTAAATAGGGCATCCTGTGGTTATAATTTTGTTTGAAAGTATACCTATAGAGTGCGACGCATCCCAATATTCAACCAGCTTAAATTAGTTAGTTTATTCTTAATATAAACCGAACACAGGAATTGTGCAGCTTTTGGATTATCATTTGATCGGATTTCAGTAGGTTAGGGCCATACACTATATCAGCATGATTCGAGTGCGAAAAGACTGAAGTTTCACATAACATTCTCCTCAAATCACTGATTAGTACTGCTCTGTTTGAGTAGATTAGTTTGAGGCTGCTATATCCTCGTTTCAAGATTTGAATAACGTGACCTCAGTGAGCTATACAAATAAAAATATGAATTCTTATCTTCGTCTTTCACAGCAAGGTTAGGTTAGGTCGGGCTAGTGTTTGACCGAATAGAAAAACAAAAGACTTAGATGGTTTTATGGTGAGGCAATTTTTTTTTTTGAGATTTCAAGGAGAGACTCTATATCTTTATTGATCAGAATACAAGCGTTGTTGAAAGATGCTTTCGAAAATTTCATATAAATTTGTGTATCATCAACATATGTCTGACTGCTGTATTATTCAGACAGTTCGGGAACTGAGTTGTATACGAAGTGAAGATGAGGGGACCTAATATAAAGCCCTGTCGGACTCCATTTATCAGGCTTCTAAAATCCGTTTTGTCACTATTCAGAATAACACACTGTGACCTGTGATAGGAATAACCCTTCAATCACATCATTCCACAGATCTTATTGTGTATCTTCCCTGATACGTATCTGTGTGTTTTTCAGTACATGGAAACTGCTACAGACAAGACCTAATCACAAGCGCATTCTAACACATTGAACGTCATAAGCCATGTCATCGATTCATATTTTCCATCTGTATTACCGATTTCATTATCGTATTGTATTTTATTGCCTTATCATTATTGTTGTAATATCAGACTCATATATACTTTTATTAATTTTATCACCTATTTATCATATTCATCTTATCTATGATGTAACCGTACAAGTTTGCTTATATCTCTACAATCCATGCCCTGACTTTTCCTTAGTGGATCTGTTGTTTGTTCTCATAACTATGTACTTCAATTCACTGCTGATCGAACATAACTGTGTCTGTCATTAAAATATGCTTAAAATGTATATATTTCTGTTGTATGATAATGACGAATAAACATTATTATTATTATTCGAAAACCTAACGAAACCTTTCACACTATGTGAACTCACTTCATTCTCTCTGAAAGAGCGACGTTCTTTTCAGCAATCGGAAGCAATCGATACTGTTTTATAGTCAGAACATGCGTGACGGATACGCGGTATATGCGGTATTTCATAGTCGTAAAGTTAAAAGAAATAGTGGGATTTCTGTCAAATTTCGGTTGAGGATAAAGAAATATACGCCGTCGTAAACGTTAGAAATACGAACGTGAGCATTAGTCAGCTAACACGCTTCGAACCAATCGCAAAATGGACGAATTTGGTGAATACAGGGAATCTGATTCCAAAATAGGGGGCTTGTATAAAGTTGTGATACAGGAATAATGTTGGGTCATTCTTTCTACTGATTATATCAGCCAATTTGAGGATGATGTTCTCAGAATCAGAGACTTACTGACTTTCAATTTTCGATAATACATCAGATCATTTGGAACGACTATTCACAAAAATTTCGGATATAGAAAATACCTCTGAGAACTTATCTAACTGTAAGCTCATCTGACGTGTTACCTAAGTTAGTATGTTGTTGCAATGTAGGTAACTGTATTGTAATTGAACACTTATGTAACTAATAAATTGATTGATTGATTAATTGTTTCTGCCCAATGGAAATTATCTGAAGAATCTGAGGAACGTTCTAAGCTAATAGATATATGGTAGCAATTCTAGTGTGAAAGGTGTTTACCGAAAAGGAAGAACACACTAACCGGTTGTTCAAAACCATCTAATCCTCGATGTGTTCGCAGTTTGAGTGTACGGTTATCTTGGCATTGTGGTAAACACCATCTGCACTTGAGTTCAGATATTTGTTTCTTGACGAACAGACAATTCAAAACGCATTGTATTCCAGAATCCTGTCGTGGACCACTAAAGATGCATGGCGGGTCGAAACAACCGCTATGCATTGAAGTGTGCAGATCCACACGGAAGGGAAGCCCTATGATGTTCAAAGAACACCGTTTGAATCAAAGAACAGGAGATACGAATTAACATTCACTTTTTATTTCTGAAGTTTGTAAGCCTCAAGATAAACTTCTCCTGAAAAAAGATCCCTGAGCAAGAGAGTTTCGAGAGGTCTACAAGTTCACAACAGAGGGATGGGAATTCTGTATTCATCGAGTCATACATGTAGATATATTGCCAGGGTGGAACGATTGATAACAATTCAGAAGAGCACTGACCTTGAATATATCTATAGGTAGATGGATTCTTGCTCCAATGAAGTGAGCAAGTATGTGAGCGAAGAATCACCAACAAGACGGATTGCTTTTCTCTGAATAGAATCGAGAAGCCTCAATGAATTTTTTGGTGCCGAACTCCAAACATGAGAACAACATTCCAAGAGAGGTCGTATCTGAGCCTTGTAGATCATTAGAAGCTGCCGGGAAGTGAAGTATTCCTTCGCACGAAATAGAAATACAAGTTTTTGGGAAGCACCTTTAGCAATTGATCTCACATGGATTTTTCATGAGAGATTATTACTGATTGTAATTCCTAGCATCGAGATACTCGACTTTGTATGAATAGCTACTCTGACATCTGAATACTAGATGCTTATAGATCGGCTTTTCTAGAGAAAAAACATGCTTGGGTTTCCCTAGCATTAAATTCCACCAAGTTTATGTCACCGCATTTTTTTATTTTTACCTAGTCATCGTTAATTCTATTGACGTGAATGTTTCTCTGAATTTTTGTTTCCTGAGCTGGTCTGAGGACTCTGGAAACTAGTATGAAGAGTACTGCCGTCCGCAAAACTACGAATTGAACAAGTTGCCTCCTCGAGCAAATCATTTACTGGAAGAAACCCAGATGATACTCCATCAACAACCACATATCAGACGACAAAATCTTCAATGAAGCACACAACTGAGGGGGCAAATCATAGGACGGCACTTTAGAGAGGTGACCCCGATCCCAAACTCGATCAAACGCTTTTGAAATATCGAGTGCAATAGCCATCGTTTCCCTAAATTTTTCGATTGAATGCTGCCAAATATGAGAAAATAAAAAGCATAACAGATAACAATAATGAACTACTGGTACAGAGATATTAAAAAGTATACCGGGAAGAATGAGGTTTATAAAATGGAGTGACCGTTACGATGATGATAACACAGTCAGGAAATTCAGCAATTCCTTCTAAGCATTTTTATGATCTCTCTACGAATAGTTTGCTACGCCCCACTTCATTTATATTTTGTATCAAACTAGAATAGAATTCCCCTTCAGGCACCAAGAATATTTGACGTTTTGTAACAGTCACTGAACAATGAAGATCAGTTTCTCAATTTGAATCAATAGTACCATGCTCTCATGCTTCTTTCACTGCCATCCGCATTGAAACTTCTTCATATGCAGTCAAAGTAGCACTTGAGAATAGCATGCTTGGAAACGTGACTCTCATCAAATAATTCAATACCACTCCTCAATCAGTTTTCAATACGTGGATCCGCCTATTCAATACCGATTAGATCTGATGATTGAAATAACAAAGTGAACAATAGATGGACTTTCATAGGGAATATGAATTGGAAGATAATAAATGCTAATTGTTTATTCAAGGATTCCCTACATTTATAGCAACAATATTGTTACGAAATTTCTCGGCGCCGGCCCTATCGCTCTCAAACGCAAAATAATATGAGGGGTCGAAGAGAGATCGTCATTTTTCCAGGAACTCCCGTCACGCGTGGAGTATTCGACCACCGAGATTTGACTCGAAGATTCTCCATAGGCGCACGCAAGTATGAAATAAGACACTTCATCGCAGATTGTTAGTTATTGAGATAGTTATTGGAGTTTCTAGCTTAGTGGGAAGGCGGAGACTTTTACAGAGTTTGTTTCGCAGAGAGCTTTGATATTGCTAAGTGCAAAAGTCGAAGTGCAGAGAATTTCTATTACAGAGAGTTTCAGTACCGAGCGTTGGAAAGTAAGCGGAGCAATTCAACTGATTGTATAGTATTGTGTTGTGATAAAGAGTTGCAATAAAAGTAGTTTAGTGTTGTTTTATGTTTCAATAAACGAACCCAAGAGAAGTGATGCATCATCATGCATGGATATCTCATAGTTTATTATCATAAAGCTTGAAGTGATACATATCGATATAATTGTCAACTTGAACAATATGGGTATTTGGGCTGATTCCGAACAACTGTTTTTAATGAATTTTCCTAACGGAAAATGCTCAATTTGTGTTTCTGAAAATAATGTTATTGTTTTTCAACGGTCTACATGATGGAAATAAAAGTTAACAAATATAACGTGAAACATAGAATATGAAGTGAGAAACACTGTATAACAAACCTCGTAGAATTCCATCACAAAATTATTATTGAGAAGGGATGCTCAAGCATATTTTCTCTTTGCTGATATGACAATTCTCAAGAATTAATTGAATGTGGGTACTTCTGAAAATTTATAATTATCTCAACTTCAATTGGATTGTGTCCATTAAAAAATTTAATTACAGTACCAACTTTCACGAATGAAAACTTGGAGTGCATTATAATGAAATTTCCTTCCATTCCAAAATGGAATTGAATACCTTCTGTTGTTCTTTTCTCGCATCATTTTCTTTGGAATTGCTTGGATTCCGCTCATAATTAAAATGATTTCGCAACGGAAAACCACTTCTTGACTTCGATGAAACCGAGCAAAATTGTTTGAGTTCAAAATCTGTTATTTTTTGAATTTTATATTGGAAGACAAAGACTTTTTTATATACAGAGTCACACAAAATGATTGCCCTGTAGTATTCAAAGAGAAGCAAAGGGAACTAGAAATACGAATTAACATAAATTTCCGAATTTGAAGTTTGTTACTCAGGAAAAACTTATTTCGACTCAAATAGTCAGGAGATTTCGAAGATAAAACATATTTACAATATGGAATATGAAAGTCAGTAAAATTACGTGTGTTGTACCCATGGATTTGCTGTATTCTAGTAAACTTATTTCTATTCAAGAAGACATATAAACACATTTCTAAAATAAAAATACAAACCAGTGTTAATACTTTGAATTCCTTCGAAAGAGGTCGACATGAATTTCTCCTTGAAATATCGCAAGTAATTCTTAATAATATACATTTTGTGAAATGAATACGTCAGGTGCTCGAGTGGAAACACCCCAGAAACAGACTCCGGAGTCTGGAGGCCATTTGTGCATGATATAATGCAAATAATTGTTCACGTAACAGAATATGTCTGAGATTTCTGAACATATAACAGTGAATTCAATTTTGATATCGAACTGATGCAATGTTGCTTTCAATTTAAACCCGCATCTATTGTTAATCCAAGGCATTTAACGGATTCTGTTGGCTCAATTGCAATACCCTCGGCAATTATTTTTGGCCTCCTGCATCTTTTCTGATAATTATGAAATCGTATTAATGCTTTATCAGTATTGAAATAAGGGGAATTCTGATCCCACCATGATATGAAGCTATCAACGAAGCTGTGCAACCCTTCATCAGAGTGTCTTCATCATCTTATCCGAGATCAATATATTGGTATCATCCGCATATCTGATGAAGCTTGCAGAGGAGTTGATACTATCTATGTCATTAGTATAAAATAAAAATAATATTGGCCCCAAGACAGAACCCTGTGGAACGCCTATAGATACACTCTGATAAGTGGATTTAGTAGAGGATATACTCACTTGTATAATTTCAATTGATTATTGGTAGGTGTGAAGAGTAAATGTAAGTCCTTCGATTCCACAAAAAAACATCAATTGTGAGAATTCGAACTTGACTCAAAAAAAAACAGGGAATATTTCAAAGTCCTTCGATTCCACAAAAAAATATCAATTGTGAGAATTCGAACTTGACTCAAAAAAAAAACAGGGAATATTTCAAATATGAGTACATTCATTAATACTTTAACAAAACAACTTGGTTTTCGTGTTTGTTGGTTGGCAGATCAAATTTATTGTTACTTTTCTGCAAGGTTGTCCCTGGTAACCAGGTATTTTGTTGTCTGTGATTGGTGGAATTCATATCCTACTTTGTGTGGATACAAAGTAGTAACGATTCAGATGACTGGAACCGCCAACTTATCCGTTCAGTGAACTATAAAGAAATTAGAATATTTACGAGCGGGAGTAGAAAAACTAGTTTAAAGAGTGAGTAGTATGTCTAAATTGTATGTGACGCCATCGATATGTGGCGGCGCATTCCCATACCGTTTTTGTGATCAAGGTTTTTGGCGGGTACGCCAATGTGACATAGGCGTACCCGCCAAAAACCATGTTCTTTTAATAGGAGACCCCAAGCGGGGATTTCGGGATTTACTGAAGCGCGGCAGATTAATATACAGGGGGATACCTTGTACCCGGTTAAGTACTTCCACCATATATGAGTCCTATATATATATGGCTACCTTTTGAAGATAAAGGATCAGATTAGTAAAACAAATTGATCATCCGAAATTCTCGATCGCGTCAGATTAGGGTAGGGTGAGTTATTTACATCCTGAAACGTGTATATATTCCACTAATCTGACAATTCGAGAGTGACCTAAAGAAGGAGGAGGGCTACAAAGTTGTATTCCCCTTTCCACGTTTCTATTTCTCTCTCACTCTTTCTCTATCTTTTGCTCTCTCACTCCGTCCCCACTCTGGTTTCTGTTGTCATAACAGTTGATCATACAGACTCGTTCGTGGCATGATATTGTTTACAACAAATATCCAACGTTTTAAAATTTTGAAAATTTAATTGGTTATAATTATTCTTCTATAAATACAAGTATTCTACTAAAAAATATACTTTGTTTTATTTATATGCTTTTTCCTGAGCTCTTCAATCAATTGAGTTCAATGATTAAAAAAAATAAAAAAAAATATTATATTATATTATATTATATTATATTATATTATATTATATTATATTATATTATATTATATTATATTATATTATATTATATTATATTATATTATATTATATTATATTATATTATATTATATTATATTATATTACATTACATTACATTATATTATATTATATTATATTATATCATATCATATTATATTATATTATATTATATTATATTTTTGTGGTCAAGCCAGTAAACGACGTTGTTGAAAAATTCGAGATTACTGCACTGATAGAATCTGCTTCCTCATTAGTACTGAAAACATTTCAATCGATATTTTGGGAAAATTATATTTGAGAAATTCAATACCGTTTTAGAATAACTATCAATAATGCCATACTCAAGAATGGCCGTGAGAAAGCAAACTAAACCTCACTAGAAGATTCAAGTGCAATACTTAGCATACAATATTTATTGAAGTTCCGGAGAATATTTCAAGGAATGATTTCTACGAATACCACTCGATCTCAAAAATTTCCCAGATGAATTTCCATTTCATTCAACTCTGTTATTTCTTGAAAATACTAATCCAGCTACCTGCAATAGATGAAATCACGCGTCCTACGGACTCGTGGCTTCTTTATCATGCTGGCTGCTCTCATGTTATTACTGAATCACAAAGTTTTCACTCGTAATACCACTAGTGCTTGAATTATTTCCGGAAATTTTTTCTCTTGTAGAAAATATTACCTAGGATAATTCAAGTACGCCTGGTATTCGGTAAAAAAATTACACACCATAATATTGAACTTCAACGGATTATTTGAAATTCATGTTCAAGAGTTTCAAAGTTCGTCAAGATAGGCTTTGGAATACATCACAGATTTGAACAATTGAATCGAAATTGCCTTGATCTGTCACATTTAATTTAGGTTAGATGTGGATTATTATTGTATATTTTTCAGTCTGCTGAATTTTTTTAGTGTCCTATTCGAAAGTTAAGTTTTGTTGACATCTGCTCAAACTGGGTAAGTGACCAGTAATGTCAAACAAAATAATCTCTGCTTATGTCAAAAAATATAATTCGCCGTAGGTTACCCATGCGGGAAAAAAATTCCCTTGAGTACTCTAGTTGTCACAATAGTCGTCATGATAACGCGAAACAAAATAAGCATTTCAGTGGACGAAAAATGTTGGTGTGAAATTTTCGGTTATAATTGCACGAGTGCATGAAAATTACCAATGAGTTTGCAAGAAAGCCTGATATCTAAAAATTGTAAGAGTATATTTTGGCAAAAGTGTCCGAGTGCGAAGGACGAGGGCTCTTTTACAAAATATGAAAATAACCGAATGCAATTTGTATAAGATATCACGCTTGAATGCAAAATTATCTGGTAATTTTTATGCAAGAATGTAATTCATTGGAATATTTCACGAATGAAGAAATTCTCAAGGAAATGTTATTTTCTGTTCATTTATAGATTGTATGGAGCACTCACCAAAACGCGGAATGTTTTTCTATTTTTGAAGTCTATCTGACATTTATTTGTGTTGTTTACTGACGTCTAGCGATACGGTTTCAAATGTGTTGTTATGGTGACTTGATACAATGCAATTACCGCTGTAAGTTTTCGATAATTGCATTGCTCTCATGGGACATTTTATATATGAGGGAAATATTCGGGAGTAATTACACGAGTGCTTCAAAATTACCGATAATTTTCCATAAGAGCATGTTGTCTAAAAACTGCATGAGTTCATTTTCATATTTTGTCGAAGCAAAATATGAAAATAACCGAATGCAGTTTTTTTACTGACAACATGCTTGAATGAAAAATTATCAGGTTTATTTTGATGCACGAGTGTAATTCGGTAGAATATTTTCGGAGTTAAAACAACGGCGTTAAAAAATCAGTATTTATGCCTTTCAAGATGACAAATGTACATTTTAACAATCGTTACTATAGATACACGGAACGAGCGGGTATTTTTCGATCTCTATCGGGTATTCACCAGCCCGAAAATGTCCCGCTGAGAATTTATTGCTGTAATTGATCGAAAATGTCCCGCTTCATATGGGATTTTCAACATAGGATGGAGATATTGGTTAAAATTGGTTTGGGTTACACAAAAAGTTGCTGATTAATAGAACATGAACCATTCAGAAGGAGCTGTTTTTACGAAAATTTTCGTGGTAGATTAGAAATCTGCCTTAGCGATTCCAATATTTATTTTCATTTCTTCGGATTATGATAGGTTGAGAACCCAATAACACTACGAAGGAAAAAAATGTTAACCTCAATAAAGCAAGTTCAGAACAATATATTGAATATTTTTGCTTCATGAAAACTTCTCGTTCCTGATAAAATGCCTCACCACAATTGGCGTTCATCGTACTGAAATATCTGTTCGAGTAGAACGGATAAACATAGCTGTTCAGTGAATATGATCGTTGTGGGGCATTTGCATGCGTCGAAACACAAACTGCATCGCTCGTTTGCATGAAACTCTTCACGCCACAATAGCCGCTTGACGCCCTACGGTTTATTGTGTTCGTAAAGCTGGCACTTCGAACTATTACGGAGAACTGACTGATACTGGTGTCAAGTGGTATAAAAACCTGGGGCCTTGACTGAAATGCTTTTGTTCTGTCAGTATCTCCCGATCTGAGGAATCGAAGAGCTTACATTTTTCAACGGTAAGTTATAACGCAAATGCGATTTCTCGAAGATGCAACTCCAATCATCTTCGATTTATTTTCGAAAAATCGAAATATTCTCAAACGAACTGAGACATAGATGATTTTGTAGAGAATTTTGTGAGGATTTCGAAGAGGTATGACATGAATATGTTCAGAGCATCGGAAAACTGATAACGTATTTCGATTTATTATCGAAAAATCTAAATATTTTTAAACGAACTGAGACATGGATGATTTTTCAAAGAACTTTGTTGAAATTTCGAAAAAGTATCACATGAATATGTACAGAGCAACGGATGTGGAATTAGAATCGGAAAACCAAAAAATATTTCGATTTATTTTGGAAAAATCGAAATATTCTCAAACGAACTCAGACATCGATGATTAGAGAAGTTTTTGAGAATTTTGAAAAAGTATCACATGAATATGTTCAGAGCAACGGTTGTGGAGCTAGAACCTGTGAAACATTCACAGAAGTTTGCAGAATACTTTCAACAGAAGAATCGAACCATGCTAAGAGCCTTCTGGGCCCTTAGGAAAATGAAGTATATATATATATATATATATATTATATATATATATATATATATATATATATATATATATATATATATATATATATATATATATATATATATATATATATATATATATATGTGTGTGTTCGGATAGGTTTCCGCGGTCAGTTGTGTGTTGTTGTTGAGTTCGGGTTGAACCGCGTCTGGAGTTTTGTTCTCGACGTTTCGGCTCCGATTTTGGAGCCATTTTCAAGAGGTGAATGTGACTTCACGCTGAGGTCTCAATCTGCCTACTCCTCAGGTGTTGTCACAGGGGGCAAGGGTTTGTGACTTGACGCCGGGGCCTCAATCTGCCTACTCCCCAGGTCTCGTCACGAGTTCTTTCTAAGGTCTCAATCTGCCTACTCCTTAGATCGAACTGTTCGATCTAAGGAGTAGGCAGATTGAGACCTTAGACATGTTGAATTGGAAACCAATATAATTAAAGTGATAACCGAAGAACTTTACTAAGATTTGAAAACAGGTGACACATTTATTCCCTTCATTTATTTAGCTATATCCAATAAATTGACGTATTGGGAGTTTTTATACCATTCTTTGATTTTCTAATCAATATTCGTTTATGTTATTTGATTTTTCAATGGAGTAGAACACATAGGTCTATCAGGTGGTCGGAAAGATCACCCGATTTAATCCCTTCAGATTTCCACATTCGAAATCTCATTGTCTACGCAACTTCCCCAACAATTTGCGAGGACATAGAAGTACGAGTAGGACAAGTAATTCTTATATATAACGCCTCAATAATTGGCCAGTGTCAATCAAAATTCTGCGAAACGAGATAGCAAATTTCTGGATTTTGAATTTCCGAGCTCCTTTCAGGATATTTTGATTGATACTAACTGCCAGTCCACCTTACAGAACCATGTGTTCCAATCTGTTGTTCGAATATCAAGTATGGGGTATAATTGTTTTCAGAAAATTATATTGTTTCAAAAATGTAATGACATACAGGGCATTTCATTCGAGAATCAAACGTTCATATGATTTCCGGAAGAATCGAAAAATGAAAAAAATCACTCAATACGTTGAAACGTGCCTCTTCTTGAGTTCATTCATTATTCTGTATTTTGTAAAAATAACGAAGAAACGAGTATGGGTATCATCAATAATTATCATTTCTGTGAAGAGTATAAAATTTAGAGACACTTCTTCTTCTCTGGATCAATATGAGAGCACAATTCTCATAAATAAAGCTTAATGCTTATAAGGTCTTCACACTACGAAGTGGTAATGACTCTGGGTACAGTCATCAGAGTCAAACTCAAGATGTATGAGCCTCTGAAGAAGCTAGCCACTCGCGCCATCGAAACGTCAGGAAGAAATTCCAGAAAAATGATGGCCTTCAAACCCGAACAAATGTAGTGAGACTGAAAACTTCGGCCGCGAAAGCCTCAACCATTTTGTCTTCAGCCCTTTGTTAGGTTCGGAATATTTTTCTATAGTTTTATGGGCATAGATACGTCCCGCTGAAATTTGCTCCTCCAATTTCTCGAGAAAACTCAACGTTGAATAACTTGATATATTCAGAATATATGAAGATAAGGCCTCAATCTTGAACTTGTTGCTTTTGTTGCCAATACCAACCGGACGCCTCTGCTAGATTTCATCCCTTTGCATGTTTTGTTTATTTGTTTTCATTTCAAATGAGTGTTTATCACAAACATGACTTCATCGTGTGGAATTGCGTGTTCGTAACTGATCACTTTCGGAGTTGTATTTTATGGGGCTCTATAAACTATATGGTAGCCAGTTCCACCATTTAATTAAATAATTACACAATCACTCCTGAAGTAACTTATTCGATTGTTAATTAGACACAAAGATATATTTTCTCCTTTTCAGCACGCAATACTGAATAATCCGCATTTGCACAAAGGAAAATACATGGAATAGTGTTAAAATATCATGCTCACAATATTATGGGTGTCTTGCATCGTTTGGAGACATTTACTTGTTCCGATTATGAATTGTTTACAGCTTAACATTATATAAATTGTTCTTGTGTAGGTCTCAGATGGATTCGAGCCCATCAGGGGAAAGAGGTATCTGCCGCTATGTTTTGAGCCAACCTTTGAAATATTCCTTTATTCATGCTTGAATATGGTTAACAATGTTCCTTGCTGAGTGGTAATGGTTCGGACTTCCATTGACTAGATTATTAACTATAATGAAACCTGTTGCTTAGAACGGAAGGATAAAAATACAAATCAAGTGAGCAAATCCTCTCCCAAATAAAAAGTTGAAATGGATTTTTCGGTCAATAACGAAATAAAGAATTGATGGATCAAAGAAAATATTGTAACGAAAAATCGAGATATCGAATATGGAAAATGATTCAAATAATTTAACACCGGAAAAATCATAAGACCATTGGAAGTGACAAAAGGCGAACACAAGAAAAACACACAATAAGGAGAAACAACGAAATCAGTCATAGCGGAGCATATTTTGACAAACCATCACATCATTAACCCATTAGCGGCCAAGACAACAGAAATTTGTAATTTAGAAAAACCATTTATTTTGCACGTTCAGAACACTCGAACAAACAACAATTCGTCATTAAAAAAAATATCAACTGACAGTATTGAAAAAAACGAGTGGGTGCGTAAGCGAACCTTTGGCAAAAATGGTTATAATAATCTAATAAAAAAAAAGGAAATAAATTCAGAGTAGGTGCCCTATTTCTCAATATGATAATTTTTGGAACAATCTGGGTTGACATGCACTTTACATTTCTTACATAAATAAATGGTGTTACTTTTACAAAATCGACATTTTCTTCTTGCACTGTTGGTATCTCTGATTATCACATGTCCAACATTATCAAATCTTATATCATCTGGTAGAGCTGATTTAGATGTTCTTCGGTATAATGGGTTATATTCGGCACCATTCGAGGTTTCATCAGTTCTGCTTGAATGGTCACTACATTTTAGTAGACTTCTTGCTATTCCACTCAGAGGGATATCGTCTTCTGAATCATAACTATCTTCATTCAATTGTATTCCAGAAGTTCCAGCAATATTTGCCTCAACACGTTCTGCTATCCCTCTCAAAGGGATGTCATCATCTGAATCATTACTATCCTTATCCACTTGTATTTCATAAGTTCCCGCAATATACCCTCTATTATTTCTTCTCCGATTATATTTTCATCAATGTTCTCCTCATCGGTTAGACTGTCTGTTTCCGGCGGAACATAAACAACATCAATCGAATCATAATTTTGATAATCCAACTCTTCCTCTAATAAAGCACTCAACTCTTCCGTCGTTAGTGCTCTCTTCATTTCCCATTTCGAAAATTGACTATAATAATGATGAATAATGATATTGAAATACCAAAATCTACACTCGATTTATGATTCTTACCTCATTTAGACAATGTTATCAAAAAATAACGAGAAATCTTTCCTGCCGATACTGATTTGCACTGAAAAACTCGAGCAAGGCGAATAATCAACTGACCATCGCAACGTATCCTGATATTCCCAAGCTTGTCGAAACTCGCATACTAGTGAATGAAAATTTTCACCATTATCGGCCAAAGGTGCGTATACGCAACCATCGCCGGTAAATGAAAAAATAAACGACATCCGAAAATATTTACGTAAATGAAAATACACGTTATCATTGAGCAAATATTTCATTACTGTTCGGCACGAAATAAATTTATGATTTTATATTCAGTACCGAAAAAAAAAAAATTATTGGAGAATTACAATAACGGTCAATTCATAACATTTTCAAGCGAATTTGAGAGATTGAAAAAATCATATTTTGGATTGAATAAAAATATTTTTTACTTCTTCTGGATCATTCTTATAAATATCCATCAGAATAAATATTAATAATATTCATCCACATCACAAAAAAAATAATGAATAAAAGTTGCGTTTACGCACCTTTGGCGGTTAATGGGTTAAATGGTCTGAAGTCGACATCAAATCGGAGCATTATAACCGACCACACCTCGAAATATTGTCAGTCATCACCCGATGACGATTGCGGATACCAGCAATCGAAACGTCGTGAGTACACTCAACTTGAAACTTAGTTTCAACATTTATTCATATTATTTCAATTATTTCTTTATTTACATTTTTTGACTAGTATTTTACATTCGATGCCTCAATTTTCTCGTGACAATATTATTTCATTTGTTCCTTTATTCAAAATTTTTTTACTCATATTTCATATTAGACATCTCGATTTTTTGTAACAATATAATTTTCTTTGATAAATCAATCCTTACTATCCTTATTGACCAAAAAATCCATTTCAACCTTTCGTTTGGGATCTGATTTTTCCACTTGATTTGTATTTTTATCCTTCCATTCTTGGCATCAGGTATCAATGGAGTTAATAATATTGACAATGGAAGTCCGAACCATTACCATTCCTCCAACCTAATCACTTTCTATCCTATTCCGTAGGAATGCATGAATGAAATCAGAATTCCGGTGCTCGAAATGATTTCATTAACAAATTCAATGCTATACAGCTGTTCCGACCCACCATAGGTCTCATCAGTAACATTCGACTGAAAGAGAAATCTGAATATGATGCCACCTAGCTATCAAGAGAGGGGTACCACAAGGATCCATACTGGGCCCTTTCCTATTCCTAATTTATGCAAATGATTTACCTCCACATATGTCAATCAAAAGTAACTTAATGACGATCTTATATGCCGATGACACGTCCTTTTCTCTTCAAGTTGAAAAAAGTACTGATATTGATGAACTTTCAGCACATACTACTGCCCATGCCAAAGCATGGTTCAATGATAATGAACTATTTTTGAATGCGGCTAAAACAGAGATATGTTCATTTTCAAATCACCATACTTGTTCCAACACGAAATCAGTTAAATTTCTAGGAATACATCTTGATCCATCCCTTTCTTGGAACACACATATTAGTCACGTGTGTGGAAGGTTGGCAAGATCTGTGTATGCCATTCGGCGCATAGCATTAACTGTTGGTCAGGAAGCAGCCCTAACATCATACTATGCGATGTTCCACTCGGTAATGAGCTATGGATTACTGAGTTGGGAAAAGGCAAGTTTCACAAATTTACAGAGAGTTTTCATGTTACAAAAAGCTGCTGTACGTAGCATTGCAAGGGTTAACTATGATGAACATTGCAAACCACTCTTTGAAAATTTCGGCATCATGACACTGTTTGCTCAAATCATCTATGAAAATTTGATACATGTTAAGAAAAATATACTTACCTTTACGACACACTCTAATGTTCACACCTTCCACACCCGCAACAGACATAACATCGTGCCTAGTCGGAAGAGACTGGAAAAAAGTAAATCTATAGGTATTCCCCTTTTCAATTTGCTCTCTCGTGAAACGAGGGAACTACCACTAGAATCTTTCAAAAAGAAAATCAGAAAAAATCTTATCAACATGGTTCCCTACAAGATAAATGAGTTTAGTGAATCACTAAGTGATTCGCTCGCTGACGACTAGTGCTATTTCATCACATATTCGTTGTTGTGTTCTATATACACATGTATGTCTTATATATATTATAGTTATGATATTTGGAATTTATATTAAATTATGGTGAATAATTCATGTCATTTTCTGTTCTGTTTTTGTGACGTTTTCTTTGTTACATGGCAATGTGTAATACTCTTATACTTTGTATATGTTAAACAAAGAAATAAATTTATCTATCTATCTATCTATCTATCTATCACGATCTACCAAAGATTTCATCAGTGACATTTGGTAGATCACCTTGCAAACACAAATCATTTCTGAATTGCTGCTCTTTTGTAACAAATTTTTCTTACGAAGTGGACGTTGTTAGAGTTCTAGTATAATTGGTGTACTAGGAGTTTGAGTCTTTGGTCACACAGTAGATGGCATGTTGCCTTTGAAGTTTAAAACTTCCACACTAGATATATGAGGGAAAACCAACGGAGAAAAGTCAAGTATTCTAGGACATGGTGGATCTGTTTTTCATAGGGCATGAGAAGCTTGTAGAGATCTAAGTTTCCGAAAATAATTTATGGTGAATGACCTTACATAGGATCATTACTGGAGAACATTGCGTGATTCTGGGAATCACAGTATATATCCACTATGGGCACTATAATTTATTCATATAGAACATCAGCATACATTAGTGGTATGTTGAATGAAAACCCATGAATAAACATATAGAGAGTTCAAGAAGATATTAAATTCCTGAAAAAGTATGCAAATAAGGGAGTAATACTAGGAACAGTTTCGTGAAAAGTAACTCCGTATACAGCTCAATGGTAATACATTTTTGTTTTCAGAGTTCTACACTAGTCCATTATTTTTTCAAAGCAGTCCCAATCGGATAACTTGTGATGCCACGCACACCTTGAGAGCATTATCGAACCAAAATTGCTGAATTTTGAGTCTCCTGAAAATTGAGATACTTGGTGGAAAAAGATTAAAAGTATTCGAAAAACGGTTGCTAGAGTTACAGATCTTATTGGATGTTATGATTTCAAATACATTACTCGAATATGATTTGAAGGGAATACATTGGAATAGGGTATCCAGATAATATAGGATGTATCAATCATGGCTTTCCGAGAAAGTTGAAAGGTACGTATTTTGATTGCAGATTGAGTTTTATTTTAAGAATTATATGATGATGAATTCTTTGCTTGCTGAAATTCTTATTGATAACCTGGAAAATGAAATACATGAGAGTCATTCGAAAACCAATTTTATATATTGGTAGAGGTACGTATATAACATTTTAGTCTGTTTTACGGATTTAGAGTTGAATAGCTTTGTTGATTCCATTGATTCAATTCATGCTTGAATTTTCTACTTGGATTGAGCTGATCAACTCTATTCACGTTCTAGACGCGACAACAACTCGAATAATGAACTATATATACGGACAAAGTGATACATAATTCATCAAAACATTCTTACCAGCACAAAGGAGCCGCCTTCGATAGTATGCTCCACATATTATTGGATAATCCACTTCAGGAAGATAATTCTCAAAGGAAACTGGAATTTATCAAGCAGATTGCAGTGCATGGAGTTTACGATGTAAATATTCCGTTTGAGAAATCACAGGAATGGGCCATAAATTATGTGTAACCAAACAAGAGAAATGATAGTAGACACCATGAAATATTGATCTACGTAGGCGATCCCACCAATGGTATCCCTCGTTTATTGAGGAACACATGATCAGACAATTCATAGAACGGATCAATGATTGAGTTGATTTATTAAGAAAAAGTAATCATAAAATTTTTGTGTCGAAAATATCAGGAGTATACAAGTTGATGCTCATACCCCAAACAATATTGTTACTAAATCGAAATGAATCCTCACGCCGCTGCTGAGCACCATAAAAAAGACAATTTACTGAACCGTGGTCATAAAAACGTCGCTTATTCACAACCCGGCAGATTCAGCGATATAATTTTCGAGTTGGACGGTTTTCGATGCGACTCCAACCGATCCGGAACTTTGCTTTTGGAATAAGAGAGATCCGGAGGAATCATCCCTCTTCAGATGTGGTATATAAGAATACGTATCATCGACAGAGAGCAATTTTTAGTGAAGACTGTTGAATATTCCAGGCAGTTGAGAAGTCTGAGTTTTGTAAACGAATTATAAGCCAGTGCAGTAGTAGTATTATTTAGATAAACGAACCCAGAAATATCGTAACAGTGGTGTCGGCAGTGGGATTTTGCTGAAAAATAAAAAAATATGGTGAATACAAGAAGTACATCGTACGATACAAGGTTAAATCATCCAAAATAGATTTGCGGATTTGGAAAGACGACGGCAGGAGGAAAGACGGGAAGAGGAGAAGCGAAAGCAGGAGGGAAAACAAGAGAAGAAAAAGCGACGACAAGAGGAAAAACTAGAAGAGGGAGAGGGATGGCAGATGGAAGAAAGGACGGGAAAATGACAAGAAAGAACGAGAATTTGAACGGAAATATAAGAAGGAAGAACGAGAAAAAACACCTAAAAAAATGATCTGAGAGTAAAAAACAGGGCGAGTTGAGAATATGCACTTCACAAAATTCTCGAAGAACAGAGAAAAGAGCGAGAAGATCTCCAGAGAATTCTGGTTAAGCAAAAGAATGAATTAGAACAAATAGAGAACCAACAGAAGGTTTCAGAACTTAAAGAAAGGTTCGTCCAGCATGTGTTACATAAAACTGAAGTACGAGTTGAGGACCCGAAAGAAGAACTGAAAGAAGATCTGAAAGAAGACGTCTAGATATATTGACGAGTTCAACAAAAAAAATTAATATCGTCATCTTGGATCATGAATCGCCGACAATCTGAGGCTATGGTAGCGACTAATAAATGGTGCGAAGCAGAAAAAGCTACCTCGCTCATAGTAACTTTGAGAGGTCCAGCTTTGCACCTGTTGAGTTGATTTCTAAGAAGAAGGGATCCACAAGATTCTGTGTCGATTAATGGAAATCGAATAATTCTTCCAAAAAAAGATACGCATCCTTCAATAATAAAGGACGACATATTCACAAATTTGGCAAGTTCACATTGGTTCTCAACATTAGACGTGAAAAGCGGATTCTGTCAGGTAGGCATATATGAAGACGATGAGAAGAAGACTGAATTTTCGAATGTGAGCGGACTCTACCAGTTTACTGATATGCCTTCTGGATTGTGTATTGTGTCAGCAACATTGGAAAGATTTATAGAGCTGGTCCTGCGTGGGCTCACTTGGGAGGCTTGCCTCAACGACGTTTTGGTCATGGCAGAGACATTCGGAAAACATCTGCACAATTTACGAGAAGTCTTTTTCCCATTCACGAATTCCAACCTCAAGCTGAATCCCCAGAATTGCTCTTGTGCTAGAAAGAGATGGATTAACTGGGCCATAGAGACGGCATCCAAACAGACAAAACGAGACCAAGAGAAAAGCATGTAGTGACGAGTCTCCTAGATCTCTGCATCTACTACCGTCGGTTGGAGGATTCGCTCATATTGCGGCACCTCTATATGGGTTGAAAGAAGATCGAGTCTAATTCGTCTGGTCCAACGAAAGTGATCATGCATTTGGACATAGATGCCAGTGATAATGGTATTGGAGCCATACTATTACAAAAGGAAGTGGCCAGGAGCAAGTAATTGAGTTCCACAGCAAGGAATCGACTGGGCCAGATAAACATTATCACGTAACAACAAAGGATCAACTAGAAATTATAATTACTTGATATACAAATACCTATATGAAGAAGAGTTCCTCATTTGAACATATCATGCAGCTCTGAAGTGGTACTTCAGATGCAGACCCCCGAAGGACAAGTGGCAAAGTGGATTGAAAACTTAAACCAGTATCACTTCAAGTACATCTACCAGGACGATTGAGTAAGAATGCAGATACCTCTTTCAGAAGATCTTATTCCGATACTTTTGAGCATTGTGAGGAAATTGAACGTCGAAAACGAATCAATCAAGTGAGATTGATGGCGGATGACAATTGGTCGATAACAAAAATGAGACCAAGAGGGTGATCCAAGCGTTGTAGAATTTTCAAAATGGTAGGTGAGAGGAGCAAAATGACCCACCCCGAAGGACGTTTGCGATGAATCACTTACGTTCAAGGCCTTGTGGGCACAATAGTACTCCTTGATTGTTGAGAATGGCCTACTGAAGAAAGCTTGGGAGTCAGCCGATGGCAAGAAAGTGATTTCTCAACTGATGGTGCCTATGTCGAAAGTAAGTGATATTTTCAAAGAGATTAATGGTGGTACCTTAAGTGGACATCTAGGAGTCAACAAGACCTTGCAGCATATATTTACTGGTTCCGATGTCGTGAAGATCTGAAGATATGGTGTCAAAATGCGAAGAAAGCAAAGGCTCTACATCCAAGATCAAGAGGCGAAATGGAATAATATAACTTAGGGGCCCCTTTCGATGGTCCATTTCCGGTGACGAATGATGGCAACAAATACATACTTGTTGGGATGGATTACTTCAGTGAATGGGTTTTTATTTGACAAAATTTAGGTACGAGAAGTTGGTGACTAATTGGAGTTGTTCTATCCAAAAACAGCTGTTTTTCAATTAACGCAGCAACTTATCTAGACTTCTATAGATTTGAATAATAATCCTTTTTTTTTTCAGATTATGGTGAACTACGAGGAATATAGTCTCGAAAATACTGAGAATTCCAGAATAACCCTGTGACTTTGTATGGTAATTTCTTAGGAATTGATGATTTCACAGCTCATTTCATCGTGTGAAGCATTGAGTGGATAAACGAGAAACGTGTCTGGTAAATACGTAACAACGGGTCGAGCAACACTTCCGATTCCATCCAATCAAGTGAAGAACAGAGTCAACTCAATTCTACTCAACTAATGGAACTGTGTTATTCATATTGGAACATGTGTCCTTGAGATGAGAATTACGATAACGATGTCACGCACTAAGCGGTTCTCTCATATAAACATCAAATCAATAGTGTCATTGAGTCAAAAAATATGTCCACTCTCGACAAATTCTCAGTGGTGAATGAATACTCAATAATAATACTATATCAGATACAGAGATATTATAAAGCTGTTCATTCGAAGAGTGATACGAGGGACAATAAAATGCATGTTGAATAGTCTATCCTTTCAACGATCGTTTTGAAAATGAAACACGAATTGCTTATCCCTGATATTTCATCAGTAATTCATAACATAAGAGTGAAAATCATATTTTTCCAATGAAAACAATGTCGTTTTAAAAATACAGCTATTCAACGCAAATAAACAGAAGTAAACTGATGGCCTCAATGCCACTGTGATTCTATGGAAATGAAATATTAAGCAATAAAAACCAATATGACATTTCAAAATGAATTTTGATCGTCAGATTACAGAAATGCCAAATAATGCTGTACCGAACTCAAGTTTGCCGAAAGTTACTATGGGCAACGGATGTGAAAAAATTGCCGGCCGACATCCTGGGTAACGGCCGCGAAATACATTTAACGGCTGCAAAGTGCTTGTTTTGCACGAAAAATTATTCAATAGAAACTTTTCAGTTACTTCATTTTGAGATTTTCAGAAATAGTCCAGACTTGCCGAAATTAAATTTCTCTTTATAAGAACAAAACTTAATATTTTTCTCTCATTGTTACTGAAATTAATTATGATTTTTTTCATGATGAGAATTGAAATACATTGTATAAAATGTATTTCAATTTCTCCCAGTTGAGGTTTGTTTCAATCGCAACAAATTAATAATATCCATTAACCACGGCAGTGATTTAATGAGTCATCAATCATTGGGATGCTTTCTTGTTTTGGTTATAATATCATAGTATTTTGATGTTAATTCTATCTCTGGACCAATTGTCCATATATTGCAATTCTTACTAAAAATAAATGAATATCTTATAATATGAATATCATAGATTTTTGTGCTATGAGATATCATACCATAAGTGTGTTTTGTGTATGTAATCTATTGCATAAAATATTTGTTGTTTCTGAAAATATGTATGTTATGTAACAAAATTTTCCATCAAAAAAGCTTTAACAAAAATTTGTATTTGTCGTGGATAAACTATAGTATTCTACCCGCCTATTATGGCCATTATTCGATCGTTGAATAAAATATACTTGTGAATGCTCTTACTCTAATGCCGCTCTTCCATGAAAAACATACGATTCCATGATTCTTGAAAGGAAACCTTTATATTCAAGTGGAACAACATCCGAGGAAAATACTGAAAGACTGCATTATGCCTCGGCCAACCAGGAATACATATTAATTTGTTGGGGACTATAGAGGAAGTAAATATATTTCCTACATTTCCAGAGAACACAACTAAAGCATTAGTAGATTGCTGAACAATGCCTCGAGGCTGGAAAATCTTGGAAACCATTGTGGAACGATAACAGAACAGTTCCATAAGCTGCTTAATACATAAAGGAACCGAAGTAATATATTGTGGAGCGGTGTATACAGCAACTCTCATTGTGATGAATAAAAGAAATGCTCCCTTCATCTCTCCGAAGATTCAATCGATAACGAGTGATTCTGTGGAAATTTCTTGAAATTTCAGTTTCTTTCCACTGAAAGAAAAAAAAATTATGATTTGCGACATGTTACTTGTAATGGCCAAATTTTCTTGAAATTTCACGAGTTCAAATTCAATGAGAAAAAACATTGTAGAAATTGATGAAATGGAAATCGTTAAAAATGTTGATAATTGAAGAGAAGCAGGGTCGGAAGCAATTGTGATATTTGAGTTATATCACATATGCCCAAAACTGAAAAACATTTATTATTATAGTTCATTGTTATTTTTGTTGATTATTATGAAAAGAAGGGGTCGCACGGAATACTCTAATTGCTTGAGCTCAACTTCAAAAAACCTAAAGATACTCTGAAAAATATTAAACTTTCATATGTGAATCAGTCATTACCAGAAGTATATACGAAGTACTGTGAAATTTTCCCTGTACATAAAATCATTAATGAGAATCATCATGAGAGATGTTGGTATGAGAGCTGAGAAACTGATATTCGATAGTTGCTCCTGCTCAGACATTGTGATTCTTTCAAATATGATAGAAAAAACTTCATTCAACTAATTTGAAAGAATCTACGAAGCCCTTCGTTTAATGAATATGGATAGGAGATGGATATGCAGACAACTTTATAAATAAAAAACTGACGTCAATTGGAAGTCATGAGGAATGCAGCCCATTCTACACAAATCACACCTTCCCCGATGTCAGAAAAGATAAAACTGATCGGCAAAATGTATATCTTATTTCAGAAAAATATTGGTTCAAGAAACACTAGATCACATTCTTTTTTGCCAATGGAGATCACACGGTAAAATTAAATTACACTTACCTATAATTGGGAATCTGCTTCTAGCATACTGGCAAAGAAAACTAACATCACAATGGATTCATTCAATAGAAATGGAACCACTGTCTACTATTTTCCAAATGAAAAAAGTGAGGTCAATTCTCGAATCTTCAAAAATTTTCAAAACGAGCATATAAGAAAAATATTCTTGAATACATTTGGAGAACGGACGGATTTGGTTTCAGAAAAGTGAACAAAGATAAGGATATATATGAATATTACACTTCGACCTACGTTCTCATAGACCAAATTGCAGTAGCGCCGTCTTCGTACAACTAGCCACTACCTCTTGCAACAAAAAATACAACACTGATATCATATCACTCACTCATCGTGCTCGCAGGACCTCTTTACGTTTTCGAGTGCGCTAGTGAATACATTTCGCAAATGAAAATTTCACGAGGAAAATGCCCAAACTAAACTTCAAGTAGAAATGTGGCGAAATCAGGAAAAGATTGAGAGGATGATTTTGGATATATCGTCATCGGATCCGAACAGGACAGGGTTTTGCAGTAGTTTTGTGGTATACTATATAAAACATCGACAGATTGAAAAGCGTTTGCGCAGTTTTTCTACAAGGCGAATTGAAGCGGTTCGTGCCGTTCTCTCGATATTTTGCTCGTTTGAGAGAACATTGCTGTACAATATTTATGAAATATTCCAACCTTACTTCTGTACATATAATAACGAGGTGGAAACTTTTTCTATATTGTACATGTCAGCGGTTTGTAACAATCCTTCGAAACATTTCTCATTTGAGAGAACATCGCTATAAAATGTTAATGACATTTTTCAGCCTAAATTTGACTCTCAATATGTTGAAAGGAGGGGTTCAAACTTGCTATAGAATGTGTATATTATCCAGTAGTGGTAACCTGACTCTACAAAGTTAATAATGACGTTTTGTACCATACCTTTCAAACTTTGCTCGATGAAGGGGACATTCCTGCCCTTTGTTAACCACAATTTGATATATGAATTGCAGTATCAGCATCTGATATAACAGCTCAAGGGACGTTCATAGCTGCGTCAGACTAGGGCTAGATCCTTCTGAGACATCTGGCTGTACCCTGATAGGGCACGAAAATCTTATCAAGGAAGATAGGAGTTACCTGAATGTGAGGTCAGTCAATACAACGAAGAGAAAGTCAGTTCAGTACAAATCAACTGAAAATTGTGATTTATTGAAAGTACCATTTTTATGTCCTGAGTTCAAATCTCAATTCACTCAAGAAGAAATGAAAACAGTATTGTATAATGGAAATTGACAGATTCAGATCAGTTTTATGGGTTTCTTAGAACAGAAATTCAAATACTTCAGTGGAACTGGGCAGTAACCTTTTGTGCGATTAGGTAAAGAAGAATCTATGCATGCCAAGAGCCTATTGGCATCTTGGGGTGAATGAAGATAGATTAAATATTTCTTCAGAAATAAATTTAGGTGAATAGAAATGTTCTCGTATCTAGCCCAATTATATAACATAAACTACGGTATGTCATTTTCAGATGACGAAGCAATTCTTTCGAAATTAAACGAAAAAAAATGTTTTTTTCTAAAAATGAGATTATTCTCAGAAAGTAATATAATTAGTTGAAATTTGTTCAGTTCATATTCAAACACTTACAATTTGGTCTATGAGAACGTGACTCGATGTATAATTAAGGATTAAATGACTTACCTGTTAGGAAATGATCATCCTTATTATAAGAGAAGCCACGCGTTATGATATCGGTGTTGTTTTTTCTGTTACAGGAGGTAGAGACTAGTAGTACGAAGATGGCGTTCATACAATTTGGTATAATCGAACATGGCTTCTCGTGTGATATGGATTGCATTTCCTGACAGGTAAGTCTTTTACCTTAATTATTTCTTGTATTTTTTGCTAGTCGAACTACTTTTAATTGATTCAAAAATAACAGAAAGGGTCTTTTTTCATTTAACTACATTCAAAGATGTAATTTCTCATTTTTGATTCGGAAAAGAAAGAAGCCAAGAAATGGTGGATCATATATTCATTCGTTTACTAATGGCCTAGTTATACTGTAAAATAACTGCCATAGAAGAGTTTAAAAATATCAAAAAATGGTTTGATGAAAATTCATATATATGTATATATATATATATATATATAAATATATATATATATATATATTTATATATATATATATATATATATATATATATATATATATATAAGAGGGGAAGTCTTTGCTGACCAGTTAAGAACAAAACTGTAGTTTTTTTTTGAGGTGGTAATAAACATTATCGAAAAATTGGAAAAACTGGTGTTATAAGAGTACACTTCCGTTCTGCTGTTCACCCAAAAAAACTACAGTTTTATATATATATATATATATATATATATATATATATATATATATATATATATATATATATATATATATACTTATATATTAGGATCTTAATTTGGATGTGAAACCCGCAACCACCTGATGAACGTCAACCCTCAGAAGTCGAAACTTGTGCGAGCAATGGATCAACGAGGCCTTACCTTTTAACGTGCGATTACCCAGCACGGTGGCCGGGCGGGGAATCGAACCCTGGTCTTTCTCTTGAAAGGCGAATATATATGTATATATATATATATTGCATTTTGTATTGTATTGTATTATATTGTTCAATTCCCTACCGTACGACAGTGCTGGGGTTCACACGTTGGAAGGTGAGGCCTCGTAAATCCATTGCTAGCACAAGTTTAGATTTATGAGAGTTGACGTTCAAAAGTTGTTTGATGAAAAAAAACATTTTAAGTCATTAATTCTCATAATTGTATCTCGATACTGGCAAATAATCGAGAATATCCCTGGAAATCGTATATTTTTTTTAATTTGATGTTAATGTAATATTATGGATGCATACTACCTGATCATAGATTCGATTGTATTCGGCCAGACGGTACAGAGAATTCATTCAACTGAGAGCCTGTAGAAAAAGAGGAGTGGAGAAATAGGAGGAAGGCAATAATTGCCGATAACGAAAAGCACGATCACAGACAGTGAAATGGCCCATTTTGCCGTAATATGATTTATAAATATAATCAAACGTTATAGTTATTTCCATACTATTTATCTGCAGACGATATCGGCAGTTTCGTTCAGGTTTACACATCTTATTTTATTGATATGGTTATGACGTCCTGAAAAAGGGATGATCGTTTATTTCTTCATGAGATGGAAGTTTATTTATGCAAATCGAATCTCTAATAGAGAATATCCAGACAATTCATATATAATGAACCTTTGATATATGAATACCCATTTGAATAACCATTTGATGTGATGGGTTATCGAATACATTGCATGTTTTTGTTCTTCCCAACTAGCAATTTCTTTTACAACAGTTGCTGAAATCTTCCGGAGATACAAATTATAAAACAGCATTATTCTCAGAATTGTTTTCAATGTGGAATATATTACAAGTGTACGAGAGCAGATTTTTGATCTAACCCGAAAAGTTGCTGCGTCTATTGAAAAACAGTTCCTCATGGATAGAACAAGTCCAATCAGTCAGCAACTTTTCGTATAATTCGAATTTGCCTATCAAAAAAATGGTAACTAATATATAATTGACAATATATCTCCTTGCTTAACAACCAATCAGTCTATTTCAAATTCTGAAATTCAGCCAATAGAATCCGAATTACAGCTTGTCGCTGTATTTTCACGGTGATAAACCTGCTTAGTTTTTGTTTTACTAGCTGTCAAGTGAAAATAAATTATAAACGTCAAAACTATGTGTTTTGATTAGTTATATTTCTTAATCAATATGAGCGATCGTTGGGGACAAATGGCGATTGGTATCATAGATGAAGCAGTGGAAAAGAGTATTCCCTTGAATACGGCCAGAAATAAAGAATCAATTACCAGGCAATTCAACAATTTTTGCTCAAACAGGGGTTATATTGTCGTCCTAAATATAATTCGTGGTATGGTTAATAACCTATAATTTTTTGGAATATCAATTCATTGGCAATCCCAATGCAAGAAAATACAACTCGTCCTGCGGACTCGTTGTATTTTCAGCTTTGGGATTGCAATTCATCAATATTCCAAAAAATTATCGGTAATAATCATACCACTTATTATATACCCCTGAAAATACTTGACATTTCGGAAACAATTTCGCTTGTTGACAGTCTTCGTATTTGACATTCGTCGAATAGAATAGAATAGAAGTTTATTGGCGTCTTCAATATACAATCTAGATTTATGCATTTAATCGATTACTCAATTTTCTCTCCCTGGAAGACCAGAGGTCTGTGCCCAATGAGAGAGAAAAAAAAATACAACAATATCTTAACCATTGCTGGTAGCCTATTTGAGATGCCAACCCCAATAAGTACATAGTTACTTGTGGCTGGGTGAAAAATATAGAAAAAATGAGAAAAAAGAGAACAAAATGAAATAATTTATTTTGTACAAGGTAACATGAACAATAATATTGGATGGTGTTTGTTTTTAATAATGTCTTTTTGTTTGTATTAAAAAAATATAGAAACATCGGTATTTAGGAAAAAACCTAATATGTTTTTTGCGTATTTGTTGAATGCCATTTCACAATTCAAAAAAAGGCTTTCAGGTAGACTATTCACTATTTTAGGAGCCATACAATGAAATGATCTCTGCGTAGACGTCTTTGTGACCAATGGGATGGATAATTTTTTTTTTCCCCGAACAGTATATTTCGTCTCTAAATTCAAGTGAAGAGAGTGCATATATCTTTTAAGGGCTTTAAAAATATTGATACAATATGTTTGCCTTATACTGCTTATCATGAGGTTTTTGAAGAGAGGTTCAGATGGTTCTCTTCTGTTTCGAACTTTGGCAATAAGGCGAATGAATGTTTTCTGTAAAGTTATTAAACTTCTTATATTACTTTCGTACGAAGCACCCCAGACAACAATACCATACATAATCACTGAGTGAATCATTGAATGATAATATATTTTCAGCACATGAGAGGGAAGGAATAGCATATTATAAAAAAACGGTATTAATTTCCTCAGTTTCATAGCTATTTGAGAGATGTGATTTTTCCAATTCAAATTTTCATCTATTTGTATGCCTAGATATTTAATACAATCTACCTGCTCTATTTCCCTACAAGTACAGTTCTCGCATACGTTTGAAACATATGTTGCATGTATTTTGACAGGCATTTCGAAAAAAAACTTTTTTCGAGTACAGAAGTTGATGTATTTGGTTTTTTTCTCATTAATGAGCATAACATTTTTGTTGAACCATGTTTTAAGTAATTTGAGATCGTACATCATATTAGTGTATGTGATATGTATATTTTTGTTTGAATAGAGCAGGGCAGTATCATCAGCAAACGTGTATATTTTACCTTTCAGTGGCATATCACAGAGGTCGTTAATATAAATAAGGAATAGAATTGGTCCTAGTACTGACCCCTGTGGTACTCCACTGAATGTTTCTCTTACATCACTGTCTTCACCACCGATCTTCACGATTTGCCTTCTGTTACTCAAATAGCTACAAAACCACTCACTGCAGACTCCTCTGACTCCTAAATCACTCATTTTATCCAACAGTATCCTATGTGATATAGTATCAAATGCTTTACTTATATCAATAAATATTCCAGTGGTGTATTCGTTCTTTTCCATTCCCTGTTGTACTGCAGTTGTAAAATTCAATAGAGCTAACTCCGTTCCTTTGCCTTCTAGGAAGCCATATTGGTTTTGTGACATGAAACTAATTTTTTTCAGATATTTTAACAAGTTTGAAACAATTAATTTCTCGAATACTTTGGATATAATAGAAAGTAATGCGATGGGCCGGTAGTTATTTGGATCAGTTTTTTTGCCTCCTTTGTGAAGAGGTATTATAATATTTTTCTTGAGGTTATCGGGAAAAATTCCTTTGGCTATAGAAAGATTATATAGTTGTGCTAAAATACCTTTAATATGTTCGGCAACTTCTTTAAGGAACTCTGGTCTAATATTATCATATCCTGCTGCTTTATTTTTATCTAATGATTTTATTTGTTCAACTACATCTATTTCACTAACGAAGTGCATGGCATAGGAGGAATTTATATTCAATTTATGACTGTTATCACGTTCAAAGTGTCTTTTTGGTATAGAATCAACGATATGTATGATATTTTCGACAAAATACTCATTTAATTTATTTGCTATATCATGTTTTTTGTAAGAACTTTTTCTTGCATATTAATTGTTACCTCTAATTTTTTAATATCATTTGAATTTTTTTTATGACCATTCAGTTCCTGAATTATTTTCCATGTACGTTTGATATTATTTTTATTTTCCTGTATTTTATGTTCATAGTAGGAGTTTTTTGCAATTTTAATTAACCTATTAACATGATTTCTGTATAATATATATTCAGATTTTAATGCTTCGTCATACGGTTTCCTTTTAGTTTTAACATATTTCTTCTCCCTTTCCCTTATACTTCTCAAGATTCCCATTGTCATCCAAGGTTTCAATTTTGCTTCTCTGTTTTTTTTGCGTTCAGAGTAGGTGGATAGTTTCACGAATTCACAGAAAGTATCAGAGAATTTGCAAAAGCTTCTATTTACGTCACCTTCTACTAAACAGTCATCCCAGTTGTATGAAGCGACAATTTCTTTCAATCTAGCAATATTTACATGGTTATATGTTTCAAGATTTTTTTTCACATCATTACACTCAGCTACAACATTCCAAGCCACAAGCGCTGCGAAGTGATCGGTTATGTCAAGTTCGTTTATAGTAGTATATATTTCTGAATATACTTGATGTTTCATAAAAATATGATCCAAGCATGTACCCATTTCATTATTCATTCTTGTTATAGAATTGATATACGAACTGAATCCATAACTACCAAGCATTTCTGAATATTGTTGAGATTCTGGTGTTTCAGCGAGCAAATCTATATTTATATCCCCCAAAAACAACACGTTTTTTTCTGAGGTCATTCCGTTCAATAAATTTTGCAATTCATCAACAAAGACGTCTACTGGGAGATCATGTGACCTATATAACCCTACAACAGAAAACAAGAACTTGCCTAATTCATATTTAACAGTGATACCTTCCGGAGACCTCATTTCACATTTTTTATATTCTATCACATTGATTTTCTCAGAAATATAAACAACAACTCCCCCAGATCTTCTCGTCTCTCGACAATTGAAATATCCTGTATACCCCGGGATTTTGTACAGCTCTACTTCGTTCTCATAGATCCATATTTCTGTCAACACGATTATCTGAGGTTTTTGTTTGAGGAAATTAATGTAACATAAAAATTGATCGAAGTTAGCTCTACAGCTTCGTATATTATAATTCATGCAAATATTTCATATCTGACATAACATCTTGTCTTCAGGAGGGGCAGCCATCCGCGATCCATATCATGCGAACTCATGGAGATACAGTCCCCATCAGATAGCATGATGAAAGCATATTCCTTATTCCGACATTGCTCTCCGTCATAATTTCAGTGTCGTTCCATTCTACTGCGTGATCGCCATCGGCAGTAAGAATGTGTTCTGATGATTAAAAACCACCTATTTATTTGTCTGTTCCTGATGTACATTTTGTGTTCACTCTTTCGCACATCCAATGGTCGAGAAGTTTCACCGATATATTTTTGACCGTACGAACAAAGAATTTGATAAATACAATGTTTGTGTTTTATGTTGTGTTATTTGGTTTGGTATGTGTCAGTATTGACCGAAAACTATTTGTTGTTTTGAATGTTGTTCTATCATTATACCTGTTGACGATCCGTTTTATTTTTTCAGACAAACGAGGGACAGGTTGTGTACTCTGGGTAGGTTGTATGTCTTCATTGTGGGTTATGTTTTGATTTTCACTTTCTGTCAAAGTTTTTTGTATGAATTTTTCTGGATATCCATTTTCTTCCTCTTTTTCTTCATTGATTCTTATGAGTTACATACAATTTTTGTTCTATCAAAAAGGCATTTTACTAAACCTTTCTTGACACTTCATGGTTTGAGATGTAGTGGAGATATCTGTTGATATCTGTTTCCTTTCGATATACACTTGTGTCTACACAAGTGTCGATTTCTTTATCATTACATCTAGAAATGGGAGTTCGTTGTCATCTACTGTTTCTAATGTGAACTTTGTCGTTGGTTCTTGTTTTTTAATATGTTCCAAAAATGTGTCAAGTTCATTTTGACCATGACTCAATATAGCAAAAACATCATCAACATATCTCCATCACACTCTTGGACCATTCAGATAACTTTCTATGAAAGAAGAAGTACTCCATACAATATTAATATATATTTGTGCTTGTATTTTGATTTGATCTAACTTTTCAAATAAAAATCGGCCCTTCTACACCTGTATAGATTCCAATATCAACCCTTATATTTTCAGATTGTGATAGGTTAGAAACCCAGAAAACTACGGAACAAAAAGTTTTTAATGGGTTTATTAAACAGCTATAACTAGGAATTGAACACTAAAAAATAGAAAGGTTGAAACCATTTTACTTTAATACCTTCGTACATATTAAACTGTTGAAGACATTACTTGTGCCCCAAAGATATATCATATATTATATTTTCACTGCGAATGAAATTTCATTGACAAATATCTAGCATATTATTAGCAACATTTAAGCGCGACATTCATTAATGTTTTTGGGAAAAATTATCAATTATTGAAGAAGTCACTGTGTTGACTCAATAATTTTTTAATCTCAAACTTAACTCAGATTGTTCTGAATAATATATTCTTATAATATCTATCTACTTTTCAGCTGTGAATATCATTATGGATGCGGTATTTCATATTTTCACTCATTTAATGTTAGTATTCCGGATTTCTATCATTTTAAAATGGCGTTGTTCTATAAAGTAATTTGGTATCAATAGCAAGCATTCATATTCCAGCTACTACATTACCTCTATAAAGCTGTTAAGAAACAATACTATCTATCGGGATGTTGTGGCTAAGAAACGTCTTCGATTATAAGGAATGATTCTTGGAAAAGTTTTGAACTAGTGGTATGAGGAAATATATTTTCCTGTTTTTATGAAGAAAAAAATTGGAGAACTAGGGCTAGGACTGAATAGAAATATTTCTCACAAGAAACAACTATTATTCATCCGATATATTCATATATTTTATCAGCCCACTTACCGATATAGTTCCAATGGAAATAAAGCAAAATTCATATATCTATATTTAGGAAGCTCCCAGGCAATGATGAGGATTTCAGGGTCGGAACTCGAGTATTCCAATCTCATCTACATAACGGAAGATACGCTTATCATACTACCTACTCCATAGTGGTTTCCGCCTGCACTGTTGCTATAGGGAATTTCTGTTCAGTTGCGTAGATTCATCGAAGTAGGTCTCCAACTGCTGATAACTTTCAATTAATGTGAGTGCGCCAACTTGGTTTCCAACTCGTTTTACGTAGTGTACACAAACTCAAACTAGCCATTTGCGAAGCATAATGGTAGACTAGAGCTTGGTTCCTGATATGCACGATAGTACAATAATCGATGTAAATTTTCAATAGAGTTCCTTACAAAGCTCATTCCAGACAAATTATAATTGGAATCCCCATTGCTGAACAGGTTGCTAGGAACTAGGATCAGCTTCTCTACAAAAAACAATTGTTTCCTGGCAAATGTTTCGAATTTAATTGAATTTCTCGAAGGCCCCGTAACCTACCTCCCACAATACTCTTGATAACTATGTTGGTATATGAGAAATATGTTCTTGGAAAAGTGGCTCAACGTGATTGAAGTTTTCCCGAGCTGGGAGTGGCAACAACACTGTAGCAACAAAGCATCGAAGACAAACAGCTCACGAATGATGTGAAACGAACAAATTGAAGGTTTGCTTGAAAGTGGTTGGCAATGTTCCTTGCTGAATGGTTATGGTTCGGACTCCCATTGTCTATATTTTTTTAACTCTATTGAAACCTGTTGCTAGAAACGGAAAGATTTAAATACAAATCAAGTGAGAAAAAAATCAAAATCAACAGCGACACCAACAACTGCGTTTACCGAATACCATGCGAGTGCGGCAAATCCTACATCGGAGAAAACAAAAGACCATTGAAAGTAAGAATAAGCGAACACAAGAAAAACACTCAACGAGGAGAAACAACGAAATCAAGAATAGCGGAGCATGTTTGGACAAACCATCACAGCATCAAATGGACTGAAGCCGAAGTCATACACAAGGAGGAGCACTGGTTCAAGAGGAAATTCAAGGAAGTCGCCTACATCCTCAACAACGACGCATTCTGTCATGCCAGCGTGGAGATCCGGAATGTGTGGAGGCCGCTTATCCAAGGCTTGGACCGGCTGCGGCTCGATGAGAGAGAATCTCGCGCCAATACATCCATTTCCCGCTGAAGATCGATCGGCACACTTCTAGTAGTAGCACCCGCTCGCCTCCTTGGTAGTAGCACCCTTTTTCCCACCATAAGGAAATCGAAGGGCTTTATAACCAACCACACCTCGAAATATTGTCAGTAATCACCCGAAGACGATTGCGGATACCAGCAATCGAAACGTCGTTAGTAAACTCAACTTGAAACTTGGTTTCAACATTTTTTCAAAATATTTCATTCAATTTCTTTATTTACATTTTTTTGACTAGTATTTCATATTCGATACCTCAATTTTCTTGTCACAATATTATTTCATTCATTTCGTTATTTAAATAATTTGTTGACTTATATTTCATATTCGAAATCTCGATTTTTATAACAACAGTATTTTTTTTGATCAATCAATCCCTAATTTTCTCATTGATCAAAAATTTTATTTTGATTTTTTTCTCACAAGGTTGATGAAATGGTGAGCGTTTTCATTGTTAAAAGAAGAGATGAGGAGGGGAAAAGGAAACATTTCCCTATTTTACTGATTTAATTGTCATATGACCAATTGAGCTCATCAACATCCCGTCGTGCTTATGAATATGTGTTATTTTCGCACATAAGTATTTTGAATGAATATGGTTAGACATCTAGTAGCGTCGGGTTTCCAAGATACGTATTACCTTTGATGTTCATCTTGGGGTGTGAGTTGTTGATTTCAATTACACCCAAACAGAACATGACCACATCTTTGATTCTGAACACAGGACATACTTCACGTCCAACCCTATGCATCCAAAATACTCTTGAATTGAATGTTACAAAATCCAGAACAACTTGATACGACATATTTTATTTCGAAATAACCCTCCATTTCTCTCCTCATTTCTATTACATTATAAAAACAGGCACCACCCTCTTAACATTGCAGATAAACTGATACAATCAATGTTTCACTTCGTTCGCGTGGGTGTATTTCTTTGTTCCATTGTTTGTTTGATACTGTTTGAAAACTCATACTCTCAATACGGAAAAAATACTCCTCGAGAAGTAACCTTATTGAAAAATCCTTATAGCTCACAAATCACCATCCAAACTTTTTCTGAGAAAAAGTGATACTGGTATTGACCAACCATTTCACTCAATGGATCAGTGGACTATCTGAGTGGAATCCTGATTCTTCAACTGGTTTTTCAAACTTACAATGTTCCGTAGAAAACGATCCTATTGGATACTTTACATATATAAATTAAAGCGAAATGATGTGATAACCTATGAATCTCGACTGAGTTCTACAAACTAACATAACATAACAGAAACTGAAACTTGTTTTCAACTCAATTCCATGAAATGGAATTATAATAAAATTGCTTTCAACAAATAATGTTCAAAATGACCTCTATACAACATACATTTCGTCATGATTTATCAAAGCGTCTATTCCAATTTCCATATGTCCCCTCATCCATCGACTGTTTCTTCTGGCCTACAATACACGAGGGTTTTCAAGGTTCCCCATAAAAGTAATCCATTGGGGTCATGTTGGGGATCGAGCTGGCCAATTTGAGTGTACATCATGGCCCCTACCTACCCATCTATTTGCATACTATTCGATCTAATAATTACGTACGTTTGTGTACAGTATGGAGGAGCACCGTCATGCATGAACCAGATTTTTTTTTGAATTCACAAGGGCCAATAAGTATGGTAATCAGTTTTATTTACCAACCATATATGTAATGCTGTCATTACTAACGTCATTGGAGGTTGGGAAGTGTCACATTACAAACCATTTCCCCCCCTCACTTCCCGCCTTCATTTCATCTATTCTAGACTTTATCTGTCATTTATTTATATTGGTGACAATTGAATACCCCGTGGTCAGGGTAACAATATATTTACTTGATTTTTCTGAGAAAACTGCGTTCTTGGTAATTTGTTAAATGTAATATTTAAGATATGTTCAGAACGAAACAGAGATATATTAATTTTAATCGAATTATGATGGTTGTAAATGAAATAGTATACAAACCTCGGTAGGAAGTTTCATTCCTGTCTCGAGATCATAGCTAACCTCGACGCTTTGAGTCTCGGTTAACTAACTGATCTCACGACAGGAATGAATCACTTCCCACCATTACAGATGTTCCAAATAATTTTTGTCATACAGTCGAGGAGGCAGAATGTTATGATTCCTGCCCATACATTGATTTCAAACTCGTGGTGATAATCAATCGTATAAGAATTTCCTTCAGCATAGATGTTCATTGTGCAAATTAGTCATACCACCTTACGTGAACCAAGTCTCATCTTTGAAAAAATTACAGGCAACTGTATGAAATTTGAATGAAATTATTCGTTCAAACTCCTATCCTGATTTCCATGTCCTTCAAAGAAGCGGTAGAAAGCTAGGAGGGGTCAGAATCATAGGGTAAAATATCGTGTACCTGTTGAAAGTGGAAGTTGGTGTAGTCTGGTCACCCTATTTACAGTACCTTTGCTCACCTCTAGCTCTAAGCCCAATCGACTACTCTTGAGTTTAGTATTTTTGCGAATTAGAAAATCTTCTTTGACCTCATCTATACAAATAGGAGTAATCTTACTAGTTTTACGAATACGGCTCTCAACTGCTGAGAAGATTTTATGGTTTGGTGGGCTACGATTCCAAAATATTTTATTGTCCACTCAGCACGATTCCAACCCATTTCTTTGGCAGTATTCGAAAACCAGTGTTATGTAGGTAATTTTTCCGTTAGTGGAAATTACAAATTTTTCGACAATTTCCGGTGCTTGCTTATTCTCGTTCAGGTAATTCCATTACTACTCGTCATATAAATACTAAAAAAGCAACTATGTATCAGAAACAACTTTCAGGATTCTCGTGAATTCTCCTTACCAACAGATAGGCCGAAATTAATCCAATTATTATCCGAGTGCTTGCTTGGAATGTTTCAGATTGTATTTGACACAATTCACTCTCTAGTGACAGTTAGTTCGATATGCCGCCTTCGCCATAAATTGTGAACAATTACAAGAATCATGCTTGGTTCATAAACCAAACTTTTACTTTTAATTTTACTTTAAAGAAGTTCTCACAATGCTTATCAATGGAAACGTTCATATACGACACTTTCACTTCAACACTTTCTGTCTGAACGCCTTCATTTATCAGCATTGTGAGAACTTTCTAAGAGTGAAAGTAAAATATGTAAAAGAAAAAGTATCGTCTATGAACCAAGCATTAGACGTGGCCACACAAGACATGGATTTTTCAAACCTAGAAAGCACCTGCTCTAATCAAGTATACTTTTTAGTGGCAAATCAAGTTGGCGAATGAGGAATGTTATTAAGAAGTGAAATTCAGTGTGCCTCGCAAACGTCAATCATTTTGAAATCCGTGAGCAGTATCGCGGTTGGCGCCCTGTGAATTTCACAATAAAAATGTAGGCAGATTATATATTTTTTCACCCGAAAAACCACTTCTAGAGGATTACAATTGGTATCAGGAAAGCGGGATGATAAGTGACTGAAGAGACCAGGGCATTTCATGGTAAATACACCATAGAACAATTTTGACGACATGGAAGAACTTGAGAAAATGTTGCCTTACAAATTGTCACTTATTTTTGAACCCGAGGTAAAAACGTTATAATATATTAGCATCAGGTATTTGTGGTAGCATTTTTCCACACTTTTCAGAGACACCCACGAAGGTGAAATTTCCTCTCTTGAAGATACTTATTTTCTTAGCGAAACGTGCATCGAGTACAAATGATATCAGTTTGATGTTAGGGTAATTGATCTCTACAAAAAATGTTATTTTTACTGCAAAGTTTCCAATTTTCTCTCTTTATCACCTCATACGTCGATTCAGTTGTGGGCGAATGAAAACTAACGCAAAGTGCATTTTTCAAAAAGAATACAGCATAGTCGCACAGCTGTTCTTCAAGTTTATTTATGAGACGATTGAGAAAGTACCATAACAATCATTGCCACAAATACAATTTTTAACGGAATATCCATTTTATCTTCCATAATTTTTTTTTTCACCAGGTAAATATTTCAGAACTCTCTTTGAAGTATTATATTTAAAACCAATTTTAGATGTATGGTATTCTTTCGATATCAATGATAAACTATGAGGAAGGAAACTTCATAAATTTCAATACTGAATGATACAAATTGAATTAGTAATGTCAAATTAAATAAAGGCCAAAAAAGTCGGTTTTGGCGAGTCTCGAACCCATGAATATAAAGTGAATCGTATCAGAGGGTTTACGCTCAAACCACTAGGTCACCTGGACTGTATTATTTCAGTCAGAAAAGATGTAAGTCCTTCAAGTCCACGGAAAAAAGTCAATTGTGACATTTCAAACTTGACTCAATGAACTAGAAAATATTTCAGATATAAGTACATTCATTTATGCTTATGAACCAACTTGGATCTCGTGTTTGTAGGTAGACAGAATTGTGACGTTTCTACAAAGTTGACTCTGGTAATGAAGTACTATATTCTCGTGATTTTTGGAATGAACAAATGTACTATTTCATTATCGAGAAATTAATTAGAATAAGTAGCAGTGACAAAGTCCATATCGGACCGGAAAAATTTAGGTATATAAACAACGAACCCTAGTCTTTAGATTCAGTATCAATTTTCTTCTCCTGGAGAGGCTAACATTGTGAGCAAAACGCGCGTCGAGTGCAAAAATATCAGTTTGGTGTTAGGTCTAGAAAAGTTTCATCTTTTACACCAAAGGTTCCAATTTCGTGTTTTGCTAGATTCTTCCTCCAGCGGAATAATTGGATCCAAGTACTTCCGTTGATATAATGAAATTTGTTTTCGTTTCGACTGATGTTTATTCTATATTAATATAGCTGTCCTACATTTCAACATATTCGTTAATGGAATTCAAGATATTCTAGATCAAGATGGTTTTCTCCACTTCGAGCCATAGTACTGTGGGGAAATAATTTTCAATTATTACTATCTCGATAGGTAAGTAGAGGAATGATCTGTTTCAACCGCCTTTTTCAATCTGATATTTGAACTTTTGATACCGATAATTAATCAGAGTTTGATCACTCGAGTCCTACCCATTATCGATGAGTTACACTATGCAAAAGTAATGATTCCGAAAAAGTATCATATCGTAAGGAAAAAATTCAACCAATGAAATGAAAATAGTAAACTTCTCAAAAGACTAGCATCTCATCGAATTGAAAATTTTTTTCATTCAACGAACAACGCACATATTGAACTTTTTTCGAAATTCTCAAGTATTACCATCCATTGCAACTGATAAAAACTTCCCTCCTTCGGTTGAGGTATTCCAATCTGAGAGAGAAAAGTTGTTCAATTTGTAAGTTCGTTTCTTTGAAACTTTGCAAGTTCACAAATTACCAAAACAAGTTCAATTTGTCAGAAACGAATCCAGGTATTCAGTTCTATTTTGATCAATGAATCCAGTCTGAGAAACAAACGTGATGGTGTATACGGATCGAAATGAAAACTACTTCGATTATTGAATATATGTGGAGTTTCAAATTATCTGTTTACTATTAAAGTGCTCGTTACTCTGTTGGGTAACTGTAAACGGTTCCATGCATATTTTACGTGTCCAAGATATTGGATATTGCAGGTAGTTATAAACTTTTCGATGCATATTTAACGTTTCCAAGATTTGGAAATTGAAGAACGAGTATTCTGCAGATATTTGAAATAATTGTTTCGCAATTATTGATGGAACTGTGGAAAAGAGAAAATCCCAGTTAGTATTGATGAACATAAATGAAACAAGACTCTTTAATGAATGTTTTAACGGCATAATCATCACAATGGTTCCTAATACTGATTTCAATACCAGTCTATTAGGTAGATGCCTCTGCCATTGGGGCGACGATTTAGTCTATTGATTTTCATGAAACATAAAAATGTTCACGTTTTACCAGTTCGTGATTGCCTCTTCGAGATGAATATAAAAAACTCACAACATTTTTGTGATTGTGGAGGTAGATACTATCGTTTCTAAGAAACACTGTCATACTTGAAGCGTCAACTATTATATAGTTGAAAATCAAGGGCCAATTTATAAATATCTGTATTTGTTCCAGTCCTAGTACATGTCTCAGTTTAAATCTCAATAATAGGTTGATTCTGTATCTTTCCAGGAGACTATTCAAACATTCGTTCCAGTTTTTATTTTTGTCTCGATCCTAAAAAAATGTGAGCTTGAGAGTTCCAAATTCCAGCTTCTAATATTAGGATAAAGAAAACGGCATCAGTCCTCATGACCCCTACAGCCATGTGACTAATGTGTTTGAAATTGCGTAATATTCCGCCATATCCTGTTTTCGTTCCATTCTTTGAAAGTGAATTAGAAAATGAGTTTAGAGAAGACACATAAAAGTAATTGAGAAATTCCCTCATTTATGGGATAAAAAACGAAATCTACATAAAGATAAAATAGCTGTTAATGAAATATACCTACTGGTAATTGATTGTCCCATGTATATGGAAGATGGTTTTTTGATTCTTTAAATTTCCAGTTGTCGAATGTTTGGAACTAGGGGAGTCCATCGGACTGGAATATATGAGAGAGAAAAGAACGATAAGGTTCCTACCTCCAGGTTCTGGGGCTTATATCTGCAAGTGGCCTCTCTATGACAAATTAGGTTTTTTAGATGGATCCATTGTGACTGGAAAGTTGCTCAATTATTTGAATTTTTCTTTATAATGAATGTGTCATTGCAGCTTCAAAAAGGTAAGTTGCAGAAATACAGTCTGGAGTTGCAAACTTTTGAACTTCCAAGGAAAGATAGGTTGACGTTCCTTTGGACTCTTTAGTGGCTACCTGTAGCACAATTGGGAAAAGCCCTGACTCCTTCAATCAAACAAGAAATGATTCAAATATGAATAAGGAAGAATATCACTTTGGGATGTCTACATCCCAGATTGAACAGTATACCTAGTTATGGAACAAAAATTCGGTCTACAAATTTCAATGCGTAGAATGAGAATCTACAGTCCAAATGAGGCGGCTCTCCAAGGTTTGGGAACTAGGATATGCTACTCTCTGGAGAAAAAAAATAAGCGTATGAAATACCCTATTTCACATTCGAATTTTTTCAGCAAAGATTCCCATTTTCTATGAAAATCTCAACTTGATAATATAAAAATTTTATGTCATATATTCCTCAATTGCAAGTGAGTTATTTCATGAGAAATAGAAATAGTTGGTGTGAAAATTGTCGAAGAAGGTAGCGAAGGGTGTGAAGGTGACATTTTGATGGTGATTGTGTTCCTGTTATTTATGATTTTGAAGGATGAGGTTGAGACATTAGCATGACATTATTATCGAACTTTAAAGGTTCATAACTTCTAGATTCGGACCTCGAATTTGTGTTCAAATGAGATTTGTTGGTTACTTAATTCTGGGAGTTTATCGGTTGGTTTATCGCTATTGAGTTTCGACATTTCGTCAACATCTCAGTTGGCATTTTGAAGAATTTTACTGCTCCTACTTGGTGCTAGCAACTGTTATTTGAAATAATTCTGCCAGTTTTTAGTTTCTTGGTCGTAAATTTTAGCCGACAATTTACGACCGAGAAACTATTAAAAAAATATTATTTTCTACAATAATCCATTCAAAACTTATGAATGTTGGACGAACTGAAGCTGAATATGTTACATTCTCAAATATTCATTCTAATAACACTATGAATAAACGATATCTGATATTACTTCTTACTCGTTTGAAAAAATCTGAGGATATCTGAATTGATCTCTTTAATCCAATGCCCTCTTTTGTGAAGATTCTTTCTATGAATGAATTCAAAAGATACATTTATTGATGCTATTTGTATAGAAGTTCTTGGGTTAACAGATCATTCTTATTATAACAAACATTTTGAGATCTCTGATTTGCCTAGAGGTGGAACAGATTGCTTCCTCAACCCAGTTCGGATATGTAATAACTTGGTCCTGTTATGTTTGTGTGAATGGAGCATCCTGTATATATGTACTCTTCGAAGAATAAATAGAACAGAATTGAATCAGATCATTCGAAAAAAAAGTTCTCGCCTTCTGACAATAATTCGATAAATCACTAAATATATCTTGGAAGTACGGCCTAGCCAACATTTTCAGTTTCCGTCTCACCAAAATACATAATTGCAAATGATATTACTTCTCATTTCGACTCGTTTTTATCAATTAGAAACAATTTCTGAATTCTCAGTGTTTTTGAGGAGATATTGAGTGTCACAAGGAATATTGAGATTAATGGAAGGAGTAAGATTTTTGGTTATTAGCCTAACACAAACTGGAAAAATAGGAATTAATATTGGAATCAATACAAGTGTAGAAGGGCAGATTTCAAAGAAATAATTCATGCCCAACAAAACAATGATATTCTAACAGTACTCAGGAACTTTCATGTAATTGAGCACCTGTCATACTATATGAGCACAGAAGTAGCTTTTTTTACCAGAATGAATCAGAAGCCTATGACTGTAACACATATACCAACAAAGTATTTTCATAATCATGATATTTTTTATGGGAGATTTGTCTTCTTTATCAAGAGGAGAACAAGCAAAAACAACCTTCATTATTCTCAGACAGAAAAAAAAATACCTCAAATCCCTTCGACAGTAGAGGTAGAAAGTATTCATGATGATGATGAGAAAAATGCCAGTGTCAGTGATCAATGATTTTTGACGTCTCAGGCTGAAATTAATCACTCAATGTCAATGCAAATGCAAACTTCTACCGTGGCAATATCAATATTTTGTTCAGGAATCATCTGGAAGACAGAAAACAATTTGTTTCAATTGTATATAGTGCAGGTTCCTCAAAACTGTGAAATGTGGTGTTCCTCAAGGATTGATTCTTGTTCCAATCATTTTTCTGATATTTATAAATTCAATATCAGAATTGCACTCGATCGAATCAAGTTTTTCGCAGATGATATTACAATTATATATTCTGGGGAGGAAGTACCCGAAATACAATCTGCCGTTAAACATGATCTGAACATGATTTGTCTTTGGTTGAACGCAAATAAATTAATGTTCAGTGTTTCAAAATCATGAATAATGTTCATAACAAAATGGTATATTACAACAAATTCTCTGTCAATCATAGAATTCGAAAATTCAATTGTCAAATACACATCGAATACTAAATTCATAGGATTACATATTAATGAAACCTCATCGTGGTCAAATGACATGAACCGTCTCAGAAAACAAATATCACCTTTAATAGGAGTCCTACATAGAATCAGATAATATATCTTAATATTTGAAAATCATATATTTCAGTTCAATTCAATCCAAATAAGAGTACCTGATTTCTATGGGGGGAACAGCAAAAATATCTATTATGAAGCCACTTCAAACTCTTCAGGATGAAGCAATAAAATGCATTTATAGATTGCTATTCACCGAACCTTCTATTAATATATATAAACCTGAAAATTTATTGAACCTTCAATCTTTATATCGATTGAAAATAAGCTATTCATTCATTTTGTTGAAACTGGTGAAAAACATTCAGCCTTAGTTTTCAATCAAAATTCATATACTCATGATCATGGGACAAGATATGTCAATGACCTAAATTTATTGCGATCCGAGTCTAATTTTGGTAAATCATCGATATTTCATCAGGGAATAGAAATATATAATGAAATACCCCGTAACTTGAGAAATACTACGTTGAATAATAAATTCACAAATGAGTTGAAACAGACCTATATATTGAACCAATAGCATAAATTTGATTATCTCTTTCACCATTTTTTTCAGTATAAGTATTGATTCGTCATCTTATCAATGATACTTCGATTTTTCCCTGTATTTATTTCACATATTGGTATATCGTACATAATTTTGTATTCGAAATATTGTAAACGAAAGTGTTTTTCGGGATTCATAAAGTGAATTGAATTGAGAAACTACAAGAAATCTAACTCCCAATTAAATTTTTCACCTCTTCTTTCCAGAGGAAGATGACAGGGCAGACCTTTCGCTCCAAGGATGATTTGATAGACAGAACGGGAATATTTCACATATTGGTAATTTGTACATAGTTTTGTATCCCTCTACAAACAAAAGTGTTTCTTGGGATTGATAAATTGAATCGAATTGAGAAAGTCAAAGAAATCTAACTCCCACTTAAAGTTTTCAACTCTTGTCTCCAGAGGAAGGTGACAGGGCAGACCTTTCGCACTAAGGATAATTTGATAGGCAGAACGGGAACATTTCACTAATTGGTATATTGTACATAATTTTGTATCCCTCTATAAGCACTAGTGTTTTTTGGGATCAATAAAGTGAATTGAATTGAGAAACTACAAGAAATCGATCTCCCAATTAAATTCATCAGCTTTTCTCTCCAGGGGGAGGTGACAGGGCAGACCTTCC
>JAVJAQ010000788.1:0-94220 GCA_032362365.1 Zygogramma bicolorata
GAGACAATTGTGACGACCGGGTATCGTTGGTTGGCAAAAAGGCGAGCGGTCCTTGAGATGTTAAATACCCAGTCGCACATGATTAATTTTAGTTCGTGAATTCTTGGTGGAAATAATAACAATTGGCGGAATTTTCAATAGGTTTTAATTGGTTTATGATAAGCGGCATCTCGAACATTCAGTTATACAACAAATGAAGCAGGAAATACATAAAGTGCAAAGTTGATGATTCCGTAACACAAAATACGTCGACAAGTCAATAGAGCTCACATAATTTCGTTCATCACAATCTCGTACAGACATGGTACATAAATAATCAGATCATCGCTTCGGCTTTAACGGCTAGACTTACATAACATTTTGAAGAGCGATTCCGGTACACTTCAGTTTAACGTTTAGCATTTCTAGTGATTGATTTATTACTGCATCGCGTTTTTGTTTAAATCACTGTCTACTGTTTGGTACATAATACTTGATCGTTCACTTTGTTACTATATTATATTACTGTTACTGTATTACTCTTTCCATAACACTCTATTCCAATACTATGATACTGGAATACTCTGATACTGGAATACTATGAATTTGCAAGTGCGAATGCTTTTATACCCCCCTCGAACAAAGAACATTCTTCGTGAGTTGCGAATTACGCAAGCTTCAGCAAGTGCTTAGAACATCTGTCCCCATTAAATTTTATGGGTTTCAAAACATCGCATAAATAAGTCGTAAAGATTGCGACATTATTTGCCTCGAGTTTGCCAATCGAGGTCAACACGTGTAAATTTTCAAGAGTAGGAATTCCCCACCATATTCTCCAAAGTTGCGATCTTACTTCCGTTCTATTTCTCGTGTGTTGATCTGAAGGTAAGGATCGAAAATTTTAATATTCTGTATAATTCTATAATACAGACTTCATTGAATATTTCTGCCAATTGTTGAAATTTTGATTTAGAATCAATTATGCAAGCGTTTCTGGATTTCTTCAAAAGTGTTAATACTTAACTATGATTTTGAAAATATAAACAAAATTTTCCTGTTTGTTTCACTTGAGTGAATACATAGTTTAATTTGAAGGTTCAACATGAACGGATTTTGAAACGAAACTTAATTAGAAAGCTTTTCCTTGAATGAAGACTTTATGGAATCGAGTATTTTTTGTGAATTTATTTCCTTTGTTGACGGTGGCACCACACAATGCAGTCAGAAAATATAAAAGAACTAATTCTGATAATCATTTTCAATTTTACAAGGAAATGCGTAATTATATTAATAAAGCAGTCAGAAGAGAGAAGAAAGCATTTTTTTCAGCAACTGAATAACACTGACAGATATGGAATGTGGAAAACACTCAAGAATAATAAAATTATAAACGATAAATCTAAAGATCTGCCAAATGAACTCAAAAATGTAGATGAAGTCAATAATTTTTTGATAAATTCAATTCCAGCTAGATCACCACCTCCTGAACTCTTGCAATTTTATAGATCCAACTCCTTGGTTGAAAATCAATTCATATTTCAGAAGGTGAATGATCTTTTCGTATATGAGACTATCTCTAAAATCAAAACCAACGCAATGGGATGTGACTTTTTGAATATTAAACTCATTAAACTATGTTGCCCCCATATCATTCCATATATCACTCATATCATCAATACCTGCCTAACAGAAAATGCATTCCCAGAAGTATGGAAAAAAGCTGTCGTCAAAGTAATTCCGAAAAAAACAAATCCGACGGAGTTGAAAGATTTAAGAGGTCTTAGCATTCTCCCTGTTCTCTCCAAAGTAGCCGAGCGAGCAATGGAAGTCCAGTTGAGAAAACACCTCACAGAATATTCTCTGTTACCTTCAGTACAATCCGGATTCCGCAAGGGATATAGTTGCACAACTGCTTTACTTCAAGTTACAGATGACATATTCAGGGCAAAGGATCAAGGATTATCTACTGCATTGGTTTTACTTGACTTCAGTCGCGCTTTTGACACCATTAATTATGAATTGATGCTGGAAATATTTCACTATTTGGGACTTTCACTCAATTCTATAACTCTGATGAAGTCATATCTTTATGATAGGCAACAAAAGGTTCAGATAGATGACGCTAACTCTACATATTTGACGTTAAATTCGGGAGTACCACAAGGATCCATTTTAGGTCCTTTGTTATTCACAATGTATACAGCAAATCTAGTTCAATGTTTACAAAATTGCTCAATTCACTTGTATGCAGATGATACCCAGCTCTATTATAGTTTTCCTCAACATGAAGTGCACAATGCATCCATGTTGATTAATAAAGACCTCGAGTCTTTTGTCAAATCTGCTGGTGATCATGGCTTACTAATTAATCCCTCAAAATCAAACATGATGGTGTTCACGTCTCGAAATAATAATAGAATCGAGAGTGAGATTGATTTGCAAATTAATAATAACTCTCTTACATTGGTCCAGGAAGCAAAAAATCTTGGTGTCTTACTAGATGTTAATATGAGATTCGAAAAACACGTTAATAAACTCATACAACGAGCGTACTCCTCAGTTAAACTAATATATGGCAGTAGACATCTCCTTCCATCCTCAGTTAAATCCACGCTGTGTGAGACACTTGTTTTATCACTATTCAATTATGCAGACATCCTATATGGTCCTAATCTAACGAACACGTTCAAAAACAAGATACAGAAAGTACAAAACTCGTGTCTCAGGCTTATTTATGGAATTCGGAAGAGAAAAGGTATTTCTCATAAACTTCGCGAAGCATACTGGTTGAACATGGAAAATAGGAGAGTTCTTCACAGTGCTTGTCTATATCATAAGATTTTAATAACAAAGGTACCCTCTTACTTGCATCGCAAAGTCACACATAGAACTGATGTCCATAACTTGAACATAAGATTCAAGGGAACTCTCACACCACCCTCTTTCAGAACTCAAAAATTTAGACGATCCTTCAGCTATCAGATTACTTCATTGTATAATGTAATTCCCACACATCTCAAAAAAGAAAGTTTGGGGAATTTCAAAAAAATGTTCAAAAAGTATTCATTTGAAACAAAACAATAGAATAAACTTCTATATTTTTCTTTCCTCTTTTTCCTTTATAGATGAATATTAAAATATTAACATATTATAATATCAGGCATACTATTCTGAATATGTGTATGTATATATGTGTATATTTTATTTCTTATAATATATGAATGTGTATAATATTGGAAGGCACATATGTGGAGACATATTGGAGGGTTAAGTGGAAGAACAATTCATCTAGAGGAGTGTTCTCTGAATGAATTGAACTTCGCCCTTTATTTTCACTAAACATGTTTTGTACTTTTTCTGTTATTTCTATCATCTGGAAAATAATAAAGACGTATATTATTATTATTATTATTATTATTAAATAAATATGGTTGAACATCTAGAATAGTTGGATGATCAAAATGAATCATGTGTCTATGCTTATATTCTATAAGGACTGTGCGGTTTTTCATATTTATTTTCTTAGAGTGTCTTATGTGTTCTGAAATTCGTATTTCAAGACACCGTTCTGTTTTACCAACAGGTCAAACAGGACGGTATCTGGACAGCTTCCACAATTCAATTTGTACATTATGTTGGATTGTATGTCTTGTGGTGTTTAATTTTTATATTTTGAGAAAAAGTTCTTCCCAACTGTATTTTCATTTGAGGAAGCCACTTTCATTTGTTCGTTACTGAGTAGCATTCCAAGTTTTTCAGATGAATTTTCTATGAATGAATAATTCAGCGTTATCGGATAGATGTAGCCATTCATTTGTTTCATGTCGTTTATGTTGGTTGTTTGTCTCTGAAAAAAAATTGTTGTTGAGGTTTTTTTATTTTCAATTATGTATATGAGTGATATGTCCGTTTGTTTTTGAAATGTTTATGAGGTTAAAACGGAAAAAAAAACTTTTTCGGTGAGTATTTTGATTGAGAATTCATCATTTCTTCGTTAAATTGAAACTTTAATTGTGGGAGGTATATTTATAGAAATTCATTGTTACAGAGCCTAGATAAAACTTATTGAATTCGAAACGTCAGCAAGGAAACAATTGATTTTTTTTATGGAAATTGATTTTATTAGATCACTAAACCAGTCAAATGTTTACGGATTATGTTCGACAGATTTTGAGGATATTTGAAGTACTCCGAGCCATTTTCATCAAGATGGCAGATCCAAGATGGCGAAGGAGTTCCGTAATTATGGTTCGATTCGATTCAAAATTGGAACGGAACGGAAAGGCATGCGTTGCAATGAATATGAAGAAAAAAAAGTCATTAATATAATCACCGGCTCTGGAAACCGAAATAAAATCGGACCCTCATCATATTGCTTGGCAGCCATATTGATCACTATCATTACTCAAAAAAACATTCATGATATAATTCATGAAACTTCTTTCAAAATGATTTTTGAATGTTAAATATTTTTCATACGTTCACCATTTCAAAAACGGACTGGAGAAAATGAAATATTTTTCCTAACCCCATAAAGATTTATATCTGTATGAAGATTCCTTGAATGAAAAACACGAGGGTGCATGCGCTTGTTGTATTATATATTACAGGCACCCCACGTTTTTTGTTGAAGGAATCTGTATGGGAATTGAAAAAAGTCATTAATACTTTTCAGTCTGTCTTGAAAACATGGTATATTGAAAAATATCTAGTAAATGATAATTATTTTCTGCTTTTCAGTCTTGTGTCGGGTCTACGAAATCTTGTAATGATTCGAGCTTACCCAAAAAACTCCCACATACCAATTTTGAATGGAATCGAACAATAATCACAAAATTCGTCAGCCGTCTTGAATTCATGAATTAAAACAACATTCGTAGTCCCCGAAAGCCCCCACACACAAATTTTGAATAGAATCGAACCATATTCACAAAAATCGGTCGCTATCATAGAGTAACAATTTCTTTTTACCCAGATACAAATTTCGTTATGCATTGTCAGCCACTTCTGAGCTTTTGGCCAAATTTCTAGTATCTAGCTCATTGGGAAGTTTAAAATCGATCACAAAATTCCACTCGAATAATTATATGTGATAAAAACATGGTGATTAAATATCAGAGGATACTTTTGGAGAAATATGGCGTAATGAATTGACACCAAAATTATGAACACTTGACAAATTTCGAGTCAATAGGAAAACTAAAAGTTTGTCAAATGTCACTTGCAATATTTCCCAGTAACAGTTAGGTAGAGAGAAACCGATGAACCGAAAAATACGTCGAAAAAAGCAAGTCAAGAAAGCATTATGGTCGTGGAATTTACTCATCCGTATTTTGGTGCTGTCATCTCTATTTATGGTGAAACGGTGTTGATGTTTCCTGCATTGAAAAAATTCTCGCGAGAGAACTTTCGACCTGGAATCAAGAAAATGCAATGTTGCCATTTTCGGAGGTGACGGCATACCCTCTGATTAACAGAGGTGACAGCGTCAAATATGTTACCTTGAATGTGTGCAACCACCAAGATGACACCCAAACATATAGCTCTAGCCAAATCCATCCACCACCTAACTAAATCGAAACATATTCTAACACTGTTCAACAATCTTGGACACTGTGTTAGTTACGAAGCAATGAAGGCAATAGACGTTGATATTGTGAAGTCAATTTCACGTGATGATGTTGATAAAAAAATACACCTAAAAATGTCGTACGCGACAAAAAAATGTTACTTTTTCAAAAATCAATGCTGAAACAGAACTTTTTATTGCCGGTAGATACGAAAACTCCAAGAAATGCTTCGAGCTCCAAGGTGATAGATCTTGATATTGTAGGATGTTCAGCCATATTTTTCATGCTGTTCGTGAAGGAATTGAACAAGTAATTGAGAATTAGGCAGATACTGATGTTTTGGTACTCAGCATCCACTTTTGGCATGAGCTATCGAATATTGGTTGTCGAGGGATTTGGTTCGAATGATCGGTCAAGAAAAGACTTATTCAAGCTGTCATTCAGTAGCTGAAATATTTGGCGAAAAAAAATTGTAATTTTTACCCGCGTTACATGCTTGAACGGGTTGCAACACGACAAGCCGATTAGCGACTAAGAAGCAATGTATAAGTGCTGCATTCGATGAATTCGTCGATGCTCTTTTTATTTATGCAAATAACTGTGAAACTCCGATCCATTTAAATTACATTGAAAAAGTATGCACTTCTCGAACTAATATCTTCTAATGTATCTAAAATTATATGCACTTCTGATGCTTTGTATCTTCATTGCTTGAAGGCTGCAGCTCAAACAGATCTGTGGAAAAATATCTGAAAACCAATACATGAGCCTCTGAACTTTCTTCAATTCGATTATGAAAGAGGAGATGGAAAGTTGTATCCGGTGCAAATGGCAAAACCACCCGAATCCTTCGATCAAGCCTTGCAAATATAATGCTGAATGCAGGACGATGTATTGCACTTGCAAAAAGCGGAATCAGTTGTACTTTCATTTGCAAATGCATCGGAAATAATTGTCGAAACTCACATGAATGAAAGCAAAATTTTGTTATTTTTCATTGCATATCAATATGTAAACCACTTTTTTCAGTATTGAATTTGTACTGTATTATGATCATGCCGTTTTTTTCAAAACCTCACCCAAACAACATGTTGATAGTCAAAAACTATTTTTGTTTTTCACAGCTACAGCGATGGAACCGAAAGCTCTTATTATAAGGCCGAAAAAAAACTGGACCATTATTCCGTCCGGCAACCTCCACAATGTCATTTATTGAGTCTTTCTCAACTCAAAATATTCAATCAGAATGAGGTCATCGGTTTTTGCAAACGGAATGTTTCGCAGCGCTTGCACTAATATTCAAGAGCTTTGTAGGCACTATTGTGGAGTTAGGTTACTTCATATCTGTGAAGGAAATAATAATGGAAAATTATTTAGGAATGTTATCTTTATTCATACAACTCTTATACTGAAATTGAGGAATAGTGAACTTCTACAAATGTGGTAAACTATCCTAGAAAGCATGATAGTCCTTCTTTAGGGATACTTTGAGGCTCATGAGACGATGAAATTTCTCATTTCTTATGGGTATAGGATTGGGATACATCAGTGGCAAGTCATTATAATCCCAAATTTTCTTATCTTCCCTGCTGAATCTGCATGGTAATTTTTTCCAGGTCAGATTTCATGGCAGATTTCATACATGATGCCATTTTCGTGAAAATTTTTGAAAAAAGTGTGATCCAGGTACTTTACTGTGTAGGGTTTTGGACTGATACGGGCAGTTTCACATACTTCGACATAATCCGCGGAAACGTTGATGATCATCTTCTTAAGTTTTCTCTCGGTTGTGGAATGCATTGAGTCGCACTCCATTTGTGTATGCCTTTTTTCTAATTGATTTACTTCTATAATTACATTTGTTCGTTTGGCAAGGTTAAAGAGAGCACTAGAAAGAAGAGCATTTCGATTTTGGCATGTAATTATTTTATCAATGCGATCTTTTTCGGGTAGGACGTGGGTTTCTAGGAATTGATAAATGATTGAAGCAAACGTATTTGAAGACAGACTTGCGTTCCCTTCATGCCATAGAAAGCAGAACCCATCTTTAGTTTCCAAATTGAAAATTGTGAAATTATGTACTATCAATTTCGTTTTATAATATAAAGAGGAAACGTTGGATTCAAAGCTCAAAATAACTGACTGCAGATCCATTGTAAAAACCTCCGTGTTTATTAAAGTTGCTGGGCAACGATTTGGTTTTTTAAAAATTTCGTTTATTCTTAAAAGGAATACAATTGCTCGTTAGCTGTGCTGGATCAAATGTAAAAATCGGACATTAAAGCGCCCTCGCGTTTATATCAGACAAATAATGCAAAATCAGCGTCTACGAGCTATGATAAACACTTGGATTATTACAATGGATGGTAGATGGTATTCATTATGAATATATAACTCCTCCATCCTTAAGATGGAAATAATACGTCTGTGTTATTTTCAGAACAATGATTTGGTTCTAATTGAATATCATTTTCTCGAGTTGAATGTCGAGTTGAAAATAATTTCTTTGAATTGGATATCTGTTGTCTGAAAATCAACAGTAACAATAAAACGATAAATATGATGCAAATTGAATATAGAATATACCTAATGCGAAGAATTTTCCTCTTGTCGTCGTAGTTCAAGTAGCTGAGTTTTTTCGGCTATCTTCTGGAGATGACTGATGTCGTCCAGGTTGATTTTCTCTAGCGTATACAGGGGTGGACTTCCTCTTGAGGTTGTCTCGAGAGTGTCCAGTCGTGGTAGTTGAAGTGGTGTTTCTTCAATAGTAGGGGCGTCATCGCTATTGATTTTTAATTTGCAATGGTAGGGGATGTAGGTATATTAGTTGTGGTTGAGTAATTTCGTCGTAACCATTCTCTTGACAAATTTTTTCAATATGAATTTGCTTAAATGGTATAGCAATTATATATGCATTTGTTATTGGTTCAACGATTTCTTTTTGTATTTGGATTTCTGTTGTTTGGCATCTGGTAGTTAGTTGTCCCATGAGAATTTCAGGAATACAGTCGTTATTCGAAATTTGGTTTCCGATGTACTGGATGCAGTTTTCTTCAATTTTTATGCAGGTTTCATCGGCATGATGGTGATATGTCGAGTTTAACAAGATATAAGGTTTCAAGGGTGAAATGCTTTTGTTTGTGATAGGGATAGGATAGAGATGGAAAATCTCATAAATGTTTTCCTGGAGTATCTGAAGATGAACAATGAACAGAATTATTTCATTACTGTAACGAATTTCTGTTTATAATGATTCATAATATGATTTAGTATTATCGAAAAATGGCAATCCATTTTTGTATAGAGAGAACGTTATTTTTGTTAGTCTTCAATGCATCAATTGATAATATAGAACCATGAACTATATGAAGTTCGGCAAATAATATTGAATTTTCGATATTATCTAAAAGGGACAGCATATTTTGACTATCAATGATCAATGTATCTAGTGAATTTTCTAAACGTAGAAATAATGTATATTTATTTAGGCTTTGAACAATACTTTGAATTTGTTTTTGAATTATTTTTTGATTTTTTGCTATTTCCTTTGAATTTTGAATTGTTTCATTCATGGAATCTTGAGTTATAGATGAATAATTTTTCAAGTCATGATGTAAATTATTTTGATTTTCGGACAGTGTTGCAAGAGCATTATCATATCGTTCACCGTCTTCATCATCTAAAGTGCCAAACAGCCATTTATGAATTCTACCTCCTACATTCATGAGTCCTCTTTTATGTGTTTATATTCTTGAGATTTTATATTATTAGTTTATTTATAATTTGTTCAAGGAGATAGTTTAAATGTTCATCTATGTTGAAGTTGAGGGTTGTTCGTCTTTTATTGAGACTAATTTTCATTGTCCTGATTGTCTCTGATCTTTGTGAAGGTTTGTCAATTTAGTCAATCTAGGATTTGATGAAAGTTTTTTTTTTTTTTTTTTTTTCTCGTCAAGGGAAAAAAGAGGTTGTTTTTTCCTTCTCCTCCTCTTTTTTTCCTTTTCTCCTTTTTTTTTTTTTCTTTTTTTTTTCATTTTCTTTACACTGTTTTGTTTTTTTTTTTTTTTTTTTCTTTTTTTTTTTTTCTTTTTTTTTTTTTTTTCCTCCCCCCCTTTTGGGTTTTTTTTTTTTTTTTTTTTTTAAATAGTTTTTATTTTTTTTTTTTTTTTTTTTTTTCTTTTTTTCTTTTTTTTTTTTTTTTTTCCTTTTTTTTTTTTTTTTTTTTTTTTTTTTTTTTTTATTTTTTTTTTTCTTTTTTTTTTTTTTTTTTTTTTTTTGTTTTTTTTTTTTTTTTTTTTTTTTAGATTTTTTTTTGTTTTATTTTTTTTTTTATCCTTATTCCATTTTCCTTGTTGGTTTCTTTTTTTTTTTTTTATTTTTTTTTTTTTTTTTCTTTTTTTTTGTTATGATTTTTCTTCCTTTCTTTTTTTTTTTTTTTTTTTTTTTTTATTTTTTTTTTTTTTTTTCCCCAAACTCTTCTTTTTTTTTTTTTTCCCCTCCCTTCTTTTTTTTTTTTTGTTTTTTTTGGGAGGAAAAAAAAATTTCTTTCTCTTTTGTGTGGGGGGGGGGGGTTATATCCATATAAATATGTTCGAAAGGATATTTCATATTTAGACTTTTGACAATCCTCACATGTATTGATATAATCACGTATATCAGTTATCATATTGGGCCAATAATATTTTCGTGAGAGGGCTGTATTTCCTCAAGAGTCATCTTCCTGTTATCTATAATAATGCGGTTGTGCCTCAAGAAGGCTTTCTTGCCTGCTTTCCTTGCCTCAGTCAGGAAGGGAACTAATTTCTTTCTTGTTGCCATCACTTCAGCTGAGTAGTTTTCTGTGACCGCGTATGGTGATTCTTTCAGGCGCCTTGCGTTGCCGAGTATTTCTTGCTTTTTCAGAATTGAGTTCAATTGAATCAATACTGGTCGCGTTCTTGTTTCGTTCTTCATCCCTATTCTGCGTGAGTCCCGAATTTGTGAGTCGTTCAGGGTAATCTTCATAATTGAGTTCACTATTGATATAACATCCCCCTGAAGTTTTTCGCTCGAGCAGTTTTCTTCAGTTTCCGGAATTCCATAGAATATGACATCGGAACGCCTCTGTTGATTTTCCATAAATAGAACTTTTGCTTCAAGATCGCTGACCTTTTTTTTCAGCTCCTTGTTTTCTTGTTGGACCATTCTCACACTGTTTTCAATTTCTTGTATGTCCGTTTTTATTTCGTTGACGGTTTTTCAATAAAAGATCGAGTTTTCGCTCCATATAAATGTAGAAGTAAATTGAATTTGATGCTAGTTATGTAGCGACCGTTCCCAGAGTTCTGCTGCTCTCATGGAAACATGATATGCTGACAGTGGATTTCCACGAATCCGTTATCTGGACTCTCAGAGCGACAAGACCACTTTTCTGTTATATTTTATTCATTCCATTTGTAACTCTTGTTAGAGAAAGTCGTCTCGAACTTGTTCTTTGTAAAATGAATATTTTTTAAAAAGACAAACTTCCGTCCCAAGTATTTAATTGGCGCAGTCGGTAGGATTTGTGCAGTGCGTTAAAAGAGTTTTTCTTCGCAACTTGGAGTTTCAACCCTTAAGCACAAATTCGACGAAAATCGTGATCCATCGAGGATTGAACCGGACGGACCAAGAGACGACCCTACCACTAGAGGCTACGAGGAATCGCAGAAGAAGGAACCGGAAACTACAAGATTTGGGACCACCAAAATACCTGTAAGTGCCAAGTTTCCTTTTTGCCTTTACTGAACCCTCTGCATAAGGATTTCGGTGAAGATAATTTAGGGCAGTTCATCGCGAACGAAACCAGTGTCTATTCTAGACGATTAATTTTAAGAAATCAATTTTGTGAAACGAAGCGAATTCAAAGTAATCGATAGTCAATAAATACAGATTTTATTGATTGAAAGATCGATTCATGAACGAATTAGATAATATTTTAAGAAGATTGAGTAATTTATCAGTTCAAGAAAACTCAGTTTTTGACGAGAATAGTACAGAAATTCCAGAAATGGCTCAACAACAAGTACAACCCGTTCAAGTTCAAATGAACTGGAATCTATTCAAGTCTCGACTGAATAACCTCAAACCTTTTGATGGCGATAGTAACGCATTGAATAAATTTATTGATAGGTGTGATTCATTAATTAATACCTATAGAACTTTTAATGATCAATCTTTGAACGAACACATATTTGAATGTATACAGGAAAAATTAATTGGAAAAGCAGAGTATATGGTTGAAAATCGATCAGAACTCAATAATTGGGAAAGTTTGAAGAACGCTCTGAAACAATGCTTTTCAGACCGTAGAGATATAGATTGTCTTGTTCTAGAACTAACGAGAAGCCGTCCTCATAAAGGTGAAGACTTGCTTAGTTTCGGAAGTAGGTTACAATTGATCAGAAGTAGTGTGGTACAGAGGATTAGTAATGATATAACCCTATGTCAAAATGAAAAACTCTACCAAATTTCACATTATGATAAGGTTGCACTCAGTACATTTATTGCTGGCTGCTCAGGCATGCTCAGAAATAATTTACATCTTAAAAGACCCATTTCTCTTGAAGACGCTATGGCATACGTAAATGAATACGAAAATTTCGAAAAACTTTATGGTACCGTGCAAGAAACTCATAAACCGAAATTTATTGCCCCCACCAACAGGCAGACATATATGACCAACGCACAAACGAACATTCGACCATCAATACCGAATCACTTCCAAAGACAATTTAATCAACAAATAACCAATCACCCAAATACCAATTTTTCTAATCCAAACTTTTCTCCGAGACCTGTTTGGCCCAATCAGCCGATAAATATTCAACCAAGGCAATTACCTCCTCGAAAATTCCCAACTAATCGTGAAGTGTTTGGCCCACCACAAAATGCATTCAAGGCGAAACAGACTCCACCAAATCAATTGCCAAAACCTGAACCCATGTCAACAACTTCTAGGAACCCCACTAGAATGTCCCACCAACAAATTCCACAATTTCGACATGAACAAAGACCGAATTTCAGAAATCAATACGGTTCGAATCAATTCCAAAATCAACCTAGATTTTTCCAACAAAATCAGAAACCAAATTTTATATCTGAAGAATTGTTTTCGAATGAATATGAAGAACCGATTGAATATCATGACCAAACTTATGACCAGTATCAATACTATGAAAACCCCAATTTTGACGAATTTCCCGATCAAAACCAATATCTTATAAACGATATCGATCAACAGCAAAACGTTGTCTCGAATGATAACATCACAGAATTCGATGAAACTGTAAATTTTCAGGCAACAAGCCAACAAGACCAATCGACTTAGCAGAAATTAATCTCTCATGTAATAATGCTCTACCTTATGTAGAAATAAAAAATCCAAAATTAAAATTACTAATCGATACAGGAAGCTCTCGATCGATAATCAAGCCCATAATAGTCGAAAAATTATTTCCAGATAGAATATATCACTCTAACACAATAATAAAAACAGCTATTGGTAGTCAAAATGTAAGATATCAAGCTTCGATACCGGCATTTTCAGAATTCAATACAGACTATCAGATTGATTTTATTCTATTCGATTTTCATGACTATTTCGATGGTGTCTTAGGATTGACAGACTTGATGAACATGAATTTGAATATCGATTTAATCAATAAAAAATTGATAGGAAAAAATACTGAAATACCTTTCAAATTCAGACAACCATCCGAATTCAGTGTTTCTTTTTCAGTAAATCCTTTAGAAAAAACTATAAAGAATCTACCAGTGAGTATATATGAAGGAGAAATTTTAACAGTCGAAGGAACTATGAATAATCTAATAGTTCCACAAATATTGACTATTGCTAAAGACGGATACGCTCCGATCGAAATTCAAAACCCAACCAATGAAACAATATCGGTAAAACTATTGGAGCCCCTACCAGTCAATCATTTCGAATCCTCAACCTACGAAGTATTCACTCTCGAATCCTTCATTAATCCCGACATATCAACAAATGACCATTCCCAATCAATCGCGAATGAAGTGAAAATTACAGACTTGATTCGTGTTGATCATATGAACTCAGAGGAAAAAGCCGCAATAATCAAAGTATGTAAAGAGTATTCTGATATCTTCTTCAAACCAGGCGACGAATTGACTTTTACTTCAAAAATTAAACACGAGATAAAGACAACTGACGAAATACCTGTTCACACAAAATCATATAGGTACCCATACATCCACAGACAAGAAGTCCAACGCCAAATCAACGACATGCTCGAAAAGAACATTATTCGACCTAGCTGTAGCCCGTGGTCATCCCCCATTTGGATCGTGCCCAAAAAACTCGATTCATCAGGTAAACAAAAATGGAGGATAGTCGTTGATTATCGCAAAATCAATGAAAAGACAATAGGAGATCGATACCCACTCCCCAATATTAACGATATATTGGATAAGTTGGGACGTGCTCAATATTTCACGACTCTCGATTTGGCAAGTGGTTTTCACCAAATCGAAATGGCTCAAAATTCAATCGAGAAAACAGCATTCAATGTTGATCATGGACACTACGAATACTTGAGAATGCCTTTTGGTCTGAAAAACGCACCATCGAGCTTTCAGAGAGTAATGGATGAAGTTCTCAAAGACTTGCAAAACAAAATCTGCATGGTCTACATGGATGATATTATCATCTTCAGCACTGGTCTTCAGGAGCACATCCAAAACCTCAAATTGATATAAAATCATTTCTAGGACTTTTAGGCTATTATCGGAAGTTTATAAAAAATTTTGCCAAACTTACGAAACCGATGACCAAATGTCTTAAGAAAAACGAAAAGGTAGAACATACGAAAGATTTTATTGATTGCTTCAATTCCTGCAAATCAATACTCACATCTGAACCTGTATTAGCATACCCTGACTTTGAAAAACCTTTTGAATTAACTACAGACGCATCAAACTATGCTATAGGTGGTATATTATCCCAAAATGGTCACCCTATATGCTATGCTTCCCGGACATTAAACCCAGCAGAAGTGAATTATTCGACAATCGAAAAAGAGCTGTTAGCCATCGTCTGGAGTTGTAAATATTTTCGACCATATTTATTCGGCCGGAGATTTAACATATTCTCCGATCCGATCACTCCAGTGGCTCTTTTCACTGAAAGAACCCAATTCTAGATTGGTACGATGGCGTTTAAAACTCGAAGAGTTTGACTACGTCATAAAATATAAAACCGGCAAGTCAAATCAGGCAGCCGACGCCCTTTCTAGAAACCCCTCTGACGCCGACCTAAACGCCCTTGAAACTTTATCAATTCAAAACAATCCAGGTGACGTTAACGAAATAATCGGAAATTTATTGAGAAATCCCGATGAAATTCCCGAATTAGACGAAACTATTCTTGAAATTCTTGAACCTCCCAAAAATGTACCAAAAATTAATATAATCTCGGATATCCAAATCGTTCCACCAAAAGAAAACCAAGAAAATTCTGACCTCGAAACTGTTCACACTTCACTTGAGAACCCAATATGTAATATTCCCATTTCAGAACGCGCCGTAAATACATACAAAAACCAACTGGTCATTACACTTGGGGACATAGAAAAACCCAAATGTAGAATGGAAAAAGTTTTTGAAAATTTTCGATCGTATGTCACTTTACCAAATAAAAATACTCAAATTAACATCGTCAAATTTCTCAAAGAGAAACATGTCACCGAGGTATCAACGAAATGAAACAATCTTTAAGCTCACGGTTCTATTGGCCGAAAATGATTGATGACATCCAAAACTTCGTCAATAATTGCGAAATTTGCCAAAAGAATAAGTATGATCGGAACCCTCCAATCATCAAATTCAATCTCACACCCACTACGTCGGTGCCATTTGAACACATTCATATCGATACATTCACGATATCGAAAGAAAATTTTACAACAATAATTGATTCATTTTCTCGCTATGGTCAAGCATACCCCTTAAAAGCTCTAACTGGCGTTCTTGTTCTTGAAAATCTTCTCAATTTCATCTCCCATCATGGATTACCATTAAAAATCACAACTGATTCAGGAACCGAATTCAAAAACAAAGAAATAGAGAACTTTTGCAAACTATACCGGATAGAACTCCACTATACAACACCGAAAAATAGCAACTCGAATTCACCCGTCGAAAGATTTCATTCAACCCTGATCGAACACTATCGATGTTTAAATGAGGAAAACAAAAATCTCTCCCCTGATCAGATCATGAAACGTGCTGTATTAGGATATAATAACTCAATTCACAGTGTCACGAAATTCACCCTGTTCGAAGTAGTAAAAGGTCATATAAACAATAATAATCCATTTGACCTCAATGATCATATAATCATTTCAGACTATGTTCAAACTCACAAAGACACAACCCAAAAATTATATCAATCAATACAACAAGCCAATCAACTGACTAAAGAAAAGATCATAGACGAAAGAAATGAAAAACGAAATGAACCCCCAGATTTTTCCAATCAACAAATCGCATACATCAGGACTAAATCACGACAAAAAGACCGACCCAAATTCAAGAAAGGCAAAATACTCAAAGAGACAAACATCAAACTCGAAACTGACAAAGGAACCTATCACAAAAGTATAGCCAGAAAACCTAAGACTAACAAAAAACGTTTGTTACAGGCCGTTAACGAAAATGAAGTTACCAACCCTGTACCTGGTACTTCACGTACTCCGAGTACGATGTGACGAAGACATTCAAATCAATACTATCAATAATCCCATTCTCCCTATTCAATTGGGTGATGCAAAAATTATTTATAGTAAACATACATTTCTTCACTATATCGACTTAAACCCAATAATCAATCAATTGAGCAATCTCGAAATATATCTTAATATAATCAAAAATAATTTTGATAAAGAAAATGTTACCAATCCAATTTCCTATCATGGTCTATCTGAGAATATGCTTCTGAGAACCGAATATCTTATTCAAACCACCCAATTAAAATTAGGCAACCTTCAACCACATATTCGTGTTAAACGAGGTATGATTGATGGAATCGGCAAAATCAATAAATGGCTCTTCGGCACACTTGACGCCGATGACGGAAAGCGTTACGATCAAACCATTGAAATATTGGAGAAAAATCAAGAAAACATCATTCACGAAATGAATCTTCAAACTTCACTTTCAAAACAATTGATCAATCACTATAATAAAACGATTCGAATACTCAATTCAAATCAAGAAGCACTCGAAAATAGCTTGAAAATATTCCAGGTGGCAATCCAAAGAACCATTGCCGATCTCAAAAACTATATTAGCTTTCAAGGTGTACTATCTCAAATCATTTTAGATTGTCAAAATATTATAACATTCATCGATAATATTGAGGATGCAATCACATTCGCCAAATTGAATGCCTTGCATAATTCAATAATATCCAGTTCAGACTTGGAAGAAATGATAAAGTACTTGAGTCAAATTTATGATGAAAACGAAATTCCAAAGTTCGAAAATATCCTGTCATATTATCAATTCTTCGGAACTCAGGTTACATTTTCGAACACAAAATTGATTTTTTCAATTCATGTCCCAATTATCAGAAACGAAATGTTTATGTTTTATCACCTTTACCCTATTATCCAAAACCACCACATTTTCATCCCCAAATATCCCTACTTGGCACGAACAGCTTCGAAAAATCAATTCGAATCGAACGAGTGTCCACTACTAGAGGAAACATATTTCTGCATTGAAGACTACTACCCACAAGACCATTGTACAGCCCAGCTGATCGAAGGCAATTTTACTACAAATTGCAAACCCCTTCCAATCAACGTAGGCGAATCCATAATCGAACAAATCACTCAAGAAGAAGTGCTGATCATCCCTGTGAAAGAAGAAAGAATTTTCTCCAAGTGCCAAGCTGATCGATATATCGAAATAAGCACCCCCGCACTTGTCAAAATCCCAAAAACATGCGAAATCCAAATGGCCCACAAGTCATTCTTCAACAATGTGAAAATTCGGAAAGGAAAACCTCTCATCCTGCCAAAAATCCAAACCAACGATGTGGAGACTCCAAACGGTTACGAAACACGAAATTTCACAAAACTCAACTTGGATGCGATGTACGAACTCAACAACATAGCAAAAGAGTTGAAACCAATTCAAAGGATTAGTATTGCCGAAAAAACCAATAACGCATTGATCTTCGGTATCATCCTGGGATTGATTATAATGGTATTAATCCTAGTGATATCAATCAAAAAGAAGAAGGAAATAGGATCGAAACTCAAATGGTTCAGCCCAAAGAAGACAAAAAAGGAAGAAAATGTCCCAGAAATCGAAATGGTTCCTTCCAGACAAAAATGACTTCAGAATTCCATCATTTTTGGAACTTAAGGAGGGAGGAGTTATGTAGCGACCGTTCCCAGAGTTCTGCTGCTCTCATGGAAACATGATATGCTGACAGTGGATTTCCACGAATCCGTTATCTGGACTCTCAGAGCGACAAGACCACTTTTCTGTTATATTTTATTCATTCCATTTGTAACTCTTGTTAGAGAAAGTCGTCTCGAACTTGTTCTTTGTAAAATAAATATGTTTTAAAAAGACAAACTTCCGTCCCAAGTATTTAATTTGCTGATTTATCAAATTTCTTCTTCGGTTCAGACGAGCGAGCAGGTTAATTCTATGTAGCACTATTTGGGCGCTTGTTTCAATATTGTTTTGTTCTGGATCGAATTGATTCACGTGCTTTCACACTGACTGTCTCGCACCGAATGCAGAATGGCTTTACTGACTACATTTTTGTTCATCTCTTCATATCTTAATCGTTCGAAAACTATTTAAATAATCCCCTATAAGAGTTACGACACTTACGATATAACACAGTCGATTTGCTGGATATGATGTTTGCCAAAACAATTGAACGTGCATCAACCCATGGCAATGAATCTATATATGTATGCCAATGTTGCGACCTGATCAAGGAGAAGGTTTTTCATTACGGCCTTTCATACGATAATATTATTTGTACCTAGGAAATTGTAACCACAGTCTGTTTTCAACTCAGAAGATCTACCTCTTCGTGATTTGAACCGACGTAAAGCCGCCAGGAAAAGCCTCTGACGTCATTTCGGAACATAATTCTAAATGTATTGCCTTTGTGGCATAACATATGAAGGCGCATATATGGAATTTTGATTCCTACAACCTTTATATTTCCCTAGTGAAATTTGAAATGGGCCACAAAAGTCAACCCCGACAATCGAAAACGTACATATATTTGATTAAAATGAAAAGTGATTTTTTTATTTCGGAGAGCGTTAAATTACCAATTTTATGTTCTCTGGAAAATCGAATATTGAAGGTAAATCCAATGCAGTATGATAATATTCGTTTTATCTTGGAAAGCGAAGAAAACCAGTGCAATAAATCAAATAAAGATGAGTCATAAAAATTTACATTTGGCAATTGGCCATTCAGACTTAGGCAGTCCCAGCCAGTACGGACCTTTCCACCAAATTTACCGTTTAGCAAATCTAGTGGCAATTTCCCTCCAGTGGGATAGCGCCCCACTCTAGGCCAAGACTCCATAAACTTTGAATTAAACTTTTGGCCCGGAAGGTTAATGGGCTCAAAAAAACATGTGGATCAAATATATGCGCTAATTCACTCAAATAGTTTTTTGAGCAAGGTTCTTCCAAACAAGTTACTCGATATGAAAAAGAATCCGTAGTGGAAATCCATCGAAGTCCCAGAATTTTAAAGGAGGTAATATTGTTACTATTATCTGAAAATGATAATGGCGATAATACGCAGTCAGCTTCGGATATACAGGATAATAATTCAGGACTTTACTCGCCCATTTGCTAAATTGAAAACCCCCCGACTTCAGCAAAGAAACAAGTTCACGTTGAAGTATTTTTATTTCACGCAAGTTGAGACACCCTGTTATAATATCGTCAACATAAATATCTTTGAGTAGAATTTCGGCGGCAACAGGATAATTGGCATGCTCATCCATAGCTAGCTGTTGCAAGGTACGGATGGCTAAAAAAGGACTAGAGCAAATTCCGAAAGTCAAAGTGTTCATCCTATAATCTTGAATTACGTCATTTTTATTAAATCGCCACACTATGCGTTGATAATCTCTATGTGAATCGTGTACTAGAATCTGACGTAACATATTTTTTACGTCACAGGTCATAACATATTTATGCAGACGAAAATTTAATAAAAGAGTAAAAATGTCTGACTCTAACTCTGGTCCCGGAAGTAATTATTCATCTCGTTATTCATTGAACCATTGAACCAATGAAACAATATCGGTAAAACTATTGGAGCCCCTACCAGTCAATCATTTCGAATCCTCAACCTACGAAGTATTCACTCTCGAATCCTTCATTAATCCCGACATATCAACAAATGACCATTCCCAATCAATCGCGAATGAAGTGAAAATTACAGACTTGATTCGTGTTGATCATATGAACTCAGAGGAAAAAGCCGCAATAATCAAAGTATGTAAAGAGTATTCTGATATCTTCTTCAAACCAGGCGACGAATTGACTTTTACTTCAAAAATTAAACACGAGATAAAGACAACTGACGAAATACCTGTTCACACAAAATCATATAGGTACCCATACATCCACAGACAAGAAGTCCAACGCCAAATCAACGACATGCTCGAAAAGAACATTATTCGACCTAGCTGTAGCCCGTGGTCATCCCCCATTTGGATCGTGCCCAAAAAACTCGATTCATCAGGTAAACAAAAATGGAGGATAGTCGTTGATTATCGCAAAATCAATGAAAAGACAATAGGAGATCGATACCCACTCCCCAATATTAACGATATATTGGATAAGTTGGGACGTGCTCAATATTTCACGACTCTCGATTTGGCAAGTGGTTTTCACCAAATCGAAATGGCTCAAAATTCAATCGAGAAAACAGCATTCAATGTTGATCATGGACACTACGAATACTTGAGAATGCCTTTTGGTCTGAAAAACGCACCATCGAGCTTTCAGAGAGTAATGGATGAAGTTCTCAAAGACTTGCAAAACAAAATCTGCATGGTCTACATGGATGATATTATCATCTTCAGCACTGGTCTTCAGGAGCACATCCAAAACCTCAAATTGATATAAAATCATTTCTAGGACTTTTAGGCTATTATCGGAAGTTTATAAAAAATTTTGCCAAACTTACGAAACCGATGACCAAATGTCTTAAGAAAAACGAAAAGGTAGAACATACGAAAGATTTTATTGATTGCTTCAATTCCTGCAAATCAATACTCACATCTGAACCTGTATTAGCATACCCTGACTTTGAAAAACCTTTTGAATTAACTACAGACGCATCAAACTATGCTATAGGTGGTATATTATCCCAAAATGGTCACCCTATATGCTATGCTTCCCGGACATTAAACCCAGCAGAAGTGAATTATTCGACAATCGAAAAAGAGCTGTTAGCCATCGTCTGGAGTTGTAAATATTTTCGACCATATTTATTCGGCCGGAGATTTAACATATTCTCCGATCCGATCACTCCAGTGGCTCTTTTCACTGAAAGAACCCAATTCTAGATTGGAACGATGGCGTTTAAAACTCGAAGAGTTTGACTACGTCATAAAATATAAAACCGGCAAGTCAAATCAGGCAGCCGACGCCCTTTCTAGAAACCCCTCTGACGCCGACCTAAACGCCCTTGAAACTTTATCAATTCAAAACAATCCAGGTGACGTTAACGAAATAATCGGAAATTTATTGAGAAATCCCGACGAAATTCCCGAATTAGACGAAACCATTCTTGAAATTCTTGAACCTCCCAAAAATGTACCAAAAATTATTATAATCTCGGATATCCAAATCGTTCCACCAAAAGAAAACCAAGAAAATTCTGACCTCGAAACTGTTCACACTTCACTTGAGAACCCAATATGTAATATTCCCATTTCAGAACGCGCCGTAAATACATACAAAAACCAACTGGTCATTACACTTGGGGACATAGAAAAACCCAAATGTAGAATGGAAAAAGTTTTTGAAAATTTTCGATCGTATGTCACTTTACCAAATAAAAATACTCAAATTAACATCGTCAAATTTCTCAAAGAGAAACATGTCACCGAGGTATCAACGAAATGAAACAATCTTTAAGCTCACGGTTCTATTGGCCGAAAATGATTGATGACATCCAAAACTTCGTCAATAATTGCGAAATTTGCCAAAAGAATAAGTATGATCGGAACCCTCCAATCATCAAATTCAATCTCACACCCACTACGTCGGTGCCATTTGAACACATTCATATCGATACATTCACGATATCGAAAGAAAATTTTACAACAATAATTGATTCATTTTCTCGCTATGGTCAAGCATACCCCTTAAAAGCTCTAACTGGCGTTCTTGTTCTTGAAAATCTTCTCAATTTCATCTCCCATCATGGATTACCATTAAAAATCACAACTGATTCAGGAACCGAATTCAAAAACAAAGAAATAGAGAACTTTTGCAAACTATACCGGATAGAACTCCACTATACAACACCGAAAAATAGCAACTCCAATTCACCCGTCGAAAGATTTCATTCAACCCTGATCGAACACTATCGATGTTTAAATGAGGAAAACAAAAATCTCTCCCCGGATCAGATCATGAAACGTGCTGTATTAGGATATAATAACTCAATTCACAGTGTCACGAAAAATTCACCCCGTTCGAAGTAGTAAAAGGTCATATAAACAATAATAATCCATTTGACCTCAATGATCATATAATCATTTCAGACTATGTTCAAACTCACAAAGACACAACCCAAAAATTATATCAATCAATACAACAAGCCAATCAACTGACTAAAGAAAAGATCATAGACGAAAGAAATGAAAAACGAAATGAACCCCCAGATTTTTCCAATCAACAAATCGCATACATCAGGACTAAATCACGACAAAAAGACCGACCCAAATTCAAGAAAGGCAAAATACTCAAAGAGACAAACATCAAACTCGAAACTGACAAAGGAACCTATCACAAAAGTATAGCCAGAAAACCTAAGACTAACAAAAAACGTTTGTTACAGGCCGTTAACGAAAATGAAGTTACCAACCCTGTACCTGGTACTTCACGTACTCCGAGTACGATGTGACGAAGACATTCAAATCAATACTATCAATAATCCCATTCTCCCTATTCAATTGGGTGATGCAAAAATTATTTATAGTAAACATACATTTCTTCACTATATCGACTTAAACCCAATAATCAATCAATTGAGCAATCTCGAAATATATCTTAATATAATCAAAAATAATTTTGATAAAGAAAATGTTACCAATCCAATTTCCTATCATGGTCTATCTGAGAATATGCTTCTGAGAACCGAATATCTTATTCAAACCACCCAATTAAAATTAGGCAACCTTCAACCACATATTCGTGTTAAACGAGGTATGATTGATGGAATCGGCAAAATCAATAAATGGCTCTTCGGCACACTTGACGCCGATGACGGAAAGCGTTACGATCAAACCATTGAAATATTGGAGAAAAATCAAGAAAACATCATTCACGAAATGAATCTTCAAACTTCTCTTTCAAAACAATTGATCAATCACTATAATAAAACGATTCGGATACTCAATTCAAATCAAGAAGCACTCGAAAATAGCTTGAAAATATTCCAGGTGGCAATCCAAAGAACCATTGCCGATCTCAAAAACTATATTAGCTTTCAAGGTGTACTATCTCAAATCATTTTAGATTGTCAAAATATTATAACATTCATCGATAATATTGAGGATGCAATCACATTCGCCAAATTGAATGCCTTGCATAATTCAATAATATCCAGTTCAGACTTGGAAGAAATGATAAAGTACTTGAGTCAAATTTATGATGAAAACGAAATTCCAAAGTTCGAAAATATCCTGTCATATTATCAATTCTTCGGAACTCAGGTTACATTTTCGAACACAAAATTGATTTTTTCAATTCATGTCCCAATTATCAGAAACGAAATGTTTATGTTTTATCACCTTTACCCTATTATCCAAAACCACCACATTTTCATCCCCAAATATCCCTACTTGGCACGAACAGCTTCGAAAAATCAATTCGAATCGAACGAGTGTCCACTACTAGAGGAAACATATTTCTGCATTGAAGACTACTACCCACAAGACCATTGTACAGCCCAGCTGATCGAAGGCAATTTTACTACAAATTGCAAACCCCTTCCAATCAACGTAGGCGAATCCATAATCGAACAAATCACTCAAGAAGAAGTGCTGATCATCCCTGTGAAAGAAGAAAGAATTTTCTCCAAGTGCCAAGCTGATCGATATATCGAAATAAGCACCCCCGCACTTGTCAAAATCCCAAAAACATGCGAAATCCAAATGGCCCACAAGTCATTCTTCAACAATGTGAAAATTCGGAAAGGAAAACCTCTCATCCTGCCAAAAATCCAAACCAACGATGTGGAGACTCCAAACGGTTACGAAACACGAAATTTCACAAAACTCAACTTGGATGCGATGTACGAACTCAACAACATAGCAAAAGAGTTGAAACCAATTCAAAGGATTAGTATTGCCGAAAAAACCAATAACGCATTGATCTTCGGTATCATCCTGGGATTGATTATAATGGTATTAATCCTAGTGATATCAATCAAAAAGAAGAAGGAAATAGGATCGAAACTCAAATGGTTCAGCCCAAAGAAGACAAAAAAGGAAGAAAATGTCCCAGAAATCGAAATGGTTCCTTCCAGACAAAAATGACTTCAGAATTCCATCATTTTTGGAACTTAAGGAGGGAGGAGTTATGTAGCGACCGTTCCCAGAGTTCTGCTGCTCTCATGGAAACATGATATGCTGACAGTGGATTTCCACGAATCCGTTATCTGGACTCTCAGAGCGACAAGACCACTTTTCTGTTATATTTTATTCATTCCATTTGTAACTCTTGTTAGAGAAAGTCGTCTCGAACTTGTTCTTTGTAAAATAAATATTTTTTAAAAAGACAAACTTCCGTCCCAAGTATTTAATTTGCTGATTTATCAAATTTCTTCTTCGGTTCAGACGAGCGAGCAGGTTAATTCTATGTAGCACTATTTGGGCGCTTGTTTCAATATTGTTTTGTTCTGGATCGAATTGATTCACGTGCTTTCACACTGACTGTCTCGCACCGAATGCAGAATGGCTTTACTGACTACATTTTTGTTCATCTCTTCATATCTTAATCGTTCGAAAACTATTTAAATAATCCCCTATAAGAGTTACGACACTTACGATATAACACAGTCGATTTGCTGGATATGATGTTTGCCAAAACAATTGAACGTGCATCAACCCATGGCAATGAATCTATATATGTATGCCAATGTTGCGACCTGATCAAGGAGAAGGTTTTTCATTACGGCCTTTCATACGATAATATTATTTGTACCTAGGAAATTGTAACCACAGTCTGTTTTCAACTCAGAAGATCTACCTCTTCGTGATTTGAACCGACGTAAAGCCGCCAGGAAAAGCCTCTGACGTCATTTCGGAACATAATTCTAAATGTATTGCCTTTGTGGCATAACATATGAAGGCGCATATATGGAATTTTGATTCCTACAACCTTTATATTTCCCTAGTGAAATTTGAAATGGGCCACAAAAGTCAACCCCGACAATCGAAAACGTACATATATTTGATTAAAATGAAAAGTGATTTTTTTATTTCGGAGAGCGTTAAATTACCAATTTTATGTTCTCTGGAAAATCGAATATTGAAGGTAAATCCAATGCAGTATGATAATATTCGTTTTATCTTGGAAAGCGAAGAAAACCAGTGCAATAAATCAAATAAAGATGAGTCATAAAAATTTACATTTGGCAATTGGCCATTCAGACTTAGGCAGTCCCAGCCAGTACGGACCTTTCCACCAAATTTACCGTTTAGCAAATCTAGTGGCAATTTCCCTCCAGTGGGATAGCGCCCCACTCTAGGCCAAGACTCCATAAACTTTGAATTAAACTTTTGGCCCGGAAGGTTAATGGGCTCAAAAAAACATGTGGATCAAATATATGCGCTAATTCACTCAAAATAGTTTTTTGAGCAAGGTTCTTCCAAACTCGATATGAAAAAGAATCCGTAGTGGAAATCCATCGAAGTCCCAGAATTTTAAAGGAGGTAATATTGTTACTATTATCTGAAAATGATAATGGCGATAATACGCAGTCAGCTTCGGATATACAGGATAATAATTCAGGACTTTACTCGCCCATTTGCTAAATTGAAAACCCCCCGACTTCAGCAAAGAAACAAGTTCACGTTGAAGTATTTTTATTTCACGCAAGTTGAGACACCCTGTTATAATATCGTCAACATAAATATCTTTGAGTAGAATTTCGGCGGCAACAGGATAATTGGCATGCTCATCCATAGCTAGCTGTTGCAAGGTACGGATGGCTAAAAAAGGACTAGAGCAAATTCCGAAAGTCAAAGTGTTCATCCTATAATCTTGAATTACGTCATTTTTATTAAATCGCCACACTATGCGTTGATAATCTCTATGTGAATCGTGTACTAGAATCTGACGTAACATATTTTTTACGTCACAGGTCATAACATATTTATGCAGACGAAAATTTAATAAAAGAGTAAAAATGTCTGACTCTAACTCTGGTCCCGGAAGTAATTATTCATCTCGTTATTCATTGAGAGAGATGATCTGAGGCAGAAGCATCAAATACAACCTGTAGGTTCGTAGTGTTACTATCAGGACGCAAAACACAATGATGCGGAAGGTAAAATGTTTTTGCGGCCTCTATAGGGTTACCTGCTGTTTCCATATAACCCAATTCTGAATATTCCCTCATAATTTCAAAATAATTTCCACGTAGAACGGAATCTGTTTTTCTAAGGAGTAAAATCTGCGTAAGACAATCGCCCTAGAATCTGTAAAACTTGGTTGCGGTATTCTAAATGGTAAATAAACTACATATCTTCCCTATTTCTCTCGGTAATGATTCTGAACAAAAACCTTTTCACATTCTTCTTCATCTTTAGAAAATTTTTGAGCATCTGGTATGTCTTCTAATTCCTAAAATTTTTTCAAAACTAAATCGAGTGAACTCTCGGGATATATTGAAGCAAAAATGCACTAACACAAGCGGAAGCTCTACAACCCTTGCGCCCTAGTAGTATCCAACCTAGAGAAGTTTCGATAGCAGTTAGTTGTTCTTTACTGTCTTCGACTTTACCGTTTCTGAGAATTTGCGCGAACACTTCGGCACCTACCAACATATATATGGGATTTGAAACATTGAAATTTGAATCGGCTAGGGGTAATTTCTGAATACTGCTCCAATGTTTGCTTAAAAACTGAATCCAGGTATATTTGTACATACTTTAGGTAAAATAATTGCATCTAACGTCACAGAAAATGACTCATAAATTCGTGATCGCAAAGTGCATGTTGTCCCTTTTGATATTCCAGATGATAAATCACCTATACCGCTGAGGGGTATATTTACATCAAAACTGTTCAAACTTAACCTCAAGAAACAGTGTTGTTACGAATAATGGGGGTGGAAAAATGCAATAATCCCTTTTATGCTTCTATATATTATATATTCTCAATGCTGATAAGGTTAACTATCGAATAAAATTAAATCCCCAATACATAACAGGAATCAAGATGCTGAACGAAGAAATTGACGGATATAAGGTAAGTGTTCCTTTCTCACATTATATACGGCCTCGACTAGGGCATTCGTGGGTTCTCAGTATGGCTCAATTGAGAGGGTTTAAAAGAGGCAAAGGAATGATACACTTCGTATTGCAGAGTGATGAATTTAATGAGGGCAAAAATGTATGTACATAAACGAATACGATTATCGTTTTCAACCGGACATATGCCAGTAACAAGCTTCAACAAATTTTTCCCGTTTATGCATTCGTCGAAGTGAGTTTAATGAATCGATAGATACAACTTGAACAAAGTTACACGTTGATTAAGCCCTTCAGTGATCACTCTAGAGCTCTGACAGTTCTTGTCGTGGATAACATAAAATATGTTCTTGTTATATAACCATATAGAATCCCATAAAACAATACTGCGAATAAAATTAATAACCTAGCATATGAACGCACTCATAAAGCAGAAGAAACAATACGAAATTTCAACAGGTACAAATATATCGAGATTTCCAAGAGAAAAATAATGATTATGAGATAATAGGCTTATCTGTGAAGGCTCCGAAGTGTTGAAGGCCAGTGTCCTCAGCAGTACAGGATTCCACTCGGGTGGCGATTGATTCGGACAGCAGGTTCCTGAACGATACCCCCAAATAAAAGGATATGGCGTAACCGGTAACAGTTGCAGATCTCCAAGTATTCAGCTTTATGATTAACTTCTTTAGCTCGACTGATGTCAGAAGTTCAGCTCTCGATGATGGTGAATGAGGTTGAAGCAACAGGTGGTTGGAAACTACCCCCGACGACAAGATGCAGAAGGTGGTGACATCCTTAATCCACGTAATGATCAATCCTAGCCTCTTCCAAACTATTCAATAGTAGTAACACAGCTCAAAAGCCAAAACAAAATGCCAGGATTGAGTTCAGACTTATAAATTCCAGTATTTATGATCCCCAATGGGTAAACTATTTAACAAATTTCTGGAATCACACCTTCCACTTGACTTTCTAGCTGAAGAGAGTACGAAATCACTTCCCCAGCCAGAAAAACCGTCCCGCACCAAAAAACATAGTTTGCCGATAAGCAAACGAATTTCAGCTCTGGCCAGAGTCTACTCGTTTAACAGGGTTACCGTATTACCGGGGAAGATCAATCATTGTACCAAATCCCCTAATTCTCACAGAAAAACAACAACTTGGATATCTCCAATTTCTAATGAATTGAAGCAGTCTCATTTGATGCATTGTTTGCTGGATATGCGATAATTTTAAACAAAATTCTCAGCGAAATCCTAGGGCACGCCTGAATGCATTGTTGGTTGCCGTCCGTCGGCCGTAAAATTCGATTATTGAAATTTTTGTAGATTTCATGCATTTGATAATCGAGAGAATACAGGGATGGCGAATAAGAAAATTGAAAGATATAATTTTCAAACGTAACAGTGTTCGGTAATTATATTGGCTTGACTACCACTATCTATCAGAATGCGAATTATGAAAAATTTCATACTACTGCCCATTATATCTACGACAGCTGTCGACAACAGAACAGTCGAGCAAGAGGATGGAATGCCGGCATTACAAGTAAATTGGGAAGTTTCTTGCGCATTATTTGATTCTCCTGTAACATTTGAACTTAGAGTATGTGATGCGGATGCGTTATGGCGTTCTATATGTAGGATAGAACGATGTTCCTTCCCACAATATATACAAGAAGAAAATGATCGACAGGATGAGGTAATATGACAGGAAGGAAGGCAGTTAGTACAAAGTCGCTTTCGCTTAACAAACTCGTATTTTTCCTTTTGCTATTCGTGCATAAAAGTTGGACAACTATATAATGCATGGTCAGATTTGCAATATATACATTGGGCATTATTACTTCCTTCATTCGAGGACTGAAAAGTAATTGAAAGAAATGTCGAATGAGCTTCACTGCGAGAATTTCCAGATTGTCTATGATTAGGAGTGTGGGATCTTTTGTTACTTGTTACTGTCGAATTGTCAAATTTTTTAATGAGCGTCTGAATTAAGATGAAATCTCATGCGTCAATGTCAAACTGTAAATTTTTTAGGGCTTGAATATTCTCATTGTAAACATCCAGAAGTTGTCTCGATGCTCGCGGAGAATCATGGGGTAACTTAGGATAGTCGTGAATCTCATCCCAATAAGCTCTGGCCAATGATATTTCATTTTTATACCTTTTAATCAGTGTGTCAAAAGCAATCTGGTTAATTAGCATCAGTGTTTGGCAATGTGTCAATAAGAGTTAATGGCTCAGCTTCTACCAGTGTAAGCAAATAATTGAATTTCTCTGCGTTAGATAAACTTAAATTACATTGAAATGTATTCTTGAACTACTCATAAAATCTTGGCCAAGCCGTTTGGGATCCATCAAAGACCGGAATTTTTATTTCTGGCAGTTTTAACATTGTGAGGATTTGATTCATTGTGGATTCCACTTGAATCTGTGCGAGTATTATTGCAATCTGCGGTATTATAAAATTATTTCGAAAACAATATCAATAAATTCCTTTTTTATTTTGCCCTCACTCGTGAAATATTTTTTCATTAGAAGCTGAACAATTAATGACTCCAGAGTGATATTTATCGAATTGTTCTTGAATCTGATTAATGTGATCATAACGACATTTGAAATTAACGTAATACGTAGTATCAGTTTTTGCGTGTTCTGCTACATCTAAAAAATCTTTCAACCTTTCTATTGCAGTTTCTCGTGAAGGTGTGGCTTGACGAAGTTTCGACATCTTATCAATATATTTAAAAAAATTATCAGCTGTGGAGAGTGAATGACCTCTGCGATAAAAGGTATTCGAGAGCGAATGAAAACAAACGACAAAAAATGCGACAAAAAAAAGGCCTACTGAGTTATATATTCATTATGAATACCATCCAATTGTAATAATCCAAGTGTTCATCATAGCTCGTAGACGCTGATTTTGCATTATATTCCTTATATGAACGCGAAGACGCTTTAATGTACGATTTTTACGTTTGATCCAGCACAGCTAACGAGCAATTGTATTCATTTTAAAAATAAACGAAATTTTTGAGAAACCAAATCGTTGCCAAGCAACTTCAATTACTGAGAAAGTATGCGACTAAATTGAGGAATAGGATAAATAATTTAATTTATTTATATTGCGGTGCAAATTGAATTATGAACGAATTCAAAAGTAGCACTCCGGCGTAGAAGGGCCAAAATCTTCGATAAAGAGCTTGGTTTTGAGTACTTGAAAATTGATTGCGATATTCGGCAAAAATATAAATTTGAGTGGCTTACCAATAATTTTGCGTTGCGTCTCCTGGGCCGGCCGGCACTTGAGTTTTTCTTGTTCACCACGAGAACACTTATTTCACTTCTTGCGAAGACAGTTGAACAAATTCTACTGCGAGCTAACAACTTGTTTTTTGCGAAAGTTAAATTCAAAAACTAGGATATATGTTTACTCTCGAGCGCTTCTGAAGAGTCTACGCCCTTTTCTTCCGTAGAGGGTGGTAGAAGTCGATGCCACCTGAATATATTTCTGCCTCTCAGAATCGCGGGAAAATCCATTCAAATGGAATATAAAAAAAATAACTCAATCGAACAATAATATAAAATAAAAACCTGATTGTAACCTCGCCATATGTTAATATTTCCATAAAAAATTCACGACCCAAAAATAAATTGTGTTTCTCCTGGTTACTTTACATCTAAAGCCGGCTTCCAACGGCGCGGGACTTGGCGAGTGACTTGCCATGTTTCGGTTTGGCAAACAGTTTGCCAAGTGGCGAGTCGACGAGCCGTGACTATTCCCACGGCGCGTTGAACAGCTTGCAACGTTACTCGCCAAGTTCTAAATTGCGCTCGAGACGTACCCATTGGATTGTTATTCTGGTGAAAACAGTGCAGTAGTTTGCATCAAGGAAAATGATGAGACGCTAACAAGAACAAAGAACAAAATCAGCGTATTGCAACTTGTGCTGCAGCTTTTATTGTAATGAGCGGTGAATATTTAAAAGCAAACAAAAATAGAGAAAAAAGAAAAAGACGATGGTGGATGACGTCTTTGTATAAAAGTCGAAGTAGGTAAGTAAATCATTTGCAGGATTATCTAGACTGTAGAGATTTCGTTTGTGAAGTGAATGCATTGTGTTATAATTTTTTAGCTGGTGATTGCACCAAATTTCTGTTTTTATGCTTCGGATCCTTTGGGATCCATATAGCTGGTTCCCCTTCATATAGTTCCAAAAATTCTACAATCAAATCGTTAGACCACTCCATTCTGAAAGTAAAATTAAAGTGAAAATAGGAAAATTTAAAAACATTGGATGCACTAGCCACCTTTTGACAACACAACGCCACTGAGGGAAAACTGCAAATGCAAGCATTCTGTGTGGGAACGGATTCACAAGCTCAGACAAGTCGAGCCTGCGATGCTCGTTCATCCTTTGGCTCGAATTACGTTATGCTTCCAGCAGTCTGGGGTTCGTAGAAGCACCAGTAATGTTGAACTAGTTTTGTCACTCTGACTAATTGAACTTCACACAAATAAAAGTTATTCAGACCTTACTATGCGTTTTATTCAACTAGAAAGCTGGTCACAAACTAATTAATTACAATAACAATTCAAGTGTTTATATAGGAACACTGTGACATTGGTAAAGGTAAATAGATAATTCACGAGAAAAGATCTTACTCGGCAAGATAATTCTCGAGTAGAATACATACTCATCAAAAAAATAATTATTGGTTAAAATGCTGATGAGGTATAACGTTGTAAACATTAAAACAATAGTTGTAAGAGATAAAGTTCGGCAAGAATGCAGTGTCAGCAATTACCGGTTTTTATCTATGAGTAAACAGGTTGGTCCAGGGTTGGCTCGGGAATAATGTAACTCCTCCCGCCTAAAAGGGAAGCCTAGGGCAGGTTGGGCTGGCTAGGCTGGAACTGCTGGCTGGTCAGCTCGAAGTCATCATGTGGAGGAATTGGTCTCCGTTGTCTCAGGTAGGTAATGAAGTTGTATGGGTAACAGGATTTGTAGTAACATGTTACCCCAAAGTATGTAGCTGCACAGAGTGCCAGGCAAATCAGGATAATGATCCATATGGGCATGGAATATGCTGCTACAGGCTCGGCTGGCAGGAAAACTTCATGGTGGGTATTCATCTTTGCTGTGAGCTGTTGGATCTCTTCCAAATTCATCTTGGTAAGTTTGACTGGTACTGGTCTAGTGTACAATTGGGAAATATTCAGCGATGGAAGCTGGATCACTTTCATCGGTGTTAACTCATCATTTCCATGAGTAAATTTCTCATTACCAATGAGAAAATAACAATTTTCTGGGATGGTAATAAGGTAACTCCCAGGGTTGACTTCATGATGGTTTTCGACGGAGCAACTTTCAGTTATGATGACATTGCTCGGTGTCGAAAATAAGACATTCCATGGTGTAACTTGGTTTGCAATAGCATGTTCTAAATGGACGTTCAATGTAGTGCAGTTGGCTGCTTTATTCTTCAGAATGACCATAACAATGCAATCTTCTTCGGATTGAAGATAATTTTTGCAGTAACATAAATCTTCAATCTCTGGACAAGGTTCATCTTGATATTGGTAAAGTTCACTACTCTCATTTAAGGTAAGGAAAGGTTTCTGGGGTGAAATCATTTTATTTTGAAGTGGTATGGGATAAAGGAAATATGTTTGGAATACAATAGGCATCAAAATAGGAAAGTGTATGAGAAAAATTATCCTCTCATTAGTGAATAGTAATTGTATTCCTAAAAATGCATAATAGCTATGTTGATTGTTGAATATAGCTATTTGATCAGTAGAATATATTTTATTCATTTTTTGTATCATAATATTCAAGTTTTTCAATGAAAGAAATGTAGGATGTATTCTATGGAAATTAGCAAATGTAATTGCGTTAACAATTTGATTCAAATGACTTTGTAAGTTGATGAGAGAGTCAATTAGCAAATGTAAAATATTAATTTCATTAATTTCCTTTTGAAATTTGTCAATCAAATTCTTTGTTATTATTATATTTGATTTTATCTGGTATAAAGTATTATTAGTTTGAGCCATAAATTCTTTTGCAATTGATATCTGATTATTTATTGCATCTTTAAGAATATTACTGTTTGTTTCTATATGGTTCAAAATCATATCAATTCTTTGACCGTCTTCATCATCGAGAGTTCCAAATAACCATTTGGATATTTTTCCGCCAATATTTATTAGTCCGCGTTTGGTTACAATATGTGGATTTATTGTCTGTAGGAGATGGTCAATTTGTTTTGACAAAGTGAATGCTTGGCGTAACAGTAAATCCGACTGGTTGCTTATGCCTTGTTTATTAGCAATGAAACTCAGTTGAGTGTCAATGTGATGTTTCATTTCAAAGAATTCAGAAATATTCAAATAACTGACAAATGTGTGCTTGCTCACAATGATTTTTGTTGTTCCTACCTTAATAGGTACGATTGGGTTATTTAGTTTCTGAATAGATCCATTAATAGGATGAATGATTAAAAGGATTGAGAGTATGAACATTGAGTCCATCTGAAAATAGATGAAGAAATGAACATATTAGTATTGTTTACGTTTCTTCAATCTATGCTTAGAATATTTAGATGTTTCAGTTTTAACTTTATTTTTTGTTTGAGCAACTGGCTCTATTTTAGTGAACTTCGGTGCGAGTTTATCTCTAGTTTCTTCTTTGAGATATATTTGATCTTGTTTAGTAATTGTCATAGGTTCTTTGCGATCAGCATTAATCCTTTTTAGTTGATCAGTTTTCTTTTCTTCCAAATTGGTATTCATTTTATCATAAAACTTTTTCAAATTTTCTTTGTGGTCTTGAACATACTTAGTCACAATATCTTTATCAGTTATGTCGAAGGGATCTTTTGAATTGAAATGTCCAGTTACAACTTCAAATGGGGTGTATTCAGTGGATGAATGAATAGAATTATTATAATGTAATAACGAATATCGTATTAAATTATTCAGGGATTCTTTAGGGTACTGTCTTGTTTTTATTCTTACTTGTTCAAGAAATGTTGAGTGAAATCTTTCAATGTAACTGTTAGAGTTGGGATTTCTTGGAGTTGTTATATGAATATTTATCTTATGTAACTTACAAAACTCTTGAAAATTATTGTTGTTAAATTCACTACCTCCATCACATACAATTGTATGAGGTATCCCGTAATGTGAAATAAAAATGAGTAGTCCATCAAGAATATTTATAGAATTTGCTCCCATTATTGGATAAACTTGAGCAAATTTAGAAAACGTGTCAATGATAGTTAAAAATTTTTCTTTCGCTATAGATAATGTATCAATATGAACTCTTTCAAAAGGTCTGGTACCTATAGGAATAGGTTGAAACTGAAATTCATTAGGTTTTCTTTCATATTTAGATCGTTGACAGATGGTGCAGTTATTAATATAATTTGTTATATCTTTGACAATATTTGGCCAATAATAATTTTTCCTAATTGATTCAATGGTCGTAGTTCTCTATGGCCCGTTTTATAAACATGGTGATAGTTCATTTTTTCCTGTTGTTCATTTTGTAAAGTTACATCTTTCACTCTTGGTGAGCAAATAATCAATTTTGAATGCAAGTTTATAATTTTGTCTTTAATAATTCTAAGAAAGTAATTTTCGTGTTCTTCATCAGGAAAATATAAATGATATGTTGTGTCATTATTCAAGTCTGCTATAAAATTTTCTAAATCTTCTTCTATATTTTTCTTTCTCAAATTAATGAAATATCTGTTATTATCAAAAACCTTTTCTTTAATACAAAGAGGTACTGGTGAGGCTTCTGATATTTTTATTATAACTTGATGTTTATAATAATTCAAAGCTTTGTCCGCATAGGGAAAAGTAAGTAAGGGAGTTTCATCAGCTGAATGTGCTGTAGTAGTATGATTCTCAGGAAGCTCGTTCAAAAATTCATTGATGATTTCGTCTATGTCTCCGGCTTCATTTACTTCTTGTTGATAGTCCGATTGATACTCAATTTCTGGTTCGCAATCAATACTTGGTTGTTCAAAGTAAAAATCATCATCAGCAGAATGAGGTAACATAGCCCCAATATAATGCAACTCTTCTACATGAAAATTAGGTTTCGATTGTGGTTGAAAAAAATTCTTTTGTGTATTAAATTGTCTAGTAGAAGTAGACATAGGTGTTGGTTTATTGGGCACTTGTTGATTTTTTGGCTTCCAAACGTTTACATTTGGAGTTTTACCAAATACTTGTTGGTTTGTAAAATATTTTTGTGGCACTTGTCGAGGTGTCATTTGAATTGGTTGACTTGGGAAATATTGTCTTTGGGTATTACCAAATTGTTGTGGGTTATAATTTAGTGGTGATTGAAAATTATTTGATGGATAAAAAGATGGTTGAACATTCTTTTTCTGTAAATAATTGGGTTGTAATTGATTCGATTTTTCCATAGGTGGTTTCAAATTAGGATTTGGTAATGACTGTGTATATGACTGTGTATAATTCTTTCTTCCTTCATTTACCAAAGATAAAAAATTCTCTTCCTCGATAACTTGTTTCATAGCTTCTTCTAAGCAATTAGGATTTTTCAAACGAACACTGGTTTGAATATTTGAAGGGAGATATTTTAAAAATGTAATCAACACTAACTTTTCAATATTATCAATTTGTGCAACTTTTGCATCTCTTGTCATCGTTATGTCATTATTGATAGAGGAGAAAATAAGACTTCTCACATATTGGCAACGAACACCAAAACTGTAAGGATTTTCTTTAAGCTGTGGTCTCAAACTATGTAGTTCTTGTAGAAGACAATTGAAAGATCGTTGATCAGAGAAAGAAATTTTCAGTATTTCTTTAATTTCATTCCATGTATCCAATTCAACACGGCTAGCGATCAGTGTGAGAGCTTTTCCTCTTAGTTTACTCAAAATAGATCTGAATATTAATTTTTTTATGAACTGAGGTTCATTGTTGTATTGTTGAAATGTTTCATCACATACAGCAATAAAGTTATTTAATTCACACGGATCTCCGCTAAATGTAGGAATAATATCCAAAAATAGTCTCAATTGTTGATAATTTGGTTCAGCCATGATAATATTATCAGAATTTAAGCTCAAAGATGATAAACTTTCACTCAAATTCTCTAAATCTGTATTTGAATTAGTCTCAAGAGTAGTTCGTAATGTTCGAAGATGTTTTCTAGCGTCACTATTTATTTTTCTCAACTCTAAAATATCGCGAAACATAAAAGTACTGATAATATGAGAGAATAATTATTTCACTTCACTATAATACTAGGGATAAATAAAGATAACTCAGGATATAATGGTATAAAATACAATAAGGAAATATAATAAGGATTGAAGGAATTGTTTGAGAGTCTCACCCTTGCTCCTTGCTTTTGAGATGGCTCTGCTTCAGTATTTTCTTTTTTCTTCCTTGTTTTGTTGTCACCTGTCCAGGAATATTCGGTCCCTAGATGGCTTTCTTCTTTTGTTTCTTGTTGTGTTAACCGGTCCAGGAATATTCGGTCCCTAGATGGTTGTCAGCTTCTTCTCGAATATCCGGTCCAAGAATCAGCCCCGTGCAACGCAAGAGAATATCCAGTCCTCTTCCCGAAACACTGTGGTTGGGTGGTTTGGTCTTGTAGCTCCTGTCGAAGATTTGGTAATCACCAGGCAGTAAGTTGCTTGCTGTCTGTACAGGTATCCTACCGACTGCGCCAATTACGTTATGCTTCCAGCAGTCTGGGGTTCGTAGAAGCACCAGTAATGTTGAACTAGTTTTGTCACTCTGACTAATTGAACTTCACACAAATAAAAGTTATTCAGACCTTACTATGCGTTTTATTCAACTAGAAAGCTGGTCACAAACTAATTAATTACAATAACAATTCAAGTGTTTATATAGGAACACTGTGACATTGGTAAAGGTAAATAGATAATTCACGAGAAAAGATCTTACTCGGCAAGATAATTCTCGAGTAGAATACATACTCATCAAAAAGATAATTATTGGTTAAAATGCTGATGAGGTATAACGTTGTAAACATTAAAACAATAGTTGTAAGAGATAAAGTTCGGCAAGAATGCAGTGTCAGCAATTACCGGTTTTTATCTATGAGTAAACAGGTTGGTCCAGGGTTGGCTCGGGAATAATGTAACTCTCGTGCCAAATTTACCGACAACCGACGGGAACGCCAAGCCACTTGGCAAACGGGCGAGCCTTCGTATTTCCACGGCGCGTGACTCGCCAATTCGCGAGCCAGACTTGCCAAGTCCCGCGCCGTTGGAAGCCGGCTTAAGCGGACCGCTCGCCTTTATGCCAACCAACTATTACCCAGTCGTCACACTACACGTTGTAGGTATTAGAGCGGGCGCTGCGAAATATTCCGTTTGAAAAAACCGATGACCTCATTCTGATTGATTGATGATTTGAGTCGTGGAAGACTTGATGCATAATATTATGAAGGTTGCCGGACAGAATTATGGTCCAATTTTTTTTTTCGGACCTTCAATAGGAGTTTTCGATTCCATCGCTCTAGTTGTGAAAAAATATGTTGTATAGAATGCAAAAACCATTGACCGCTATTTCTCGACTGGAATGTTTTCGCAATATCCTTTCAAACCTGGAACTGAAAGTTGCCAAAATAGCCCGTTGTCAGTTTTATTATAAATCTCCTTCCCAGCGTCACATACCTTCTCTCGAGTTTTGGAGCGGGCCGCGCCTTTCTCAACAGTTTTTGTGACTTCAGTTATAGGTGAACTTCTTCCATTATTATAACAGATACATTTTCCATAATTATAAAATAGCAGTGCTTCGAATTTTGTGATAACTTTTTTAAAATTGAATAAATATCGCTATAATTAAAAAATTTGAAAACAGGCGAATGAAAAATGATGGTGAACTGGTGAATGAACCAAAAGAAACTATTCGAATGCAGCAAGTCGACGCAAAGACGAAATTTCAGACAAATTTGAGAAGTTGTTTGATCCGAATGCTGATGAAGAACACTTCTCGTGGTATAAAAGTTGCATGGCCAGCTATATCGGCGAAGAAAAAATTCCTTGTCGTCACTGCATAAGAGTGCTGAAAGAAAGAGCTTCATCATCAACACAGGGCGTAGCTGGCCTATTAACTGACCCGCAAATCAGAAAGAAACAACAGTGATTCGTCGAGTGACTCATGCTGTTCCATTTGTGGTAATACGACAAAAACCAAAACAAAAAAAAGTAATCTTTCAACTAAAATTTCAGCAGCTTTGCTGTTTTTGAATACTTCGCTTCGATAATACTATGAAATTTTCACAAAAATTTGTTATACGAAACACCGGAAGGTTTGTTTGCAGAAACTTCCAATATCATACATCGTGTTACAGAAATTTCGTTTCATAACCAAAATCTTCTAGTAACGAAAGAGTTCGACCAACAACAAACATCACAAAAACAGTTACTGGCTGCTTTTGACAAATTAATGGCGGATACAAAAGACGGTGTTTCGACGACCGCTTTTGAATTGACATACTTGGCTCAACGCATGACTGTACTCGCTGAAGTAGAGGATGTAGTTCTGATCGTGATCTCAAAGTGATGCTGATCGATAAATTTGGTGACAAAGTTTTATTCTCATATCTTACTGAGAGGAAGCAATCTTCTTTGGTTTTCATAGCAGGAAGTTCATTAAGGAAATAGCTGAATGTGTACGTCGGCTAGATGTAGCAGAATCGTCATGTGTGCTAAAGAATTACGGAAAGAACTATCCACTACTGAACTTACACCAAAGGACAAGTTGTTTGATGAAATTCTTATAGAAAATGCCGCGAAGAAATGCACATTTACGCCGAAATGGAAGACTTTCATACAAGCCTCATTCAGCAGTCGGAATCTAAAATTGTCAGGCAATACACTCCATGAAGCATTGGCGGTGTTTAGTGATATGTATCAGTGTAATGAACAGAAAGACACCGCAACATACAGCTCTAGCCGAATTCATTCACCACCTACCTAACTAAATCGAAACATATTCTACACTGTTGAACAATCTTAGACACTGTGACAATGACTTTCAAGGGAACATCAAGTGGTGAAGATTCTATGCACGTTACAATCATGATAATTAATCAACAATAGAATGATGGAAAGAATACCTCACGGGCATGGCCTAGCTCTTCAGGTTGACTAGTCATTCGATATCTCGAGCTAAGCAGCAGGGAAAGACCGCGTCGAAAGCTCATAAAACTGCAGCAAAGTATTATATCATATCTCGCAGGCAATATATCAATGAACACAAGATATATTGGGGATATGCTGTCCTTCGGAGGAGACGTAAAGCCGGCGGTCCTGAGTCCATGGTTGTTGGACTCGTAAAGGATCCCTACCTCTGATTGGAATACCAGAGTGTTCGCAAAATGTCCGGTTGGGGGATATGTGGTGACCGGCGTCGATGATTGGCCTTGGTAGGAGAAACAGTAGAATAAATCATTTAAAAAAGAACACCTCACACACTGTTAAACCGAAACTAACTGAAACGGACTGAAAATATTTATATCAAGTCGTTCAACCAAAATCCCAGCTGGCTGCAAAAGGTTTTTTTTCTTGTTTGAAGAATAAACTGCAGCTCGTTTAATACCTCTGCAAGTATTCTCCAACTTTTCAAAAATCAATGCTGAAACAAAACTTTTTATTACCGGTGGATATAAAGACTCCAAAAAATCTTCCAGCTTCAAAGTAGTAAGTCTTCTGAATTGCTAGACTCAAAGCCCAATCACCTAGAAGCATATTGAAGGATTTTCAGCCATTTTTTTGTTGCTGTTCTGCTGTTCGTGGAGGAATTGAACAAGTTTTTATAAATTGTGCAGATTCCCATGTTTTCGTACTCAACATCCACTTTTGTCATAAGCTATCGAATAGTAGTTGTTGAGGGACTTGGTTCGAAGGATCGGACAAAAATACTCTTTCAAGCTGGGATTCAATTCAAATGCGTCTGAAATTATAAGAACTTCTGATGTTTTGTAATTACATTGCTTAAGGGCTGCAATACATGGGCCTCCGAACTTACTCCTATTCGGTTATGAAAGACGAGATGGAAAGTTGTACCCGGTGCAAATGGCAAAACCACATATGCCACATTCTTTGATTAGGCTTTGCGAATATAATGCTGAATGCCTGATAATGTTTTGCACTTGTAGAATAAGCGATATCAATTGTATATTCCTTTGCAAATGCATCGGAAATTATTGTCAAAACTTACCTGATTGAATTTTTCACTACTTATTAATAGGTAAACCACTTTTTTCATTAAATTTGTATCGAATTAGATCATGCCGTTTTTTCCATACCTCACCTAAACCAGGTGTCAATAGTCAATAACATTTTTCTCGCAGCTACAGCGATGAAATCGGAACCTATTATAGGGCCAAAAAAAACATTGGACCATAATTCCGTCCGGCAGCCTCCGAAATATTATTCATCAAGTCTTCCTCAACTCAAATCATCAATCAGAATGAGGTCATCGGTTTTTTCAAACGGAATGTTTCGCAGCGCTTGCACTATATTTCTTATTCGAGGTCCCTACGATCCTCGATATACACAAATATTCTTTATACATGTGTCTCTTTTTTTATTTGTGTGGAATTTCACACATAAATGACAAACACTATTTAAAGCAGAATTTTGTGCTGGAAAATCCTTTTTTTATAATAATTAGTTAAAGGAAGAAAAAATCGGGAGCTCGGAAAAGTTTCTGGTAAACATAACAATTTATGTGAAAAAAAAATCCTAAATGAAAAATATAATTTCATTCACTGTAACTGTAATCCGAGGTCGAAAGCCCGAGACCCCATTAATTATATTCGAACGCTAGCGAATACTCTCCTTACCTTAACCCGAATAAGATTGCTGGGTTAATCCGATGAGAAAATTCCACAATATTTGGCAGACGAAATTGATTTTTGAAAAACAGGGGGGGCTGTCGAAGAGAGAGGCACACTGGCTACAGATGTACGAGATTGATTAAAGAACAATATTGAATAAAGTCTTCAAACCATAACTTGAAATAATGTTTCACCTATACTTCTTCGTGTTATGTCGCCGTTACATCATTCAAGATCGTTCATGTCTGATTTGGGTTTGTTGGATTATATTGCAAGTATACGAACGGCAATAAACATCTGCCTACGACATCTATCTGACACCTGAATGAATGAACACGTTCAGGTAGACTGTTGGTGGTTGCATTCATTCCAAGAATGTTACAAGATAATAGTAATGTTCTGGTTCATTCATCAAGCGGCAGACATTATTCCGAGCTTTTCCGTCGTGAACAATATTTCCAAGAATTGTATGTATTTGTGTCACCAGAAATTCTGCAGTATGCACTATTTGAAGTGAAATATCGCTTCACTTTCAGGTCAATTTACCTACAAATTTGCATGGTGAACTAGAAGATCAAAAGATAACTTTATAGGACCTTTAATGCTATTTAAACACATTGAAATGATAAGTAGATATTAGAAACGGGAGAAATGAAAGCAGATATTGATTTTATGATCAACGGAGTCCCAAGCTTTTCGAGGAGAATGTCCTCGACTGATGTGATGTTATCTAGAATACAGGTTCCTCAACATAATGAGAAGCCATACATCGTTAAATCGTCGAAAGAAAAAATAAAACAATCCAGAATGAATATCTGAAGAGCTACTCTGAAAATTGTTCCAGATTTGATAATCGAGAGTAAAATAGCTATTTATGATATGAGTGTTGAAAATGAAGTTTCATTCTGCGAGTGGAAAAGTTTGCGAAACGAGCGTAGCGAGTTGAGCAATTTCACGAAAAAATACAACTTAATTCCAACACAAGTATCATAGGAAGTTTTCTGTACAACTGTCCTGTTCCATGAAATAGATTAATTCAATATTTTTATTGAAACACTTTGACAGCTCTTATCAGTTAACTATTTTCATGTTATCCCATTTTCTGTGAAGTGGCCGTGTCAGGTGACGCCGAATCACCTAGTTACCAACAAACAGTATAATTTACAGCTCAAGCGTTTTTTTAAAGTCACATATGAAGTTCTTATTGATGTTTAATGTCTTGCATAATGAAGAACAATAGTGAGGAATTGTGTGTTCCCAACAATATTGAAGAGGCTGCAAAAAGAGCTTCAATTGAATTGTTTCCGGAAAAATCTGCTCAACATTACGACATCGCATCGTCGAAGGAAAATTTAGCGAAACCGTTTTCTTCGCCTTTCTAGAAGATACATCAAAAATATCTATTTGTGGAGCAAGTTTGCAATGATAAAGTGGAGTGCGCTCGTTGAAAATGGTGTTAATACAAGCAAATATTTGAAGGTGATAGCAACCTTAAAGCGGAAAAATGAGAGTTGTAGGCCCAACAATTCAAAAACTCTTCTGTTTGAATAAGTCTGGAGGTTCATAAATACGGCGCCAGATAAGAAATATTTGATGATGAAAGTTGCTACAATTTTCGGAATGTACAGAGCCTGCCGGCGCGGCATGAAGAGCTGTGTCATTTATTGATAAAAGACATTACATTGATGGATAAATCATTGATTGTTCAAATTCTAAATACAAAATCGAAAATAGGTGTTTTTTTTTACATTGTTGGAAAAAACATTGACTATTTCAATAAATACGTTGCACTACGCCCTTCTGTTATCAATCATCAACGAATTTTTCTGAAATAGTCAAATTATAAATGCAGTGTCAATCCAGTTGGTATAAAACGTTTGGGAAATGCCCTCTGCCATTGCTGAGGTCCTGAACCACCCGGGACCGAAGGAATGTACAGGTCACTGGTTCAGAAGGTCTACTTCTTTGCTAGCAAAATCAGGAACAAATATAAGGGATATTAAGACGCACAGAGTATGGAAGTCTGCAACAGTAGCTGAGGGTTACACCGATCATTCTATGTCTTATAAAAAGGCTTCTGCTGAGAGAATAATACCAAAAGCTAGGCTCCAGCGTTACAGCATCGTCCTCTTCACTTCGAGAAGTGAATAAATGTTGATGCCCATGAAATAGTCAACTCAGCTAGTTCATGTGTGTTACGAAGCTCCTCATCATCTCCAGGTATTGATATCAGCAGTTGTTCTGATTGTAATTTTATATTAATGTTCATGAATAATAATGTAATTGATCTTTATAATACATTTGTAACAGAACCTAATTGTATCTATATCTATTGCTCATAATAAAACTTCTTTGAGAATTGAATAATCATGTTTTTATTACTATTTGGTCAAGAAAAATCGTGTTAAAAATACTTTTAACACGCTACTTTGTAAACATCATCTTTAAATACTCTTGACAACCATTAAAATAGTCACGTTTCATGACAGTTGTCAAAAAAACATAATCCCTAGCAGAATAAAAACTTTCTTTCAACAGTCATATCATCATAAATAGCAATTGCTGAATCATGACCATTTGTTGAGTTGGATTTTTATCAGAAAATGCAATAGTACGTAACTCATATGGAAACTAAAATCTTTCTCATATGTCGATGAAAAATCTTTCCTATCTGCCTTTTATGCCTTCATATATTCAACTATCAGCTATGGATTGATATCATGGGGTGGATGTCCTAATACGACAATAGTAGTTCTTCTAACAAGTATGGAAAGTCATACTTTTCGGCACGCGATTGCAGATGCTAACGCGCACGTGTTAAGTGTACTATTTTTTCAACTAGCGTGCGGAAAAAACCCAAAAGTTAACATAAAAAAAACATTTGTTATTGAATACCATTTGTTGAGTTGGATTTTTATCAGAAAATGCAATAGTACGTAACTCATATGGAAACTAAAATCTTTCTCGTATGTCGATGAAAAATCTTTCCTATCTGCCTTTTATGCCTTCATATATTCAACTATCAGCTATGGATTGATATCATGGGGTGGATGTCCTAATACGGCAATAGTAGTTCTTCTAACAAGTATGGAAAGTCATACTTTTCGGCACGCGATTGCAGATGCTAACGCGCACGTGTTAAGTGTACTATTTTTTCAACTAGCGTGCGGAAAAAACCCAAAAGTTAACATAAAAAAAAAACATTTGTTATTGAATACATATTGAGCAGGAACAGAGAATCTCAGGGTTTTTGTTGAGTGGATAAGGCTGGTATTAATAGTCGGAATCTCGTGAATTTTATCTATTATTTGTATGCGGCTAGGAAAGTTTCTCAGCTTGGCAACTAAAAGAAGATTTACATCGATACTAGTGTATAGGCATGGAATAGAATAAAGACATTATAAAAGTATGATTTGAATTTGACTTGGAATTTTTAAGGTTAGGAGAATTCAAGTAAAAATATAATGAAATGGTGTCAATTTCTTACCTGAAAGAAGACCAGCCAGCGTCAAAAAATACTGATGAGTAAATTTAAACGGATCAGCCATAAAGGTATAGTATACGAATCAAACGTGAAAATCTTCAGACGCTGATAAGATTTTTAGAAAAAACACAACAAATAGCGTCGGTTTCGAAAACAGGAATTGAGTTATACTGATGGGCCTAGTGGCGCCATCTTACGAAAATTATAGTAAACCACTGAACCGCAAAGAGAAGAATTCTGTAAGTAAATCAATTCATAGTTGGGGACGACAGTGGCAGATAGATGGATGATTGCAAATAATAAATAATAGGTAATTCACGAGAAAAATCATAAATGGAAAAACATCAAACAAACTAATAACGATAAAATAACGGGTTGAGAATATGTTTCGCTATATCTACGATCCTCATTATTTTGCGTGCAATAATTTATGGTTTGGATGTCAAAATACATGCAAAAACTTATTGGGCGCATTTCTGGTGGTATGGCCGGAGGTGCGAGAAGTGGAAGGAAGGTCGCACGTTCTTTATTACCGTCGAGGTACTGTAACACGTAAGTATTATCACTAACGACTTCTTTAATCCGGTAAGGACCTTCAAATAACAATGAAATTTTTTTGGTCAGCACGAAGGACGGAGAATGTATTATTTGCCTTGAGTAGCACGAGGTCATTGGCCTCAAAACAAACTCCCGGTCTTCCTGGGTTAGCAGCGGCACGACGGTCGGCTTTTCCTCGAGAATTAGCTTGTCTTCATATGTTGGTTCAATGGCAGGGCCTTCAGTTGAGCGAAGAAAAGTTTCTGGTAGTAGGCGAAGCCTCTCCTGGTCAAACTGCAGTTCATCAGCTGTGAACCCAGTTGACTCATGCACCATGGAGTTAAGGAACTGTTCAAAACGTGGAACTTCATGTGCCCATCTAGCATGTTGATCGCTACAGAAACAGCGACAGAGGCGGCCAAGCTCCTTCATAACACGTTCTGAACTATTTCATTCAGGGTGGCGAACAGCGGAATAGACCAACTGTACCCCAGCGCTAGTGAGTGTTTCTCTCCACAACTTGGAAGTGAACTGAGACCCATTATCGTGTAGAACCCGTCGGGTTTTTCCATGTTTAGGGAAATATTCGTGCACAAGTCTATTTACCATAGCTCTGGCCTTCGCCTTCTTCAATGGATAAAGTGTGACGTGCTTGGTGAATAAGTTGAGAATAAGGAAGATGTAACAAACACCTCCCCTACTCCGGATGAGTGGCCCGAAAATGTCCATGGCAATGATGTCCTCCTTGTTGGCAGGAATTATCTGCATCTGGTGTGGTTTTGGCATAGTGGCAGATTTGGACATTTGACACACCTCGCAGGCAAGTACTATTTTTTTTTACTGGGCGGTTCATATTATTCCACCAAACCTCATTTCGCAATTCTACCCAGGTTTTGTAAACCCCAAAATGGCCCAAGGTTGTGTGGAATGCCTCATTGAACTCGGAAATGAGGTTTGTAGGCACACATAATAAAAGAGAAACTCGATCTGAACTCCGTTTATACAAAACTCCCTCATGGATAACAAAATTTTCTTTCAACTTGCTGTTTGTTTCTGAAGAATTTTTAATTTCATTCAGTTTCTTGTCATTGGTTTGATGTGATTTTATTTTCCTGGAACACAGCAGGAAGCTTTAATGAAGTAGTTGCAATCCTAAAATATTTGTCAGATGGGGTAGTGAAACGAACATTGGTATGCCGAGACAAAGCGTCAGCAATGACGTTTTCCTTGCCAGAGAGATGTACCACACGGTATGTAAACTCCTGAAGGGCAAGCACCCACCGAGTAATCCTGGTAGATAGTAATCGGGCAGTTTGAAGGTAGACCATGGCTTTATTGTCTGAATGGACTGAAACCTCCCTTCCTGATAGGTAAATACGCCATTCGGAAAAAGCAAACACTACTGCTAGGACCTCCTGTTCATTAGTGCTATATCTCTTTTCTCTGTCTTACAGAAGGCGGCTGGCCCAAGCAACAACACAACGCTTTCCATCGACCATTTGAAACAACTGGCACCCTAGACCTACATCGCTAGCATCAGCTTCGACATGCCAGGGAAGGTCAGGGTTTGGGTGGTAGAGCAGCGTAGCTTTCCTCAATAGCTGCTTCACTTCCTGAAAAGCCTTTTTCTCTTCAGCCTCCCATTTCCAAGGTATGTTTTTCCTTAGAAGTCTGGTTACGGGAGCCAAGACTGAGGAGAAATTAGGACAGAATTGTCTGTCATAGTAACACATTCCTAAAAAACGTTGGAGTTCTTTAGTATTCCTGGGGCTAGTATAGTCCACAATGGCCTGAACTCTTTCCGCGTCTGGTAATACCCCGTTCGAATCAGTGACATAACCCAAAAAATTTAGTTTTTCGCAAAAAAATGAACATTTCGGTACTTTGTTTGACAGTAAGCCCTACCTCCCTCAGTCTATGGAACACCATTTCCGAATGTTGGAGATGTTTTTCATAGTCCTCGGTATGATGAGCAAATCGTCAACAGAGTCTTAATCTGGCCCAAAAATAGTGTCAACACAGCGGGTGAAGGATGCCACTGCTGTCTTGAGGCCAAACGGAAGGACTCGCCATTGGTAAGTGGCAGTACCTACCATGAAGTCAGTGAATTTTTTATCGGATTCCCGTAAAGGAATCTGCCAATAAGAGTTGGTCGGATCTAACTTAGAATAGACCTTTTTCCCAGACATGGACGTTATGATTTCGTCAATGGGTAGAGGCAGTTCGAAATCAGGCTCCATTACAGAGTTTAAGTGCCTAGCATCCAGGCATATTCTGACAGTTGCATCCCGTTTCACGGTGGTCATGATAGGTGAGATATACTGTGATGAGCTTCTCTCAATAACCTTCCATTCCAGCATTTGTGATATGGCTTCACTGACAGACTCTCTGTGGGCCAGGGGTATATAGGATATGGTTCAACGAAAAATGGATGTTTATTTGTTAAATTTATACAATGTTCATAACCTAAAACACGGCCTGGCTTATCAGAGAAAATGTCTAAATACTCTCCCAATAACCTTTTGCACATTACCTGATATTCCTCTGGAGTTGAGGTTTTGGAGCTATTATTTTTTTCCAAGTATAATATTTTTGGCCCTATAACCTTACTTTTTTGTATCACAGCTGACAGGTGAGCCGATTCTTGGTTAGAATAAAAATGATCAAAATTCATTTCAGGAATGATTTTATTTTTGCCCTGTACTTTGCAAACGAAATATTTTTCATCTAAATTGATACACACTTTGTGTTGTCTTGAAAAATTAATACCTAAAATAATAGGATAGGACAAATCCTTGATAAGTAAAAATTTGTGAGGAAGTTGTAGGTCATCCAGAGAAAAGTTGATATGTGCTTGTAAAAGCACTCTCCTCATTTTTGTCTTAAATGCTCCAACAACTTTGACTCCAGTAGCTGTAAAGTGGGGGATTTTGTTATGCAAATTTGACAGCTATACCCAAACTTCTGAGGAAAAAGCAGAAATCTGGCTACCACTGTCCACTAGTGCTGGGTATAAATAACCATATATGTTCATTAAAATAATAGGTAAACGATCATCGGCTGATGAATGATCAAAGTCACATCCATCGTCCAATAGTTCTTTTTGAGGATTGTTACTAATATATTTTATTTCATTGTTTTTTGCTCGACTTATTGCCCTTACACTCCACGAGCTCAATAATGTTGGGCTTCCTCGTTTTCCTGGTCTTCGTCATTTTCAAGTTACAAGTGGGAAACTTGTTTTATTTTTTCAGATTCCTTTTGTCGCGTGAAAGAAAATGGTTTATTTTCATTTTGAGAATGATTATTGTTTGATTTATTTATATTTGTTTCTGAATTGAAGTTTTTTTTCAAGTTTTCCTTTTTGGAATTTGAATTAAGAAGTAATCAGCTTCTTTTAACCTTTCAAGAGCTAGTTCTAAATCATCCACTCCTATAAGAACAGCTGACACCCTAGGTGGAAAATGTCTACCAATTTTCGCCACTAGTTTTTTGTATTTAGAACGCGGTTCTAAATATTTGGCCAGAGAGACACAGTGGGTAAAATGATCTGTATATGTCTCCCCATCCTTACATATACCGTTTTCTATTTGGGCCCTGTATTTATCTTGTAATTGTTCATTCCAAAAATATTTGACTAAAAACTTTCAAATTGTACATATTTTGATTTTGAGTTGACTGAGAATTTACATTTTTTTTTTATCTTCATTTAAATTATGTATAACTTGAGTAACTATGTTTGCAATATCTATTGTGTTGAGGTTTGAAAAATTTGTTTTCGGTGGAGCAAACTGGATTGATGAAAATCTTCTGGGGGTGCCGAAAATGTTTTTGGAATCGCTCCCAGATTCTTAATTTGACTTGGTGCGCTTTGCGGAGGCGGAGGGAAATGAAGTGGCTGTTCGAATAATGATGGGCCCGAAGCAGCTTCACCAAAGGAGCCTCCCACAGCGGTAGGTCCAGAACTTTCTCCTCTGCTCTCATTTAAAGAATTTCAACTAGGCCTACCTTCTGGTTGCAGATTGGTCGTTCTTTGTACCTGCGGTGTCTTCTGTTGGGAATTTTGAGACACCCGATTCCACTGGTCAAGAAGATTCCGTCCAGATGATCTCAAATTGTACTGTTGAGGGTTTTTTTCCACAACCATTTTATTACACCAGCCCACGTTGGTCGACAGATGAGCAGGAACAGAGAATCTCAGGGTTTTTGTAGGGTGAATAAGGCTGGTATTAATTTTACATCGATACTAGTGTATAGGCATGGAATAGAATAAAGACATTATAAAAGTATGATTTGAATTTGACTTGGAAGTTTCAAGGTTAGGAGAATGCAAGTAAAAGTATAATGAAATGGCGTCAATTTCTTACCTAAAAGAAGACCAACCAGCGTCAAAAGACACTGATGAGTAAATTTAAACGGATCAGCCATAAAGGTTCTACTACATAGAATGCTAAGTTGAGAATGCTGCTAGTCCGTTTTAGTATACGAATCAAACGTGAAAATCTTCAGACGCTGATAAGATTGTTTAAAAAAACCACAACAAAAAGCGTCGGTCTTGAAAACAGAAATTGAGTTATACTGATGGGCCTAGTGGCGTCATCTTACGAAAATTATAGTAAACCACTGAACCGCAAAGAGAAGAATTCTGTAAGTGAATCAATTCATAGTTGGCGACGACAGTGGCAGATAGATGAATGATTGCAAATAATAAATAATAGTTAATTCACGAGAAAAATCATAAATGAAAAAACATCAAACAAACTAATAACGATAAAATAACGGGTTGAGAATCTGTTTCGCTATGATATCAACAAATCAATTATAATTAATATTAATATTGAACGTGCAATTTGTTGCAGTCTGCAAATTAATTACAGAGACTAAAATGTTTTCCAGTTTCGTTTCGGTTTTCGACTTTTTTTTCAGCAACTTTGCTGAAAGAGGTCATGAAATGTATTTTGACAAGGTAGTGTTTTGACTTACAGATTTATTTTTCTGTTGCTACGGTAATTCAAAGTGACCAATTAAATTCTAATTTTTCAGTGATTCTGTAATCAACAACCATACAAATATATATTTTAAATCTTCAAATATCAGTATCCTTCCCGAAAACCCAACAGATGTACTCATATATACTCTTCCGACACTGAAATGAGTGCGGAAAAGTGGACTTTTCCATTCGCTAGTACTCAAACTTCGTCCTCGTGCGATATGGCCAATATCCATTGAAGGTATACAGTTAATTTTTTTCAACCAGGTAAATACTCTAGAACTCTCCTCCAGGTATCATATTGATAATCAATTTCAGATATAGAGTATCTTTTCTATATTTTTTCTTTATTTGTTGAAAAATTAAAGAAAAAAAATTCATTGAATTCAATGTTTAATTCTTGCCAATAACATCTTCCGGAAATTCCAAAAATTATCAATACCTGAGAAGTAATAATATTTCATGTGACGTCATTTCCTTTGTTTGAGACCTTTGTGTGTGTATGATGCCAATTCTTTTGTTTGATTCTTTTGGTGTGTGTGTGTGGGTGTGTATGTGTGTGTGTGTATGTGTGTGTGTGTGTGTGTGACGTCATTGTGAAGTTTATGTTTTGAGATTCAGGAATAAGATTGCAGTAATGAGGCTATGACAGTTCTAGCTCAAAATAGCGTGTTATTTCTTATAGAGCCTCATTCTGACAATTTTTGGATCCTGCGACCGCGGGCTGCCGATTTTGCAAAGGTGGAAACGGTCGGTTTTAAAAACAGAACATTTGAACAATTCCTAACCACCCAGGCTATGACTAGCCAAAGGTTCTCCAGTTTCGAAGCCGGGGGCATCGCTTTGGGGCAGGCTGTCGCTCAAGGGGCTCCGGGGGGGCTCGAGTTTCATTCTGTTCATCAGAATTGTTTACTTCGCTCGATAACCGCAAGCGCTTGGTAACAACGAGCCAGTTGGAGGACGGCAACAAAATGTCTGTAGGGGGCAAAGGAAATGGTATCTGTGCAGAACCAGATCACGAAGGTAACATGAAAAGCGGAAGGCGGCCTCTGGGCAACTGAGCATCTGTCAATATAGGGTATACAAGTGTGTGCCGCAGGGGTGTAAAACAATGTGTGCGTGCAGCACCAGATAACGGAGGAAACATGGAAGCCGGGAGATGGCCTCTGTACAACTGAGCACCTGTCAATATGGGGTATACAAGGGTGTGCAGCCGTGGGGGTGTGCAGCAATGGGGGTGTGCAGCAATGTGTCACGGAGGTAACATGGAAGGAGGGAGGTGGCCTCTGTGCAACTGAGCATCTGTCAATATGGGGTAAGGATGTGCCTTGGGGGGCGTGTGCAACAATGGGGGCGTGCAGCAATGTTGCTCGGAGGTAACATGGTGGGAGGTGGCCTCTGTGCAACTGAACACCTGTCAAAATGGGGTATACAAGGATGTGCCATGGGAGTGTGCAGCCGTGGGGGCGTGCATCGTGTGCACCATGAGGAAATCAATGGTCACTCAAATCGTCGACTTGTGTCTCACATGCGCGACGCGTCTTCATCTTGCGCTATCCGTCTACTAGCATCTCACTTGCACTATCCGTCTACTTGTGTCTAACATCCGCTATCCTACTTGTGTTCCACATGGGCGATGTTATCAAAATCAAATCCGAGTTTCGTCTCATATGCGCGACTATCATTCATCAAGTTTCGTCTCACATGTGCTATTATCCATCGACTTTCTCACATGCACGACTCATCAAATCGAAAAATGCACCTTTTCAAAATGATTACGAATTTATAGAATAGAATAGAATAGCGCAAACAAGACAGTATGCTAAATGCTTATAAGGCATGGAAAGTACTTCCTTTTTGTCGAACAAATTTTGCAAGAATAACAGTGATCAATCGAGCTTAATTTGAAGATTTTTATTTCAAGTTGTGGGTTTATTATAGTATATTTAATTTTTTTGTACTATACATAGTCGATATGGGTGAAGAAAGGAAATGTGCATGTTGGTCAGCATGAATGCCGCCCAAGGGAGCCCACGAGAAGGCATGCACTTCCACAAGCATTTGCTCAACTTCCTTGGGAAAATGGAAAATCCAATAACAAAATAATAAAAACTCATCAGCACAAGGAGGAGAACCACAGATTCCCGAAATTGATTAGGAAATGTCTTCCTTACCTTCACACAAGCAGGAGGCACACAGATTCCCAAAATTAATTGGGAGGTGTTTTTCTCACCTTCACACAAGGAGGATACACAGATTACCAAAGTTAATTAGGAAATGTCTTTCTCACCTTCACAAGCAGGAGACACACAGATTCCCGAAGTTAATTGGGAGGCGTCTTTCTTACCCGTGTCACACCAAAACGTGTAATTTAACTATTTTGTTATCGAATATGAGAATGGGATAGATTGGGGTTAGGTAAATAGTGTTAAGGAGCCTTCAAAGGATTGATTTGAGTTTTGGTATCGACTGAAGCATAGTATTTACATCAGTATTGTTGAAGATGTTGACCAGTACAGTCCTCACTTCATTGACAGTCATGCAAGTGTCATGTGGAAATGTTACAACTCCTATGGAAATGTATACCTACCTGCAGTAATATGAATACGTCAATAATACTAATACTTCTCTAGTAGATATCGAATCGGCTGTAGTAGCATTCCAGGAGGAATATAATTTTCCTGTGGATGGTGAACTCAACGGAGAAACACTGGCTCTGATTCAACAGCCTAGATGTATTCGATCGAACAATGCATTTTCCGTTGGTACATCACGTTGGAATAAGACTAACCTTTACTGGTCGTTTCCGCAAGCTAACCAAACACTAGTGAATATTGCATGGAAAGCTTTCGCATTCTGGGAGAACATACCAAATCTCAAATTCGGATGTGTTTTTCACACAGCACATCAAAAACCAGACATAACAATGGTTTTCACAGAGGGAATACATTATTTCCGTAAAGACTGCACGGGTGCTTATCGTTGCACATTTAACTTTGATGGATCAGGAACGCTGTTGGCACACGCTTATTTTCCTGACTTTTGGAATACTTGTAGGGAAATTCATCTAGATGAGTCAGAAAATTGGATAATGGATGGGGATAGCAGTGAAGGTGTCAGTCTTCTTGGCACCCTAACATATGAAATAGGTCACACTCTTGGGCTACAACATAGCTCTGTGGAGGTATCGGTTATGTTTCTCTGGTATAAATATAAACTTCCCAATGCAAGTGAAGATGATAGGCTAGCAATGGAGTTTCTATATGGCAGACGTACAACAACCATCAAACCCAGCACGAATGGCCCCATCATTAAACACACCAGCCATACGGAATCATCAATCATTCAAAAACCGAAAACCCACACACTTTGTGATGTGAAAATACCCGATATCATGTTTTTAGCTCAAGCACCCCAAATTTCGAATAATAGATTGTACATTGGTGCTGGGGAACATTTATGGAAACGAAACTGAATATGAATGATGAGCAGATACCAGCGAAACCTGAGCGTTTGAACAAGTATCTCAATCGAAAGGTAACTATGTCATACGTTTTTCAAAATTCGGCTGGCTCTTTGATAGTTTTCGATAGGAAGAAACAAGAATGGCATGAAGTGGAATTTTCTTCTCTACAGATTGTGCGGACTCAACCTACTTTAGTACCTGATGCCAATATATGTCCTAGTGATGGTCTTTTGTATGAAATCATAACATTGTTATCGAAATTAATAAATGTTTATCAATAAAATCTCGTTTCATGGCGGTTATCGTGGTTGTCGACGCGTTAGTAGTTCGCCCTAATGATTGTAGGGAAAAATTCCAACCAGAAGACATAAAACTGATGGATCGGTATTCTGAGGTAATTTCATGTAGTGAGAGGAATGTTTTTTAGATTTAACTAGAATTATACGATTGAGCCCTATGAGGTCGATCCCATTTATATGTATCACTCCCCTGTATTACAACGCAGTCACAGTAAAAATCATGTAACGGTCACTCTGCTAAAACTGACAGCGACGGTACAATAGCCACTTCCACTTATTCAATGATAGCGGCAGCATAATAGCCCCAAATGAATGAAATATGACAACACTACTGCTCGAATGTTGAAAAATCGAAGATTCTACGAAATTACTCTGGGTGAAGACTCTACCAATACTGAAATTCTGAAATTATTTTCAGATGCAGTTACAAGTATGATTAGGACAAATCAGGTGACATCGTCATCATTTTGTGCAGCAATAATAACTTTTCAGGTGCACTTGAGATCAGTTCGAGAGCAATATGGAATGAAAAATATTCTTTGACACCTAACTTCAATCCTCAAAGTTCATGCATTCAGAGATGAGAGTTGGTATATTGAAACGATATAGAAAACATTCTGATCAATGAGCTTTAATAGTCAATACTCAGATTTTCTGTCAAATTTTGATTGAATGTGTTACCTCAATTCAAGAAAACCTGTAGATCTCTACGAGGAGGCACTGACCCGAAAAGTCTATATGTAACACAACAAATGCTTGACTTCAGATTTGCAGTCAGTATTTACAAAAGAGTGATTTTTCCTTTGGATATATGTATGAAAATTAGAGCAATTCGTATTTTTCTCCTTATTAGGAAAATAACTATGTAATAATTCCAAAAAAGTGTAGAATGCATGGTGAAGAAATAGATGTTCATATTCAATAGAAAATTAGATGATTTCTTATAGAATTTCAGCGATATCCTGTTTTTCAGTAATGACAAACAAGCATGAGAAAGAGTTGTTTTTTATTGAATTTGTTCTAGAACGTCACACAAAACCGCAAACAACTTGTTTATGTCCCCACATTCTATTCTTGAACATTATCACATATTGTATATCAAAACAGTTGTAACACACACATAGACATCAGTAATACGATCGACATTGTTGTTCAGTTTTACTAGAGTCGGGCTGTTCAAAAGATAGAATTCAAGGACGCGTGAACAGTGAATGCCTGCATCTATATATAGCCTGCGCGTCGTAGCCACGCCTTCTAAACTGAAATAAATGAAGAACTGTTTACACTGTACTGTACTCATTTGTGCTTTGTATTTACGTGTGTTTCGTTAATTAAATAATATGGATATAAACACTCTTTCACCTCCAAGAAAAATATAAAAAAGAGACATTTAACTGTTGAGGAAAAAGGTGTAATAATGAACACTTTTAAAAAAGCATCCCAAGGAGTTTATGGGAGAACAGGGAAATGCGACGTTTTTGTTGAGTGGTGTAAATCGGACTTGTTACATTGGGGAGAGGAACATTCAAAGAGTGCGTGCCGTTCACGTGATCATTCTATCTTTTTAGCGGCTACACTATAGTGCTCTCATCAAGTTCCCTGTGTACATCACAATATCAAAAATATCGTAAGTTGCATTTTATATTGGACAAGTGTCTTTTATGTTTCACGAATGAATTTTTGAATTGTTTTTATCAAAATGCCTTTTTTTCACAAGTGGATTTGAGGAAAAATAACGTTTATATTTTCAATCGAAAGTGCTGAGTATTAACGATTTTTTCCAAATGTGTAGAAGTGTCTGAAAATAGGAATTATGGAGAGTGCTACCTCAGGTATTATCGATTTTGTCTATTCACTGAGGAATTTTCAAGTTTCCTAAATTGAGGAACATTGAAAATTAATATCTATAAAAACATGATAAGATTAACTTCAGCTTTTCTGAAACTATTTACCATGTAATCATGACTTGTGTAGTTGAGTGTTGAATTTTCTCGTGTTCATGCTAGAATATTCGAAAAAGTGCTCAGGTATTACCTAACAGTTTTATTCATTGATGAAGGCAGATTAGGATTCCTGGGATGATGCTGCTGGGTCAGCAGAGTGAGTGACCGGGCTGTGGGAACGGTGGCCACGTAACTCCTCCCTCCTTAGGCCGAGTAAATAATGGAATTATTTTGGCGGGTTGAAACCGTTTCTGTTTCGTTCGTACTTCGTTTTGAGTGAATTTCTAACGGATTTTTCGGCATGGTATTATTTTTCTCCACTTCGTCTTCTTCATTGAAATTGTTAGAGCCAATAACAGAGCTAAGGTCCAAATAAGAAGGCCAAAAATATTGATATTATTTTTGGGGCCTTCGATTTGTTGATCGGAGTCAGTCGATCCGCTATATTGTTGATTTCGTATATTTCGTCAACATTAAGTTTGGTGAAGTTTGGTGTTTCGTACATTCGTGAAGTTCCTTTTTCGTCGTTGACAAAAATTTTGTTTTAGAGATGAATTTCGCAGGTCTCTGGAATCTTGAGTGGGGTGGGAACGTTTATTTCGAAATGCCGGTCGGTTTTGCATTTCGAAAATACTTTTTCTTTCTGGGCTGGAATTATCAACACTTCTTTTCGAGTGACTTGTTCGATTATTGACTCCGCTACATTGATCTGGATGGGATGGCAATCGTCAGTAAAATCACCCTCAATCAGGTGGGTCGTGCAGTGGTCTTCTGGAAAACAAATTTCGGTGCAGAAGTACGTTTCTTCCAATACATGGGCTCGATTCTAAATAAATTTTCTCGTTGCCTTGTGCCAAATATGGGTATTAAGGAACGAAAGAATATCGGTTGTGAATGATAGGATATAGGTGGAAAAATTTAAGAACTCCGCTTCTGATAAACGGGACATGAATCGCAAAAATCAATTATGTAATGCATTCAATTTCGCGAATGTTATGGCGTCTTCCAAATTATCGATAAAAGTGATAATACTTTGTCAATCAAGATTGATTTGTGAAAGCATTCCTTGAAAGGTAGTATATCTCATTACATCGTTAATAGTTTTTTGAGCTGTTTCTAAGAATATCATCAAGCTGTGTTTCAGTTTTTATTGATTCGAATTGAGAATTTATGGTTTCATTGTAGTGAGAAATGAGTTTTTTCAATTGGGAAATTTGCATATTGAGTTCATTTATCAAATTTCCTTGGTTTCGTTCTAATAGTGATATGCTTTCGTCGTATCGTTTTCCGTCATCGGCTTCAAGTGTTCCAAATAACCAATTTTCAATATTACCAATACCATTGATCGGACCTCTTTTAGTTCGAATATGAGGTTGGAGGTTTTCGAATTTGTTTTTTTGTTGTTTGAAAAAGATATGCACTTCTGGTTAATGAACTTTTTGCTTATCCGTGATAGGAAATTGGGTTATTCATTTCTCCTTTCTCAAAATTATTTTTTATCATTTTGAAAAAGTCATCTAGATTGTTCAATTGGGTTATTATAGGGCTTAGTTCTATATAATGTAAAAATGTATGTTTAGTGTATATTATTTTTGAGTTTCCTAGTTTTATAGGAAGAATTGGGTTGGTTAAAGGGGTGGTTTGAATGTCTTCTTCACTGCTTTCTACTTGGAGTACGTGAAGTAGAAGGTATAGTATCGATGTATATGTCTGCATGATCGTTGTGTTTCTGTAACAAAGGTGTTGTTGTCATTTTTGGTTTTCTGGCAACTGTTTTGTGATAAGTGCCTTCTTTCGTTTTCAGCTTTTTGTCGGTTTCTTTGAGAATTTTTGTTTGTTCGATTTTAGGTCGATCTTCATTATGCGCTTTTGTTCTTACGTATGCAATTTGTTCATCGTGAGAATTTGGAGGTTCATGCTCTGGGGTGACATTTTTTCCTTCTTCTTTTATAAATCTTACAAAACTTCTCTAGATCTTCATTTTTGAATTCGGTACCACTATCCGTGGTAATTTTCTGTGGTAGTCCATGATGAGTGATGAAATTGATAAGGTTTTCCAGTACTTATACTCCTGTTTACGATTTGAGTGGTATGGTACATCTCAAGATTTTTTTTTCTTCGCTAAGAGTTTCTATATATGTCAGGAAGGTTGGACAATGAACAATTTTGAAAGGAGAATTTTTGAATAAAACTTGGATGGTTGTACTGAAAATTTGTGATACTGCAGGATTTTTGAAATGGATGCAAATGTTTGTTTTGGGTCAATGAATTCTCTGAGGAGTTTGATGATGTTTTGTGTCATATTTCTGGATGAGATGGTGACATAAGTACGGAAATTTTCGAAAACTCTTTCTACTCTGCATTGAATATTTTTGTTATCACCGACTGCAACGATAATTTTTTTTATATGTAGGTATTAACTGATCTTTCTGGAATTGGGATTTTGAAAATAGCTTCTTCAAGAGAGATATGAACAGTTTCTAAATCTGGGGGGCATTGTTTTCCGTTGGTTTTGGAGGAACAATTTGGATATCAGATAGTATATTGATTCGTTTTTCTGGGTTTGATGGGTGGTTCTAAAATTTCGTTCAAGAGGTCGTTGTCTGAAACAGGAAGATCGCTAGGATTGGTGACGAAATCACCAATGATTTCGTTTGAATAATCAGGGTTGTTTTCGATTGAGAGGGTTTCTAGTGCATTCAAATCAACATTGAAGGGAATTCTAGAAAGGGCATCGGCTGCTTTATTAGAATGTCCTTTGTTATATTTTATATTATATATAGTCGAATTCTTCCAATTTCAAACGCCATCGCACAAGCCGAGAATTCGGTTCTATCAATGGAAAAAGCCATTGAAGGGACTTGTGATCGATGAAGATTTCGAATCTTTTTCCGAAAAGATGGGGTCTCCAAGGCATAGCAAGATTTCGAGAAGCATAACAAATCAGGTGAGCATTTTGTGTCTGGGTATGCAAGAACAGGTTCGGAAGTTAGTACCGATTTACAGGTTTTGAAGCAATCGATGAATTTATAGTATGTTCTACTTTGGCATTCTTTTTTAAGCAGTTCGTCAGGGGTTTGGTGAGTTTAGCAAATTTGTTTATTAATTTTCGATAATATCCTAATAGACCTAAAAATAATTTTATTTCTCTTTGAGTTCTAGGGATCGGAAAATTCTGAACAGCTTTAGTTTTTTTTGGTTTGGCTTTATGCCTCCGGGGGTGATGATATGGCCTAGAAATTCCACTTCTCCTAGAAATTCTGTTTTATCTAGTTGAACTTTGGAGCGTGCTTCGCGTAATTTGGAAAAGACAAGTTTAAGGTTTTGTATGTGTTCTCGAAGAGTACTGCTGAAAATTAGTATATCTCCCATATATACCATACATACTTCATTTTGTAAGTCTTCCAGAACTTCGTCAAGGAATCTCTGAAGACTTGATGGAGCATTTTTCAATCCGTAGGGAATGCATACGAACTCGTATTGCCCGTGCTCGGTACTAGAAGCCGTTTTTTCTATAGAATTTTGAGCCATTTCGGTTTTGATGAAAACTATTCGCCAAATCGAAGCGAAGGTGGAAAAGTATTGTGCTCTATCTAGTTCATCATTTATGTCATTAATATTTGGGAGTGGGTATCGATCGTTGGTCGTTTTGTCATTGATTTTCCGGTAATCAACTACCACTCGCCATTTTGGCTGTCTGGAACAATCCAGTTTTTTGTGGACTATTCAGATGGGCGAACAACATGGACTAGAACTTGGCCTAATGGTATGTACAGGATATGTACAGGAATTTTATCGGTTGTTTTAATTTCGTGTTTGATTTTTGATGTAAATGTGAGTTCGTCTCAGGGTTTGAAAAATATATCTGAAAATTCTTTACATAATTTTGTTTTTTTTTTCGGTGTTCATATGGTCCGCCCTTATCAAGTCAATTATGTTAATTTCAGTGGTCTTTTTTTGTGAGTCTCTCGGTATATTTTCAAAGATTTCAAAAGAGTACATTTCGAATGTCGACCGTTCGGAGTTCTGTAACTGGAAGTGGTTCTTCCAACTGAAATTGTTCGATCGATGGGGTTCTGAACTTCCATAAGGGTATATCCGTTTTTAGAAACACTCAAAATTTGTGTAGTATAAAGATCATTTAGGGTTCCTCCCACAGTGAGAACTTCGCCGTTGGCTATGGAATAATTCTTTCTTGTGGATTAACAGAAAAAAAAGTATTTGTGGATTTTCTGAAATTTAAAGGGTATTTCTACGTGGTTCCCGACTAACCTTTTATTCAAAAGATCAATATTGACATTCATATTTATCAAATCTGACAGTCATAAAACACCGTCAAAAAATTTGTTCTTTGGTTTGATGTAAAGAAATTTTGTGAATTTTGATAATTATTCGAGTGTTTGAAGTTGGTTTGTTGGGGAAAAGGTCTGAGATATTCTTGTTGGATTCCTTGACGTGGTTGACATTGGTTGGGGTTTTGGTAATTGATTTGAAGGTTTGAAAGCATTTGGAGGAGGTCCAAACACTTCGCGATTTGTGGGGTATCTTTGAGGTGGAACTTGTTTGGGTTGGATATTGATTGGTTGATTGGGCCAGTTGGGCCTCGTTGGAAAATCAGAATTTAAAAAAATTTGGTCGTTTCTTGGGTAAAAATTTTACATGGGTATGTTTTCGTTCAGATTTAATGGTCTTTGAGGTTTCGAAATGTTGGTATTGAGGTATTGACGATTGGAAACATTGAATTTGATTTTGTAATCATGAAGTGAATCATATATTTTCTAAAAATTCTCAAATTTGCTTATATATGCTATCGCATCTTCTAATGAAGCAGGTTTCTTGAGATGTTAACTATTTCTACATGTATCTGAACAGCCTGCAATAGATGTACTGGGGGCAACTTTGTGATAATGAGTTATTTGGCACAATCTTCGTCTTTGATTGATATTTGGGTCATTGCTTACTCTTTGGACTACACTAATTCTCAATAATCGTAATCTCGTACCAAAGGAAGTAAGATCTCCCCCCCTATGAGGTCTATTTATAGTGAGCTCTTGAACTAAACAGTCTGAATCTCTCCTATCGAAAAAACACTGTTGTAACGCGGCTTTCAGACTATCCCAAGTATTGAGTTCGGCTCTGTTTCCTACCATATACTCGGCTTTACCTATTAATTTGTCTTGAATACAATCGAGAATATGATTATTGAGTTCAACATTGTTAGAGGTTCTATATGTGTTTACTAAATTGTCACATCTATTCAATGTATTGCTATCACCATCAAATTGTTTCGAGTTACTGATTCTAGATCTGAAATAATTCCGATCTACTACTCGAGCTTGAGATTGATCTACTGGTGGAACCATTGTTGAAATATTTGGATTTGATTCGATAGTGTCAAAATTTACAAGAATCTTTTGAAATTATAATGTATTCGATATTGTTGAAATATCTTCGATATCTGTCATAAAATTATTATTTCATTGATTGAGAGAGAAAAAAAATCCTAAATTAATTGTCTCGAACAGATGGCGATTCTGATTATCTTTACCGAAGTCCTTAAACAAAGGGTTCGGAAAGGCGAGAAGAAAATATTAAAATTTGGCACTTACAGTACGAATATTCTGATCTGCAGTTTCCAGTTTCCTCTCCGTTGATTCCTCGTAATTCTCCTGAAGGTTGATCGTCTCGACGTCCGCTCGTTCGAGTCGGTCCTTAAAGGGTTCGTTGAATCTGTGCTGAACGAGTTGAAATTCCACAACGCTGAAACATCTGGAATATGTGGTCATAAAGTATGCATTTCCTTTTTCTCTGTTGGATCCTCTGGGATCTATGAAAGAAAACTGTTTCTCAGAAGAATTAGTAACAAATTAAACCCAATGGTTGCCTTCAATGATAGTTGGAATTATCATAATATTTTCCAACGAAGGAATCCTGTCTAACTCTCCATTAGTAATACTCCAGTCTATGACTGTGTATTTATCCCATACAGCACCGATTTGTATGAAAATTTGGATATAGGTTCTACTTACCATCTATTTCAAAATCTATCTCGTGCCGAGGGTTGCTTTTTTTGGAGGGGGGTAAAAACCTCCCCTATTCGAAAAAAAATATCAAAATTTCAGATTGGAGCATGTAATAAACTGAAATCATAATTATAACAGTAAATCAATCAATTGATAACTTTTATTATAATTTATGGTTCAGTAAATCATCATCAGAAAATAATAATTACCATGTTATTTGGCAGTTATTCAACTTATTCAGTATCTATTTGCATTTAATTTGAGATTAAGCTTCTATCTACCATCTACTTCAAAGTTGAGGTTGTGCCTGGGGTTGATTTTTATTCATCAGAGGTGAAAACTACCCCTATTCAAAAAAAAATTACAAAATACTACTTTTGAGCGTGCAGTCATCTGTAAATACGTTGAATAGATAGACAATTTCTGATCTATTGAACAGTTTCGACGCCTAAAAACCACCTTCATGATAGTTTTCATAAAAAAATTATATCGAAATTGTTATTGAGTAACCGATAAACCCAACTGTATGATTATTGAGATTGAGACTCTACTTTAAAGTTACCCCTGTACTCGGGGTTGCTTTTGATTTTTTAAGGGTGAAATCAATTCCATTAAAAACAGGTTGAGTCTAGATTTGGATGTGTGATCGATTGAATACATCTTCAAATGTACTTAAAAAAAAATTCAACAACTTTTATTATTAATAAAAAGTAAATATAAAGAATTGTATTATTACAAAAAATAAATGTAATAATAATTAATACTTACTCTCGTCTTCCTCTTCGATGCTATTTCTTTCTACCTCATCTTGTCTTCCTCCTGGTCCATAATTGAAACCGTGTTGTGACAGTTGTCTCATTAATATTGAAACCATCTACCTTGATAGGTGGTAAATTTCGGGGGAAACTATCCAGTCGAAATTCAAGTTGGTAGGGAGGGGATTTTACTAGGTTCATTATTTGAAATAATACGCCCAACAACACTAGACAACTTTCGGAGGTGACAACGTTTCTGCTTGTTTTTTGGCCAGATAGGTTCTACAGGTTCCAAGGATCATCATATCAAAAATTTGTCCGGAGGTCACCAGGACCCCTTTTTACACAAACCATTTAAGGTTACATATTTGACGCTGTCACCTCTGTTAATCAGCGGGTATGCTGTCACTTCTAGAAATGGCAACATTGCATTTTCTTGGTTCAAGGTCGAAAGTTCTCTCACGAAAATATTTTCAATGCAGGCAACATCAACACCGTTTCACCATAAATAGAGATAGTCCAGTCTATGACCATATTCCCGTGTATTTATCCCATACAGCACCGATTCGCGTGAAAATTTGTATTCAGGATCTACATACCCTCTTTTTCAGAATCTACCTTGTGCCGAGGGTTGCTTTCTCCCTGGGGGTGGATGACACCCCTTCTTGGGGGTGAAAATTTTTTTATTGGAAATAAGTGCGGAAATCAATAGATTGACTAATTCTATGCACTTTTTGTTCAATGGACTTTTTTCTGAAAAGCAATACTTTTCGACTTATTCGCGAGTAAAATTTTCGGTTTTCAGTAAAAAGAAAACACATTTTCAGATCCTTTTTCGTGAATAACTGGAAAATAATGCATCTAATCGAAAAACCTGCAGAGAGCAAAATTATAGATTTTGAAAAAACAAAGGCGATTGTTTATTTGTGATGTATGCAAACCCACTACAAACTAAATAATTGCTTGTTGAAAGTTGATTGGTATTTTCAAACGCCAAAATGGAAAGTTTCTACGTACAATAACCAAAAACCAATGCATTTTTCGGGAAAAACTAATTGAACCTTTTCTGAAGTCCTTCAAAAATCCTTCATTTTTGTTATATATAAAAGATTCTAGCATCAAAACTGACCGAGGTATGAAGGAAATAATGTTCAATCCCATTTTTACCTTGAAAAAAAAATTGTGAATAACTCATAACTCATCCTTGCTTTCCCCCCCCCCTTTGGAAAAAATCGTTGCCTAGTGGAACTTTATGTATATATACATATATAATATACATATAGTTCCACTAGGCCTAAAATATAGTTACTATGTGTATTCTTCAATATACTAATGTACATACTCTAATTTCTACTAAAATTGTTTTTGGTTTTTTTCCCATAACTCGCTTAGTCTTCAAGCAATCGAATCCACCAAAAAAGTATTTTGTAGCTTTTTTCACGAGCTATGAGCTCATTCATATTATTTTTCGTTTCAGATTATATTTTTGAGAAGGTTCATGCTGAAAGGGCTCAAAAAAGGTACTTTGCGCGAACCCTCACAATATTTAACTGGCCATATCTTACTCTATTTTCATCCTGCAGAAAAAAATGAAACACCGAAATTTTCAGAGAAGAATAGCATTCAATTGTGTACTCTAGAAAATTTTGCATGTATCAATACTTTCCGAGTTATTTCGAAGAAATTGTGATTTTTCGCTGAATTACGTATTTGATTTTTTCTCTTCAATCTCAATTTTTTCCAAAACTACGTACTCTCAATTGATGAAAAACTCAGAACTCATTGAAAGAACATAAATGAAGTGAATTATGGAGTAACAACGATTTTTTTTCGAAGGGGGGAGAAGAGAGGATGAGTCATTCACAATTTTTTTTCAACGGAAAAATAGGATTCAACATTATTTCCTTCATACCTCGGTCAGTTTTGATGCTAGAAACTTTCATGAATAACAAAAATGAAGGATTTTTGAAGGACTTCAGAAAAGATTCCATTAGTTTTTCCCGAAAAATGCATTGGTTTTTGGTTATTGTACGTAGAAACTTTCCATTTTGGCGATTGAAAATACCAATCAACTTTCAACAAGCAATTATTCAGTTTATAGTGGGTTTGCATACATCACAAATAAATAGTCGCCTTCGTTTTTTCAAAAGCTATAATTTTGCTCTCCGCATGTTTTTCGATCAGATGCATTATTTTCCAGTTATTCGCGAAAAATGATCTGAAAATGTGTTTTTTTTTTACTGAAAACCGACAAATTCACTCGCGAATAAGTCGAAAAGTATTGCTTTTCGGAAAAAACTCCATTGAACAAAAAGTGCTTAGAATCAGTCAATCTATTGATTTCCGCACTTATTTCCAATAAAAAAAATTTCACCCCCAAGAAGGGGTGGCATCCACCCCCAGGGAGAAAGCAACCCTCGGCACGGGGTAGATTTTGGAAAAGAGGGTAAGTAGAACCTATATCCAATTTTCCATACGAATCGGTGCTGTATGGGATAAATACACAGTTTACACTTTTTTCACCGTCATAGACTGGAGTAAGATGACACCACCAAAATACGGATGAGTAAATTCCACGACCATAATGCTTTTTTTCTCGGTTCATCGGTTTCTCTCTCTACCTACCTGTTACCTGGGAAATATTGCAAGTGACATTTGACCCACTTTTGGTTTCTGTACTGACTTGAAATTTGTCACACGATAGGGTCAACACTAGAAGGGATGTCGATGGCCTGAATACCGCACATTTCAACTTGATCAGTAAAATACCTAAATAATTTCCCCCATTTTTAGTTCCATTCTTTCTGTCATTGATAAAACCAAACACCACGTTGTGGTGTAATGTGTGTAATATGTTCAATGGTTTTTATTTTAGTTATAAGTTAAACAAAGAAAAAACTTCTTTCTGAGTGATTTGATTAGGATTTCATCATTTCTTGTAAAATAGAAATGATGATAATCATAGAAGTTCTGTGGGAGTTATATTTATGAAAATTCATTGTTACAGAGCCCCGAAGGATAAATGAATCAAATTCGAAACGCCCGCAAGAAAACAATTGTTAAAAATAATCCTGCCACCCAACCAACCTTTTCTCGAAAATATTCCATAAATTTCAGACAATCGAATTCGGCAGTTTTCGAGTCTATTGGAGACATACAAACGAAGAAACAAACAAACATATTCATTTTGATAAATAAAAAGTTACTGGTCAGTTGGGAATACTCCAGTCAACAATGAGATTCCATACGTTTCATTTTTTACCTAAATAATTTCCCCCATTTTTAGTCCCATTCTGTCATTGATAAAACTAAACACCACGTTATAGGAATCATACATGAAGTTATTAGTTTGTTTCATGTCATTTGTGTTGGTTGTTTGTCTATAAAAATTTCGTTGTTGCAATGTTTTTTTTATTATGTGTGTAATATGTTCAATGGTTTTCATTATACTTATAAGTTAAACAAGAAAAATCTTCTTTTTCTGTGAGTGATTTGATTAGGATTTCATCATTTCTCGTAAAATAGAAATGATGATAATCATAAAAGTTTTGTGGGAGTTATATTTATGAAAAATCATTGTTACAGAGCCCCGAAGGATAATTGAATCAAATTCGAAACGCCCGCAAGAAAACAATTGTTAAAAATAATCCTGCCACCCAACCAACCTTTCTCGAAAATATTCCATAAATTTCAGACAATCGAATTCGGCAGTTTTCCAGTCTATTGGAGATATACAAACAAAGAAACAAACAAACATATTCATTTTAATAAACAAAAAGTTACTGGTCAGTTGGGAATACTCCAGTCAACAATGAGATTCCATACGTTTCATTTTTTCTGCTTTAGTCTTGAATACTTGATGCACTCATAGCATTTTTGTAAATTCAGAAAAGAATAATATTCCAATGTATCTTCTTGTGATAGCTGAGAGCATTCCATTTAAGATATACTGATGGAAGGAAATTACGAAAGAGTCACTGGGACATTTAGTATTCATTATTAATTTTATGACAAAAACTAGTTCTACCATAGTTTTCTCATCAAAAGAATGCATACCTGAGGTAGAGAAAAATTGTGTCGAATCAGTATAGAAATAATTTGATATCTGTAGGGTTTGGAACCGAAGTATTTTTGATGAATGTATTTTTTCAAGAGCTTGTGGTTGAAATATATTGTTTTCTGCGAAATCTCATATGAAGTTATCAGAATCTTATACGTGTATTCCAGAGGATACAACGTTTCGATAAAATTCGTTTCAACTTCAATAACTTGCATATCTGAATGAAATAAAGATATATAACTGACTTATGAGGCAATGTCACTTTCAAAAATTGAAAAAACAAATATCAGAGCGAAATATTTCACACATTACAATCGGTTGGAAATATTCCAGGATATACACGCTATTAGCAATTCGCTCATTATATTATCACAGGAAGGATTCGTCACCAATAACACCCAATTTTTTATTTTTCATTGATCCTGTGATCAACCATATTCTAAAAAGAACATTGTGGTATTAATATCATTGCATTAACCATTTTGATGTATTTTATGAACAGAAACGTCGGAACATCCCAAAGACAACTCTCTGTGAATACAGTAAAAGAAGAGATGATTGAGACATTCTGTGATCCGTGCAGTAGGTACTGAATTTTTCATAGCCTGTTTCGTGCTATCACACCCAAAGAACCACGATCTCCGAAATGGTATTTTCTAACAACAATTCGGGTGTGTTTGCATTTTTATTGTGAAACTGCAATTGTTGAGACCTAATGGAGTAATCAACATCTTACCTATGTTATTTCATCAAGAATATTTTACAATTCAAATGGAGAGAGTGAAATCATAGAACAGTTCCACAGGAACATTGAATCCATCGCTGATCAATTCGTCAAATGAAGAAGCCAGTCATAGTTTTTTGAATTATGAAATGAATGAAATAATCGTTTTTCAAAATGGGAAAAGTTTCCCAGATATCTTCAAAAATCTGCCAGAGACATCATTATTCAACCTGAGCAATGTAATCGAATACACAGAAGCTCTTGTTTTTTTTTCAATATTTCATTGAAATCCTAATTTTATTTTCAGATATTACTAATTGGACTTCTAAGAAAATACCATACAAATTGATCGACAACCTAATTCAAATATTCCACTTATTGCTCCAGTCTATGATAGTAAGAAATGTGTAAACTGTGTATTTATCCTATACAGTACCAATTTGTATAACAATTTGGATTCAGGTTTCACTCACCCACTATTTCAAAATCTGCCCTGTGGTGAATGCCACCCCTTCTTGGGGGTGAAACATTCTTCTTCGAAAATAAGTGCGGGATATATTGACTAATTCAAAGCAACTTTTCTTTCATGAAGTTTTTTTCAGATTCTTTTTTGCGAATAACTTGGGAAATATGCATTCAATCAAAAAACCTGAGGTGAGCAATACTCAAGGTTTTACAAAGGTAATCGTGTTTTCATGATGTATGCAGACCCAATAGAAACGAAATTATTGCTTGTTGGAAAATGAATGGTATTGCCAAAATGAAGAGTTTCTACGTACAATGACCAAAAACCAATGCATTTTTCGGGAATTTTGAAGTCCTTTGAAAAGTCTCAATTTCAATTTCTCATGGAAGTTCGTTATTTATTTATTTATTTAATTGATGAAACATACAGACTTACTGTCTAATTACATGTTCCATAGAAAACATATTACACAATATCAATCAGTGAAGTGGCAACAGTTTATGACTATTTGAATATTTGACAGACTTATTTATCTAACAGATTGAACATATTCAGAACTGCAGGTGACCGGGTTACCAAGAGAGCAATACTGATGAGTTTTGTTGAGGAGTGATACTGACGGGTACGGGCTAGATGTCAGATTCTTGTTAAGTTGAATGACTCTATGACTTCTTGTTTGAATCCTCGGAGTTCTCGATTGAAAATTCCATAATTTGTTGGTGTGTGTGTGAGTTATTGTAATATCTACAAATTCTATTGACGGGGCCATTTCCTCCCGTATGAAAAGTTAATTGTCTTGGGCGTATACCCACTGGGGGGACTTAAAAGTAACTTTTTCAAGCAAATAACTACTGTCAACATAATTATGATTCATATTCTGGATTAATTCTATGTTTTTTGAAGTAAAGATATTTCAAAAATTTGTTCTGAATAGATTCTAGGCTTTTATGAAGATATTGCTGCACGGGATTCTAGACAATGCTTGCAAATTCCAGTCTACTACGCACTAGCGTGAAATATAAATATTTTATACTTTCTATATTAGTAAAACGAGTTGTGAATTTTCTCACATATCCCAATGCAGCATTCGCTTTTCTAATTGTGGCTTCTGTGTTGGTTGAATTTAAGATCAGTCTGGAATGTAACACCCAAGTCACAGGTACTATTTACTCTTTCTAAGGGAATGTTTTGCATGATATAGATGAATTTGTGTGCATTTTTGGACCTACTAAAAGTAATAATTTTACATTTTGATTGGTTGAAGAGTAGTTCATTTTCATGTGACCATTTTGTAATATTATCTAAATCGTTTTGAAGCATTAAATAGTCGTTGACATTCTCAATTTTTCGAAATAGTTTGAAGTCATCAGCATATAGCAGACAATTGGAGTTCACTTCATCTGGTAAGTCATTAATAAATAATGAAAATAATAATGGTCCTAAATTTGACCCTTGAGGTACTCCGGATCCTGCCTGAAATATTTGAGAGGATGAACCGGTATAATGGGTGCTGTTTCGTTACAAGGATTCACCGTAGTACGAGACAAATTGGCAACGAAATTTCAGATATGATGTGAAAAATTTTGTGAGGTGTTCACTCAATTCATACCTTTTCAATTTGGCTATTAACAGATCAAGGTTCACTTTGTCGAAGGCTCTGGCAAAGTCTGTGTAAATACAGTCTACTTGAACTCTATTCAATACATTTTCAGTTACCGTTTGGGTGAATGTCAACAAATTAGTTTCGATTGATCTCTTGCGACGAAAACCATGCTGGTGTATGGTGATTTGATTTTCAACAAACTTGTATAATTTTTCACGAATAATATATTCAAAGAGTTTTGCTACACAATTCAGTACTGCTACCCAAATAGCACACGACGTCCTGAAGACGAACCATTTATGTCCCAATAACGTCGATACGTCCCGGGACGTATAGAACACATTCGAAGAACGTACATTACCGGATGTACCATGTATGTACTGGTTAGACGTCCCATGTAGGTACATACTTGGTCCCGTTCCAATCGGAATGTAACAAAAATGTACATGCTCGGAAGTACTATATGTACGTACTTTATTAAGTGTCCCTGATACGTTTACATTAACTCCTCTTCAGGTACGTACTTTTCGGAATGAATTAGGGACATACCAATGACGTATTTTTTTGTGAATCCCATGTACGTACTGCTCAGACGTATCATTTACGTACATGTTTGGAAGAACTATGTACGAACTATTTGGACCTTCCAGGTGCGTACATATTGAGTCCCTTTCAGATACGTATCTTTTGAAACGTTTGCGGGACATAGTAATGACGTACATTTTTGGAAATCGTATGTACATACTATCTGGACGTCTCGTTGACGTACTTTTGTACATACTGTTTGGACCTCCCGAGTACGTACGGAGTGGGTTCCTTTCATTTTCTACATTTCGGTTAGTATGTAGATACTGTTTGGAACTCCCGAATACGTACGTATTGGGTCCCTTTCGGTTCAAGGGGTATTGGGATTTTTAGAGTGATCACTAAGTGTATTCAAACATATATCAATATTGGTAATGCAATATTCATGGTGAATTCCCACACAACACATGGACATCCAGTGGATATCTAATGGATATCCATTAAGGATATTTTGGACATCCGATGGACGTACAGTTTTTATCCAAAGAATATTCAATGGACGTCCAATGGACATTCTTAGGCTACCAACCTGTACGTCAATAAAATATCCTCCATGGACATCCATGAGATATTCATTATGGACATCCATAAGATTTCCTTCATGGATACCCATAAGATATCCATCATGGATATCTGGAAGATATACTTCATGGACATCCATGAGATATCCATCAAGAACGTCCATGAGATATCCATCAAGAACGTCCATAAGATATCGTTCACAATTCTACATAATTATTTGTGCAATTCTTTACAGAGAAACCAACCTAGCTTGGACAACGGATTATAGTCAGTAATATATCCTGTGACAAGGCACTCAACGTGACCGTATGTGCTATTTAAAATGTTCTACTAGATTATTTTCGCTGTATTTGAAAAATTTAGACAAGCTAAGATAAACTGTAGAGTGGTAGACGAACGATTAAAAAACTTATGTCGTTAATAAGAATTTTTTATTTTTTTTTTCATTACTTTTCAAAACAAATACTTGATAAAGTTTAAATTTGAAAAATAGTTTGCCAAGAGTTCTCAACAGAAAAGTTATTGATGAATTTAAATAGTTCCCAATTCGAATAACATATGAATATAGTACTCGACAATTCACTTGCTTCCTTCCAAAAGGTCACGTTCACGGTAAATGCTAATGATTATAGTTTACAATTATTAACTAACACACCACTATTTTTCGTTTCTTTATAAACACAATTATTGCACAATGCACACAACAACGCTTCAACTCAGTTCAAAGTAATTTTTTCAAACCGACCCAACACTCGACGACTCTCAAAATTACGACATTTGACAGACGCCATAGACGGTTGCATTTCGCGTCGCACGTCACGTCTTCTGAGGTGACGCTATATTCAAATATTATTTAAATAAAGGATTGAAAGTTAAATATATCAACTTTCTTGCTGGAATGTCCATGTAAATGGCCCAATCACGTTGCCAATTCGTAGGGTGCCACTGCGGAAGAAACATTATATATACAATAAATGTTCGAAATGGATATCCATAAGATATCCTTCATATAGATATCCATTTTGTACATCGTATGGATATTTTTTACTCGGAATACTTTGGATATCCAAAATTTGGATATCCTATGGATATCCAAAATTGGTCCAAGGCTACTCCGACATGAATTGGACATGAAATGGACGTCCATAGGATATCGGGTGCTGTATGGGCTACTCCTAAAAAATTTTGGAAAAATTGAAACATCGACATGTGGTGAATTTGAATACCAGAAAATTACATACAGAATTTTTCACACAGCAAGTTTGATATTCCAAAACCGCCATCACATGAGACAGTGATCCTTCAGTGTTTTTTCGAATATATTTTCATTGTTAATGAACTTTCTGAAATTTTAATATTATCTCGAACAAAACTAACTTGAAGTCATCACATCTATAGCACCCAACTCATTTTTAAAAACAAGTCTCTCCGTGCCGTAGAGCGTAACAGTGGTCGACAATAATATCCCCATAGTAATGGCCGAGAGTTCAAGCCCCGCAGCAGCCAGGTCTTTTCCAGGTAAGTATTCGGTTAGATGAATGAGTAAAATTTAATACTTGACTATTTGGTAAAAAAGCAATGAATAATCCCGAATATGAAAACTTAGATTCATTAAATGATATCAAACGATATATCATTACATTGTTTTCGAATATTGATCTAATATCGCCGAATGTTCACATTTTTTTGTGGCCACTATTGATATCTACAATATAAGGTTAATATTCCCGTAATATTGAACCAATATTGGTCAAATATGTTTGTTCTACTTGGGATAGCGCATACAGAATGGAAAATGTACGTTTTCGGAATGTCCCAAACAGTTCTCTTTTCTGTACATTTCAGGTCCTGTGTGGACTAGAAAAGTACGTACCTGGGATTACCGACTATGCGGAAACGGTAAGTCCCAGGGAGGTCTTATGTACGTCTGTCGGAGACGAAAGTACGTCCCAAATACGTACAATGCATCCTCACCGTACATATGCAGTACGTCCACTGGACGTACCTGTGCTATTTGGGTATGGGACGATAGTTTATTGTTATTTGCTTATCACCGTTTTTGTGTATTGGTGTAATCTTAGATAATTTGAATTTTTTAGGAAAGATGCCTTCTTTTAATGATTTATTGAAAATTTTCAGTAATGGATTCAGTAGCGAATCTTTGCATGCCTTAAATATATAGCATGGAATACCGTCTGGACCAGCAGATCTTCTCGGTTTTAGCTTTTGGAATGCTTTTACTAAGTCATCAACGCCTACATTTTCCCAGTGAATGTTTTGCATGTGGTTGAAAGTTATAGTTGATGATAAATCGTTGACTATTTTGGGGTCATATGTTGAGTCATTTTCATAAATAGAGGAAAAGTAGTCTGCGAATTCATTAGCTATTATATTTGGATCGGTTACTTCCCTATTTGAAATTTTGAAGCTATCCGGGAGAATTACTATTCTTCATGCTCCTGACATAGTTCCAAAACAGTGTTTGGTTAGTTTTTATGTTATTCTGAATATCAACGAGGTACTTTTTGTGTTCAATTTTGATTTTCTGCTTTATTTGTGCTCTTAGTCTTTTGTAGTTTGTTAGGTTGTATTTTGACAGATGTTTCCTTCGTCTTAAGAATTCTTTTTGTTTTAGATCAGTTTTTATATCATTTGTAAACCAAGCCGGAAATTTGCGTTTCATTCCTGTATTGCTGTATTCGGGTACACAAATATCTAGTATATTATAAATCGTTTGATAAAAGAACTCAACACTCTCGTTAACGTCCTGAATATGATCGAGTCCCGACCAATCGGTATCTCGTGAGAGTTCGTAAAGTAGGAGAAAATTAGCATTTTTGAAATTATATTTATTGTATAAATTTTTTGTTCCACCCGGTATGTTCGATTTTTGTAGTGTGCATTCTATTAAAAGTGCTGGATGTTTATTATCTTTCCTAATAAGAGGCATTGAATCTTCTTGGATGTATAAAGGAATATTACTGAATATTAAGTCTAATGTTTTGCCATCCTCATTCAATATATTGTTGAATGATGTTATGTTATTTGTATCTACAATTGACTGAATACTGTTTTCTATTCTATTCTGTAGGTTGAATTTATAGAAGCTATCTGAGATATTTGGTATATTGAAATCTCCAGCCACCAACAAACCCGTATTATGATCAATTACCTGTTCAATAAACTCGAAAACTTTTGAATATTCTTCATATACATTATACTTGGAGGAAGGTGGAATATACGTACTATTTAATATTATTGTGCTTCCGTGAATTTTAGTTTTTACGAATATTGTTTCCAAAGATGTTTGTACTTCAATAATTGAGGAAGTGAACTTGCTACTCACTGCGATTAGTACTCCTCCCCCTCTCAATTTACCAGTTTTTTGTGAATCTCTGTCCTTCCTGTATACTCTATAGTCATTTGTGAATAACTCCTCATTTCTGATATCATCCGTTAGCCATGTCTCTGTCAGCAAAATTGTATCATGCATTTCCGTAATTAAATTTTGTCTGAATTCCGCTGTCTTGGTGCGCAGTCCCCTGCAGTTCTGATAATATACATTCACATTCTGAGAAATCATCTGAAATTATATAGAATAGAAATCTGAAAATAATATATTAGGAAAATAGTAGCTTTTGTGACTTTAAATGCACAATTTGCTAATATGCTTATATGGGTAGTCTATCGAGTCCAGCTGCTCTGTATGATAATATGAGAAAAAGGAAACAAATATATACATATTGATAATAACGTTGCTTGTGATTCCATTTGTGTTAGAATTTTTCGTTCTAATGAATGCAATCATTGTTCTGTTTACTATCAGAGAAAAATTAGGTGTTTGCAGAAAAAAAATAAAAAAAAGAGAGATCTCAATGAACTTTACGCATAAAAACATATCCAGGTACATATACGAATAGATAAACAGGACCTTCGAAAAAGTTTACTGATCACTTTCACTTTTAATTTCCTTCTTGGTTTGGTTGTGATAAATAAAAATTATTCCTCCTAGAGTCCAAGCGTTATTGGGGTATTTTGTTCTTGCTGACTGAAAAAGTTCGTATTGCCGTCTTGAAAGATCTTCCTGGACCATTATTCCTGTATTCTTGAGTAATTTTTTGGAAATGTATACTTCGTTTTCCTTCATTAGTAATAGAAATTTGACTATAATTGTTCTGTTTCTTCGTTTGTCTGGCTTTCCTACTCTGAATACATCATAGAGTTCATTGGTAGTACAAGTTACTTTCATGGTGGTGTTGATAATATTTAGGATAGCTTCAGTAACGTTCTCATTCTCCTTTACCCCAATGCCGTTAACACGTAGTGCGTTTTTACGCTGGAAATTTTCAAATTTTTCCGTTATTTCGTTGGCTTTTCTGTCACTCATCTGGAGCTTTTTGTTGATATCCTTCATTTTTTGCTCCATATCGGCGATTTTTTGTGTGTAGATATCCAGTTTGGCCATAAGGTTTGATTCAATAGTTGATATTAGTTTCTTACAGACTTTTTCTATGAGTTGTTCAATATAGTCTTCTGACAATTGAAAACCATGAGAACTAATATTTTCAGTGGTGGAGGGTCCACCCCGTTGTGGTTTATCGGATGTCTTGCCCATTTGGTAGGAGAATTAGGTTATAAGTTGGTGATCAGCTGCTTTTCACTAAATAACTTATCTTGCTGTTACCGAATACTTTCCTTTTATATGTCCCTACTTGGGTAACTCCTGGAACCACTTTTCTATTTTTTCACTAGTTTACTTTCGTCAAAAACAACTACGTAGCTGGAGCTCTCTGAACAGCGACTCAACTCGACATATGCGACGTTGCCGATGATGTCGATTTCTGTTTTTTCGTTGGAGAAAATTGAAATTCCATTTGAAAAAAATTGTTGCCACTTCACAATGAACTTCATTTATGTTCTTTCCATACGTTCTGAGTGTTTGACCAGTTGAAAGTACTCATGTTCGAAAAAAATTGAGCTTGAAGAGAGAAATTCATCCTCGTAATTTAGCGTAAAATGGCCTTTTATACAAAATAAATAAGAACTATGAATGACACGCAATATTTTCTACAAAATTGTAGGTATTTCTTCTCTGAAAAAACTACAATTTTGAATTCTGCGTGTCATTTTTTGATTTATTATGGAGAAAAGGAGATTTTTTGTTAAACAACGAAAATGATTTTCCCTCATTACTTTCAACTGGTCAAACACTTAGAACGTATCATAAGAAGATAAATAAAGTGAAATGTGAAGTGCCAACGTTTTTTTTCAAAAGGGGTGGAAGAGAGGGTGAGATTTTGACAATTTTTTTCCAACGAAAACCGACAATTTCACCCACGAATAAGTCGAAAAGTATTGCCTTTCTGAAAGAACTTCATGGAAAAAAACTCGCTAAGATTTAGTCATTTTATCGATTTCCGCACTTATTTTCAAAAAAAAAATTCATCCCTTCCCCAGGAGGGGTGGCATCCACCCCCAGGAAAAAAGCAACGCTCGGCACAGTGTAGATTTTGAAATAGAGGGTGGGTGAAACCTGAATCCAAATTTTCATGCAAATCAGAGCTGTATGGAATAAATACCCACGAAAATAGTCAGACTGGATTATATGCGAGTTCACTCAAAATGTTATATGATATTGTATGATCTAGAGACCTACTCTACGTTGTGTCCTCCGAAACGTAGCAACGATGTAGGGGGTGACAATGGAGAAGATATCTCAAGTATATGCCTATATAATATGATGAGGAAACAACGCCTTCTCCGTTCCTACCAGAATTCAAAATGATAAATCAATAAATAACGGATTCTGGACTTTCCCCTCATCATATATTCACAAATTTTATATCAGTCAGACAACCCCTTGACCCGGAGGTCAGATCGCCTACCCAACTCAACGGAGGTGACGACTTATATAAATATATATATATATATATATATATATATATATATATATATATATATATAGTTTCACTAGGCCTTAAATATAGTTACTATGTGTATTTTTCAATACACTAATGTACATACTCTGATTCCTACAAAAATTGTTTTTGGTTTTTTTCCCAAAACTCGCTTAGTCTTTAAGCAATCAAATCCATGAAAGAAAGTATTTTGTAGCATTTTTCAAGAGCTATGAGCTCATTCACATGATTTCTTGTTTCAGATTATATTTTTGAAAAGGTTTATGCTGAATGGGCTCAAATAAGGTACTTTGCGCGAACCCTCACAATATTTAACTGGCCATATCTTACTCTATTTTCATCCTGCAGAAAAAAATGAAGAGCCAAAATTTCCAAGAAAAGAATAACCTTCAATTTTGTAATCCGAAAAATTTTGCATGTGATCAATACTTTTCGAGTTACTTCGAAGAAATGGTGATTTTTCGCTGAATTACGTATATGATTTTTTTCTCTTCAATCTCAATTTTTCCAGAAATACGTACTTTCAATTAATGAAAAACTCAGAACTGATCACGAGAACATGAATGGAGTGAATTATGCAGTCACAACGATTTTTTCCAAAGGGGGGAGAGAGGATGAGTTATTCACGATTTTTTTTCAACGAAAAAGTTGGATTCAACATTATTTTCTTCATACCTCGGTCAGTTTTGATGCTAGAAACTTTTATGTATTAACAAAAATAAAGAATTTTTGAAGTACTTCGAAAAAGGTCCAATGAGTTTTTTCCGAAAAATGCATTGGTGTTTGGCTATTGTACGTAGAAAATTTCCATTTTGGCGTTTCGAAATACCAATCAACTTTCAACAAGCAATTATTCATTTTGTACTGGGTTTGCATACATCAAAAATAAACGATCGCCTTTCTTTTTTCAATACCTATTATTTTGCCCTCCGCATGTTTTTCGATAAGATGCATATTTTTCCAGTTTTCAGAAAGTGCTTAGAATTAGTCAATCTATTGATTTCCGCACTTAAGTATTTCCAAAAAACAAATTTTCACCCCCAAGAAGGGGTGGCATCGACCCTCAGGGAGAAAGCAACCCTCGGCACAGGGTAGATTTTGAAAAAGAGTGTATGTAGATCCTGAATCCAAATTTTCATGCGAATCGGTGCTGTATGGGATAAATATACGGGAAAATGGTCATAGACTGGACTATAAATAATTCCGCTTGTTCTATATTTTTACACATAGTTCTAAAAATCAATGAACTGGTATTGCAGTTGATAGGTGTTATGAGGTGTTTTAATTGGGGATTCATATTCAAGAGGCATCCTATACATAAATCTATTATGAAATTTGTTAACCACATTTCTCTCTCTTCTTCTGAAAATGATGAAGTAAAATAATCCAAGTAGTCCAATTCCTTCAATTCAATTCAATTCAGTGATTGAAATTACAATTATCATGATAGCTCGCAATGACAAAATTAATTACATTATCGGATGTTACTGAATGAATTCGATTTTGTATTGTATCGGATTCCCACGACCGTATAACATTCACACAAATGACACCGAAATTTTATTTCTATCACATCAAGTACATTCAACCCTGGCTTTTTCACACAATTCAAGTGCACCCTCCGGTCGCAACTTTCGCACATGATCCACGTCGTTTCGATCAGTTCATGCTCACTATAACAATATAAACATGTCTTTCGCATGTCATCAGAGAATTTCAGTAAATCATGTGCAAAAGTGACCGTGGGATCATATTTTTCCTTGAGAAATCGCTCTCAAAGGAAAACAAAATGAACAACTCATTACTCAATACAGAAATGTTTTGTTTCGTGCCTACGCTAAAATCCTTTCAATCATCCATGTCAATCTTGACAAGCATACAACCCCTTCCATGTCCTATGAGCCGATATGTTGTTGAGTTCTTAGTATCTTTTTCCCGGAATTCATTCAATGGAAAAATATCGCACAGTCCCAAAATCTGAGGTTTAATGCAATATTTTTTCTGGAACATTTTTACACACCTCTATACAATTTTTTGATTGACAACCTTTAGTAACAAAATCTTTCACAAAGAGTTTTGACGTTCCATAGCTTGCCACAGGAAAATCAATTTCATTTAAATATTTGTAATGATCCAAGTTTTTGACTAATCCATTGCTGAAGATTGGCAATAGTGGATATTTTCAGTATCTTCAATGTTGTCTTCTACAATAGTAGTCCAACACTTCTCACTATGTTTCGCTGGTGTCACATCGAAATTACCCAGAATGTCTTTCTCTTCAAAAACAGCAGATGCTTTGTGGACAGCTTTTTTCAAAGTTAGCACTTTGTGGAACCCAGAATTTCTTTTGGTTTTCTTGGATTTTTTATTCCATTTTTCCTCAATCATCAGCTCTCCGCTATTCTTGTGCTTATTGCTGCTGAGGGAGGTTTTGGAAATGGAAAATGTCATTTCTTTCTAGGTGCCCAAAACATATTCCCTCAATTTTCTGATCAGTCGGCTTATTTCCACGTATTTTCGCCCCTCCATGATTATATTTTCAAAAATATTGTTCTTACTTTCCACTGGCGCATTACTGTATCGTTTACCGTTAGCAAGTAATCCTGACCAAAGTGGCAAGTAGGGAATAGAATTGTTCAATACAAGTTCCAATCATTTGGGGTAATAGAAATTATTTTTTCTTCTTCCACATCCCGATTCTCCATTTCGAAACGTTCATATATATATTTTGGAAGTCCTGATAGTAGGGGCTGTTTTGAAATATCACGTCTCGATCACATTTGAAAGTCAAAGGTGTTTCTGCAATGGATACATATACTGAAAAGGTGGTTCAAAGATGTCTTCATTTCAGAAGATTTGAACTTGGAGCATAAAACTACCACAATGTCCTCAAACCATTTCTGTCACAATTACTTCAAATGGGGGCCATTTCACACCATTTTCTACGCAAAATTTTTGGAAGTTCAGGAATCCATAGCCGATAGAAATACTGCCAGTATAGGGCAAATCCTTTTATTGAAATCGAATCGTATCACACCACAATAATAAAGACACTTTTTTTTCCTCTCCTTTTGGGGCCCTCGGTAAAGTACCTGTGGCATCGAAATGCATTATACTTTACCAAGTTTTTTTTGGGAACACATCATTTTAATTCATTCAACGATGAAAAATAAATTTGGAAGGGTACTCTGACGAGAGCTCGTTTTTTGCTTTCAGCAGCTTACATATTCTATATTTAAGAGGTTTTTTGTTTGCAAAGTCTTTTTCGAGCTCGTATTCTACTTACACCTCGAAGCTGCTCCGTTCTTTTTGAGGTATGCTTGAAGTTCCGACCAGTCGAATAAACAGAAGCTTCTTCAATTTTGACATTTTTCATGTATACACCTAGCATACACTACCTAATTGGATTTATTGAACCATCTGTTCTTTATAATCAACGTGCAAACTTTTTTTTCAGAATGTAATTAAATTCTTTCCTTGATAAGATTTGTTTCTCGAATTTCAAAACATCCAAATTCCCTTCAAAGAATTTGCATTATTTGTAACAAGTGGAAAAATTCATCAGTGAAATATTTTTAAGGCCTCTGCGTAAAATGTTATCACCCTTGCTACTTGGGGAAAGGACCAATTTTGGAGTCACTTCTTGATATTCGATAGTATTTCGTTCAGAGTATGAATAGCTTGTAGATTTTTCAAATAGTGGCTCTGGACAAACTTTAGATTGCTTAGATAAGGATCTGTTTGATGAGTGCATTTTTTCAGTGTTATTTATATTTCCAGACAAAACAAATGTACTAGATTTCTTATCGATTTCTATTGGACAAATTGAAGATTGTTGAGAATCCTCCCTCCTGAATGCAAAGTTCGCTTCGTTACTTGAAATTTCTCTAGCATTTTCTGTGTTCCCAGAGCTGCTCAGTATTTTATTCGAGCATAAGGCCAAATTTGTCAAGAAGGAAATCCCTGCTAAGATATTGTTCATACCATTATTCAAATTATTTGCTTGTGATATATCAGAAAGAGACGAATATCATTCAGGTGACTAGGAGTTGATATCCTGTTGATTAACCCATTTCTTTCAACATAAACAAAGTTATACAAACGTAGTCTATTTTCCCTGGTATTCTTCACTCCCAAATATAAACACATGTCATTGAAAATATATTTGTCTGATCTTAGAGATAATTTCGAATCGGACTCTGTAACATTTTTGCCCAAAATTAATTTTCCAACTAATTTAATTTTTGTTGACATGGGTTTTTTGAAAACATAATCACTTTTCATTGTGACAGATAAATACTGAGTAAAACCTATGAAAATCAATTTTAAAAATATATTCGAATTGAAACAAATCTCAACCTAAAAGAAATAGCTCAGAAAACAAGAGAAATTGCATGGGGACGTAAAAGGAATACTACCTACTACTATTAAAAACTTTTGAACCAAGAATTTTTTTTCAAATGGAAATGACAGAAAACTATAACGAAATATTCTGTGGATGGTTAAAAAAAAGTGATTGAATTTCTACTGAATCATTAGGAGAGTCAAAACCCCAACATAATTCTACAAGGAAAACAAAAGTCTATAACAAATAGAGGAAGCAAAGAATTGGAAGTGAAATGAAAATGTTACTACTTCAAAGAAACATAATTATATCAGGAATTGAAATTTGGTGAAAACATTTGATACAAAAAAATTGTTTTCAATTAAATGGAATAGCAACGCAGAAAGTCTCACGAAATAGTAATTATTACGGCAATAAGTTGACAACTCGCATATGCTGCCTGATGATTTTCATAACGTATCCTGTAGAGAATTCCAGGTGGCTCTTTTCTTTTTCCCGATTTATCATCGATTGTATAATGAAAATGCTACCATCAATTACAATTCTCCATTTTTCCTGCTTTTCCGTCCGAACGGAAAATTCCGTACCTACTATTTTTATTCGAGAAGACTATGTTGTTTTACGTATTCTGCGAGATTTTCCAGGTGGCTTTCGTTTTCGAGTAATGATTGATAGAAATATGAGAGTCATACCATCAATCCTGATTTCCAATTTTTCCTGGCTTTCCGTCAGTTCTGAAAATTCCGTACTATTTTTATTCGAAAAGAGCATGATTTTTTACGTATACTGCGAGATTTTCCAGGTGGCTATCTTTCCCGTTTTCGAGTAATGATTGATATAAATATGAAAGTCTTACCATCAATACTAATATCCAATATTTCCTGGCTTTGCGTCCAATCTGAAAATTCCGTACTATCTTTATTCAAAAGGACCATGATATTTCACGTATTCTGCGAGATTTTCCAGGTGGCCTTATTTTTCGCTTTCGAGTAATCAACGATCAAATTATGAAAGTGATACAATCAATAACAATTTCCAATTTTTCCTGGCTTTCCGTCAGTTCTGAAAATTCCGTACTATTTTTATTCGAAAAGAGCATGATTTTTTACGTATACTGCGAGATTTTCCAGGTGGCTATCTTTTCCGTTTTCGAGTAATGATTGATATAAATATGAAAGTCTTACCATCAATACTAATATCCAATATTTTCTGGCTTTGCGTCCAATCTGAAAATTCCGTACTTTCTTTATTCAAAAGGACCATGATATTTCACGTATTCTGCGAGATTTTCCAGGTGGCCTTATTTTTCGCTTTCGAGTAATCAACGATCAAATTATGAAAGTGATACAATCAATAACAATTTCCAATTTTTCCTGGCTATCCGTCCTATCGAAAAATTCCGTACTATTCTTATTCGAAAAGACCATGATATTCTACGTATTTTGCGGGATTTTCCAGGTGGCTTTCTTTTTCGCTTTCGAGTAATCAACGATTAAATTATCAAAGTGATACCATCAATAACAATTTCTAATTTTTCCTGGCTTTCCGTCCGATCTGAAAATTCCGTATTTTTTTATTCGAAAAGACCATGATATTTTACGTATTCTGCGAGATTTTACAGGTGGCTTTCTTTTTCGTTTTCGAGTAATCAACGATCAAATTATGGCTTTCCGTTCGATCAGAAAATTCCGTACTATTTCTATTCGAAACGACCATGATTTTTTACGTATTGTGCGAGATTTTCCAGGTGGCTTCTTTTTTTGTTTCCAAGTAATGATTGATAGAAATATGAAAGTCTTACCATCAATACTGATTTCCAATTTCTCCTGGCTTTCCGTCCGATCTGAAAATTCCGTACTATTTTATTCGAAAAGAACATGATATTTCACGTATTCTGCGAGATTTTCCAGGTGGCTTTCTTTTTTGTTTTCGAGTAATCAACGATCAAATTATGAAAGTAATACCAACAATAACAATTTTAAATTTTTCCTGGCTTTCTGCCTGATCTGAAAATTCCTCACCATCATTTTACGGAAATAACATGATATTTTTAGTACTCTGTGAAAATTTCCAGGTATCTTTCTTTCTTATTTTCGACTTATGGTAGTTATATAACTTAAAATTCATAAGGAAGAGTGATTTTTGAATTTTTTCACCCTTTCCATCCTATTCAAAAGTCCTCTAGTATTTTTTGTCAATGTCTGAACATTTTTGGAACATAACCCATTCATATAATTACGATTCATGCCTAGAAAACTACGATTTCGATGAAATCGATTCGATTTCATTGCATGAAATCCGTACTATGGAATCGTTGCTGGCAACGAATTCCACAGAAACATTGCTACATGTTCTTTGCTAACTTCACACACATCCCAAATTTGATAAAAAAGAATTGGTAAAACCGGTTACACCGATCATGACAGAAATAATGTCCCGTAAATGTCCCGTGAATATAAATTTAGGTATAATATTTTCGATTTACGGGACGCCAAATTTGTAACCAGGTTAACCAAACCGATTTACGGAACATATCCTATGTTCACATCAAGATCTAATATTTCACTATTGAATTCAGTAACAATTTTTATTCTAGAATCTCCTGCGAAACCATTTGTGAAATCCACAATTCTATTTGTTGAATGTATGAATCAAATACCAACTCATTTGATAATATGTGATAAAACTTCTATAGAACGAATTCATAATGATCAGGTATCCGAATTAATTGTCAATACTTTTTTCAACGATCATAGTTATAACTGACTTGTTTCGCATTCAAATATTTTTTTAACTTTTTTTTCGTTGGTAAATAGATGATTGACATTTTTAAATTAGTATTGTCTATTTTCAGCATAAACCATCATTCGTTCGTAAGAAGATTTACGAAAATATATCATATTATATATGGCTAAGATGCCTGAATTCATTTCTACTGAAATCATTTGAATGCGGATTTTGAGTAACCTGGTTTATGTTTTCTTGAAAGCCATCCTGTTGGTTGATTGTTGAAGAATTTCAGTGATTCAATATGAAACACTGAAATAAGAACCTATAAGAAAAAGAAGACAAAAATCCATTTTTTTTCGAAACTTCGAGCGTTGTAAGTATCAGAATGCACCTCCTTCGCAGAAGAATTTCAAAGATCAGTCACTCGATTGAACAACAGCTTCTGAGAAAAGTGAGTTCGACTACTCTTCAGGCCACTATCATTATGATCTTCCCTTTACATAATAAGTCATAAGTCGCATTCGCTAATGGTACAGAAATACTTGGAAAAACTCACAACTCATCTCAATTGTAAATTTATTCACCGATCACATCATTTCACGCTTTCAACTTTAACTCGTCTCTCTTTCAACTCATATGTGAATTACAAGACTTAAAGTATTTTTATTCATTGAGTATTATTTGAACACAATTTCTAGATCAAGCAGAACAAAAATTCAGTATTTTCCAGAAGAGTAAAGAGTACATAGCTGAGCAATATCTAACTTTATAGAGGATGCAATTTTTTGATCGACTTATATTCAGCAAATTATATCTTCATTCGCACCAGCTACTATTCTTACACTGAAATTGGAAATGGAAAAAAAAATGGTGAATTGAGTTTGAATTTCCGATTAGTCATGGGTGTCCGTCAAGTTTTCAATAAATTCAATCATATTTGATACATGTTTTTCCAAAACTATGTCTCTATTTCGGTCAACTCAGCAATTGTTCATCCGAAAACTCTCAACTTATGACTGAATTCGTAGGAATATGTATAAACGAAAAAAAAAGGAAACTTCGCATCTTTCCAAAGCATCCCATGATGAGGCTGAAACAAAACGTTCGATTGATTCAGAGAAAGGTGATGAAATATTCAGCAGGTCTCCTTAAGGAAAAGGGTCCATATAATCATAGAAATTACATGCATGTATCTTTGGTATGTTTTATCGACGCTGAAATCTCAGAGAATCATATAAATACTTTCGAAAATACCTTCATAGATCAGCACCTCGTCTGATTGGAATGTACAATGAACCCCAATCCCGACTTTTATTCATCCCTCACGTTTCACTACGTCCCATACGTGCTCCAACCCCAAAGGATACTTTTGCTACTCCGCAGGTAGTTTCCGGAAACTTAGAGTAAACAACTCCTTATCTTTCAAAGATCTAATCCTCAATTTAGAATTCAGAGGAAACAAGTTAGTGCGGAGTACGGGCAAACACAAAAGAAATACTTTTCTGTTATAGGACAATGATTCTTTTCAAGGTTACTAGCCTAACACCTTTTTTTATTCCGATTCACGTTCCATTCCGAAACTAATTCAATACGGATTCTACGCAGAGACAGGTCATTCCAAATTATTTATTATTCCTCAATGGAAGGACCGAATCTTTTGTGGTTGGCAGGTAATTTTTCTAGTCAGCGGCGCGGCGAACAACGGACCTATACAATTATCGCGTGATGTAGCAGAATTATTATTCCTCTTCATTTCCTCTGAACATTCTCTCTGAAGACGAACAGAACCTCAAGTTGAGTTCATTTGAAACTGTTCTTACTTCTTCGTAAGTGCGGATGATTCACTAGCTGAAGTGAAAGTTGTTAGGAAAATAAACTTCAAAATAGTGTTAGAACTTTCGTATATTCAATCTAATCAACTGAGAATCAACAGAAAACTGTTTTTTTTTTCAGTTTATGGTTCTATATTTTATATCTATTCGATATTTATTATTTTCAAATATATGAATGAATATTGAAGATAATCTACGAGCTGCTGTGCTGGTGATTTATCGGCATTGAGTTCAAAAAGTGACATATTTCGAGTTCGGGGCAAATTATTTCATTTTCAGATGGATAGCATCATACTCAATGTGTATGCATATATGCCACAGACATGCTCCTAGGTACAAATTTTTAGTTCCAAATGACAATAAAGTATATGCATAGCACTTATCTATTCTGAAACACCATATACATATATTGTGTATGAGAAATCAGAAATAAGAAAAATGATATTGTCCATCACAAATTACATTCGATTTTGAATGCCGACCACAGGATACGGTCTATTGTTGCCGTCATCAGCTGCGAGTCAGCAAAACCCCCGTATCGAAGACGTGGAAGATGAAGAAGGTATTCAATACGAATCATACTTCATAGGCAAGAGACACATAAGCGGAACTAACTAGTGATGTAGCATAATTGACATAATTTTCCGTCTGTGGTGACAATTTTGCCACGTCAACTGACAACTGCAAATGGATATGCCGTAGACACGCGCCTTGGTATCTTAAGTTCCTGATGATATTAACGCATATGCATAGCTTTTCTGAAAAACAATACCTATTTCATAACTCCAGCGCAATCACATGGAACAGATATTAATGGAATTTGCTTGGGTAAACTCCTAAGTTTCAATCGAGAATTTTCGAATTAAAAATTGCAGTCTAGAGAAATAGTATCTATATACTGTTTCTTTCCGTCCTCAATCCGATTACCCCAGCACAATCACTCCAAATGCATTTTATTTCACGTGTTTGATTTTGATAAAATAATCCGGAGTTGAAATAGAGTAAACAGAAATTATATGCGGTAGGTTTGGTGATTCAACTGATATTTGGAACTGTGATTGGGTACGACATCTTGACAAAGTGAAGACTGTGTCAAGATGAGAGCTAGGGGTTAAGGAAAAGTCACGAAGAAGTCTCGAGAATGGCCTAAAAGTGGGAGCCAAAACGTCGACAGAAAAATGATTCCTGAAGTGTATATATATATATATATATATATATATTAAAAATAAATAAACTTCTTCAAGCGGGATTCGAACCCACGACCTCCTGTTCTCTAGGTGAATGCTCTACCATTGAGCTATCGGAGACCCTGATATATATATATATATATATATATATATATATATATATATATATATATATATATATATATATATATATATATATATATATACATATATATACTCTAATCAACATACTACACAGAAGACAAGAAAAATAAATCATTTGTGATTCAAAACGGTCTACAGTATTATTTCTACTTCTTCTGTCACCTACTGAGGGATACTATTTACATTCACCATTACGTGATTACTTGGGCATATGACATACCTACATTGTCTTGCATTTTTCTATTCTCTCTGTCTCAACAATCAATCCAATAGATAAACAACCTACGCATCACTGAGATTTGAAGACAAAAGTGTTTGGGGAGTGGTCTCGAAGGCTCCACAGCCCATCAGATAAAAAATTATTTCGACCATTTCCTTGATATAACGACAAAGACTCTCTTGTGAAACGGAGTGAGAAGATTGTTATTGTGTGGGTTGAGCTCTGATGATTCAAGACCAGTGGCGTAGATGTAATGGAATTCTCGAATCTCACGATTATGTAATTTGAAGCCCTTATATTTGACAAAATCTTTCAAATGTTTTTTCATCTCCAGCTACTTTCTGTAAATATATTGGAAATCATCGTCATATCTAAGCTTGAAATAATCTCGCAAATTTCTGAAGAAGATGCAGTATTTTGAAAATTGTCGAATATTATGATACTCCGTTTTAAAAAAAACGGTGAACATGCAATCAAACACTATTTACAAAAATTATTTGGAGATAATTTCAATAATGATATGTAGAGCAAACAGGACGTTATCTCAAGAGAATATTATTATCAACCCAACAGTTCTTGTTGAAAATGTGAGAGAACACAGCCATAGTTTTGATTTTGCGATCCCCACTGTAATGGACGTCAGATTCATGATTTATATTTCGAAGTGTAAACACTAGAAGAAATGTGAAAGCATACAATACCACTTGAATCGAATACCTTGAGAATTTGTTGCACTGGCACTCGTTTGTGTTTTGGCATCTCTCTATTTGAATTTCGTGAAAATAAGAATTTTATCTTTATCGGCAGTCTCCCGAAGAGCATTCTCAATGGTTATGTATGCGTCTGTGAGGGTTTTTTGCTGTTTGACCCTCATTTTCGTATCTATGTTGGCAGATTTTTATCTAGTTTCAAGATTTTTGTCATACGGAGGAATCAATAATCTGAGAGATCGTGAATATTTGAGTTACTCAAATATTCACGATCTCTCAATTTTGCTCAACGATGCTACGATGTGCTTTATATAGAGAAGCGCAGAGTGTTCCTTACAAATTAGCATTATTGAGGGGCGTGAATCTACATGGAAAAATGATGATAAGTTTCCATAAAAAAAATATTCAATAGCATTTGGGACCTCTCAATGATATTTAATAAGCGGTGATAAAAGTTTATATTTTCATTGGAGAAATATTTTTTCTTCAACAGTGGCATACGAACGGAACCTATAAGGCCATAGTTGTTTATGTAGAGAACCATATCTTAATTTATTCCTGTAGATTGACAGCCTTGCATCTTCGCATATCATTAACGAACACCTTATATATATATATATATATATATATATATATATATATATGGAAGGAAAGCTTTCCTTCCATATATTCATGGTGTTACTGATAAAATAAGTCGAATTCTGACACGACATGACATCAAAACCATTTTCACAGCTAACAACCAAATATCCACCTACCTTCGAACACCCAAAGACACAATCCCCAATGAAACCCAAGGAATATATGAAATACCATGCTCTAACTGTCCCAGAACATACATCGGCCAGACCAACCGACGAGTGTCCTGTAGAGCATATGAACACGAACTAGCAGTCCGTAATTCTGACACAAACTCAGCATTATTCCAACATCATTTAGAAACAGGCCACAAAATAGATTTCAAAAACACCAAAACCGTTGCCACAGCCAAAACCCTCCAAACCAGAATTACCCGTGAAGCCATTGAAATCGAAAAACGTCCCAACTGTCTCAATAAACGCGACGATTCTCAAAGACTCCCCAATACCTGGAAACCACTTTTGGTCCGACATACTTCTATCCACTCCGACTTGGGAACCAATCCGTTCGAACCTCCCATCGACCGTCCGATACCTGATCCTGCCACAACTACTAATGAACCCTTAAATCCCACCAACCTTCTATCCTCGTTCTCCAGTGATGATAGCCAGCTAGTGAGACAACTCAGACCTAGACGTAAGGTCACTAAGTCTTGAAAATGGCTCCGAAATGGGAGTCGAAACGTAGACAAGTAAATCTTTCCAGACGCGGATCAACCGGAAGTTCCAGCCAGCATATATATATATATATATATATTATATATATATATATATATATATATATATATATATATATATATATATATATATATATATATATATATATATATATAAGGTGTTCGTTAATGATATGCGAAGATGCAAGGCTGTCAATCTACAGGAATAAATTAAGATATGGTTCTCTACATAAACAACTATGGCCTTATAGGTTCCGTTCGTATGCCACTGTTGAAGAAAAAATATTTCTCCAATGAAAATATAAACTTTTATCACCGCTTATTAAATATCATTGAGAGGTCCCAAATGCTATTGAATATTTTTTTTATGGAAACTTATCATCATTTTTCCATGTAGATTCACGCCCCTCAATAATGCTAATTTGTAAGGAACACTCTGCGCTTCTCTATATAAAGCACATCGTAGCATCGTTGAGCAAAATTGAGAGATCGTGAATATTTGAGTAACTCAAATATTCACGATCTCTCAGATTATTGATTCCTCCGTATGACAAAAATCTTGAAACTAGATAAAAATCTGCCAACATAGATACGAAAATGAGGGTCAAACAGCAAAAAACCCTCACAGACGCATACATAACCATTGAGAATGCTCTTCGGGAGACTGCCGATAAAGATAAAATTCTTATTTTCACGAAATTCAAATAGAGAGATGCCAAAACACAAACGAGTGCCAGTGCAACAAATTCTCAAGGTATTCGATTCAAGTGGTATTGTATGCTTTCACATTTCTTCTAGTGTTTACACTTCGAGATATAATTCATGAATCTGACGTCCATTACAGTGGGGATCGCAAAATCAAAACTATGGCTGTGTTCTCTCACATTTTCAACAAGAACTGTTGGGTTGATAATAATATTCTCTTGAGATAACGTCCTGTTTGCTCTACATATCATTATTGAAATTATCTCCAAATAATTTTTGTAAATAGTGTTTGATTGCATGTTCACCGTTTTTTTTAAAACGGAGTATCATAATATTCGACAATTTTCAAAATACTGCATCTTCTTCAGAAATTTGCGAGATTATTTCAAGCTTAGATATGACGATGATTTCCAATATATTTACAGAAAGTAGCTGGAGATGAAAAAACATTTGAAAGATTTTGTCAAATATAAGGGCTTCAAATTACATAATCGTGAGATTCGAGAATTCCATTACATCTACGCCACTGGTCTTGAATCATCAGAGCTCAACCCACACAATAACAATCTTCTCACTCCGTTTCACAAGAGAGTCTTTGTCGTTATATCAAGGAAATGGTCGAAATAATTTTTTATCTGATGGGCTGTGGAGCCTTCGAGACCACTCCCCAAACACTTTTGTCTTCAAATCTCAGTGATGCGTAGGTTGTTTATCTATTGGATTGATTGTTGAGACAGAGAGAATAGAAAAATGCAAGACAATGTAGGTATGTCATATGCCCAAGTAATCACGTAATGGTGAATGTAAATAGTATCCCTCAGTAGGTGACAGAAGAAGTAGAAATAATACTGTAGACCGTTTTGAATCACAAATGATTTATTTTTCTTGTCTTCTGTGTAGTATGTTGATTAGAGTATATATATGTATATATATATATATATATATATATATATATATATATATATATATATCAGGGTCTCCGATAGCTCAATGGTAGAGCATTCACCTAGAGAACAGGAGGTCGTGGGTTCGAATCCCGCTTGAAGAAGTTTATTTATTTTTAATATATATATATATATATATATATATATATATATACACTTCAGGAATCATTTTTCTGTCGACGTTTTGGCTCCCACTTTTAGGCCATTCTCGAGACTTCTTCGTGACTTTTCCTTAACCCCTAGCTCTCATCTTGACACAGTCTTCACTTTGTCAAGATGTCGTACCCAATCACAGTTCCAAATATCAGTTGAATCACCAAACCTACCGCATATAATTTCTGTTTACTCTATTTCAACTCCGGATTATTTTATCAAAATCAAACACGTGAAATAAAATGCATTTGGAGTGATTGTGCTGGGGTAATCGGATTGAGGACGGAAAGAAACAGTATATAGATACTATTTCTCTAGACTGCAATTTTTAATTCGAAAATTCTCGATTGAAACTTAGGAGTTTACCCAAGCAAATTCCATTAATATCTGTTCCATGTGATTGCGCTGGAGTTATGAAATAGGTATTGTTTTTCAGAAAAGCTATGCATATGCGTTAATATCATCAGGAACTTAAGATACCAAGGCGCGTGTCTACGGCATATCCATTTGCAGTTGTCAGTTGACGTGGCAAAATTGTCACCACAGACGGAAAATTATGTCAATTATGCTACATCACTAGTTAGTTCCGCTTATGTGTCTCTTGCCTATGAAGTATGATTCATATTGAATACCTTCTTCATCTTCCACGTCTTCGATACGGGGGTTTTGCTGACTCGCAGCTGATGACGGCAACAATAGACCGTATCCTGTGGTCGGCATTCAAAATCGAATGTAATTTGTGATGGACAATATCATTTTTCTTATTTCTGATTTCTCATACACAATATATGTATATGGTGTTTCAGAATAGATAAGTGCTATGCATATACTTTATTGTCATTTGGAACTAAAAATTTGTACCTAGGAGCATGTCTGTGGCATATATGCATACACATTGAGTATGATGCTATCCATCTGAAAATGAAATAATTTGCCCCGAACTCGAAATATGTCACTTTTTGAACTCAATGCCGATAAATCACCAGCACAGCAGCTCGTAGATTATCTTCAATATTCATTCATATATTTGAAAATAATAAATATCGAATAGATATAAAATATAGAACCATAAACTGAAAAAAAAAACAGTTTTCTGTTGATTCTCAGTTGATTAGATTGAATATACGAAAGTTCTAACACTATTTTGAAGTTTATTTTCCTAACAACTTTCACTTCAGCTAGTGAATCATCCGCACTTACGAAGAAGTAAGAACAGTTTCAAATGAACTCAACTTGAGGTTCTGTTCGTCTTCAGAGAGAATGTTCAGAGGAAATGAAGAGGAATAATAATTCTGCTACATCACGCGATAATTGTATAGGTCCGTTGTTCGCCGCGCCGCTGACTAGAAAAATTACCTGCCAACCACAAAAGATTCGGTCCTTCCATTGAGGAATAATAAATAATTTGGAATGACCTGTCTCTGCGTAGAATCCGTATTGAATTAGTTTCGGAATGGAACGTGAATCGGAATAAAAAAAGGTGTTAGGCTAGTAACCTTGAAAAGAATCATTGTCCTATAACAGAAAAGTATTTCTTTTGTGTTTGCCCGTACTCCGCACTAACTTGTTTCCTCTGAATTCTAAATTGAGGATTAGATCTTTGAAAGATAAGGAGTTGTTTACTCTAAGTTTCCGGAAACTACCTGCGGAGTAGCAAAAGTATCCTTTGGGGTTGGAGCACGTATGGGACGTAGTGAAACGTGAGGGATGAATAAAAGTCGGGATTGGGGTTCATTGTACATTCCAATCAGACGAGGTGCTGATCTATGAAGGTATTTTCGAAAGTATTTATATGATTCTCTGAGATTTCAGCGTCGATAAAACATACCAAAGATACATGCATGTAATTTCTATGATTATATGGACCCTTTTCCTTAAGGAGACCTGCTGAATATTTCATCACCTTTCTCTGAATCAATCGAACGTTTTGTTTCAGCCTTATCATGAGATGCTTTGGAAAGATGCGAAGTTCCCTTTTTTTTTTTTCGTTTATACATATTCCTACGAATTCAGTCATAAGTTGAGAGTTTTCGGATGAACAATTGCTGAGTTGACCGAAATAGAGACATAGTTTTGGAAAAACATGTATCAAATATGATTGAATTTATTGAAAACTTGACGGACACCCATGACTAATCGGAAATTCAAACTCAATTCACCATTTTTTTTTCCATTTCCAATTTCAGTGTAAGAATAGTAGCTGGTGCGAATGAAGATATAATTTGCTGAATATAAGTCGATCAAAAAATTGCATCCTCTATAAAGTTAGATATTGCTCAGCTATGTACTCTTTACTCTTCTGGAAAATACTGAATTTTTGTTCTGCTTGATCTAGAAATTGTGTTCAAATAATACTCAATGAATAAAAATACTTTAAGTCTTGTAATTCACATATGAGTTGAAAGAGAGACGAGTTAAAGTTGAAAGCGTGAAATGATGTGATCGGTGAATAAATTTACAATTGAGATGAGTTGTGAGTTTTTCCAAGTATTTCTGTACCATTAGCGAATGCGACTTATGACTTATTATGTAAAGGGAAGATCATAATGATAGTGGCCTGAAGAGTAGTCGAACTCACTTTTCTCAGAAGCTGTTGTTCAATCGAGTGACTGATCTTTGAAATTCTTCTGCGAAGGAGGTGCATTCTGATATTTACAACACTCGAAGTTTCAAAAAAAAATTGGATTTTTGTCTTCTTTTTCTTATAGGTTCTTATTTCAGTGTTTCATATTGAATCACTGAAATTCTTCAACAATCAACCAACAGGATGGCTTTCAAGAAAACATAAACCAGGTTACTCAAAATCCGCATTCAAATGATTTCAGTAGAAATGAATTCAGGCATCTTAGCCATATATAATATGATATATTTTCGTAAATCTTCTTACGAACGAATGATGGTTTATGCTGAAAATAGACAATACTAATTTAAAAATGTCAATCATCTATTTACCAACGAAAAAAAAGTTAAAAAAATATTTGAATGCGAAACAAGTCAGTTATAACTATGATCGTTGAAAAAAGTATTGACAATTAATTCGGATACCTGATCATTATGAATTCGTTCTATAGAAGTTTTATCACATATTATCAAATGAGTTGGTATTTGATTCATACATTCAACAAATAGAATTGTGGATTTCACAAATGGTTTCGCAGGAGATTCTAGAATAAAAATTGTTACTGAATTCAGCACATTTCTGACCGCGGAAGCCTAGCCGATCAAATATATATATATATATATATATATATATATATATATATATATATATATATATATCAGATGACCACAATAAAAATAGTTCTCTTTGGTATACCTGAGCACTCTTTACTTACATCTTGAGTTGAAAGAATA